>OX465415.1:8604745-9152003 GCA_950005045.1 Agrotis exclamationis | reverse complement strand
AAAATACACCTCTACGTCTGGACCAGGAATATTACAATGTTCAAATCCCAAGCAAAAAAACAAAACCTTTAAATATAAGTTATTAATTTTTATTTAAGTCATGGGTAGTCATTTCAATGTAAGTTTTATCTTATGTTGGAATGTTAAATTATTCAAGTTTCAGGACCCTGAAAAGGCTTGCAAGAAATAAATACGGAATCTAAAGTTACTGAAAAAACCTCGGAAAGTACATCTGCTGTCCGACCACGTTCAAGAAGTTCCAGTACGAGCAGTTCATCTTCATCTTCAAGTAGTAGCAGTACTTCATCATCTTCAAGTACTTCTGTTACAAATGAATGTCAAAATACAGCTACTCCGGGCACAAGCAAGCAATTTAAGATCTCAAACAGGTAACCAACGTTCATACGTTCAATCACCAATACATCCGAATGAAAGTGATGTGGATCTCAGTGACTCAGATCCAACGTACCATGCTGTAAACAATCAAAGAAGTAGACGACGTGTTTCCAGTACTAGCTCTTCCTCTTCTGATTCTTCGGGTCAACCGGAACCTTCAAAAAGTAGGAAGCGTAAAAGGAACCCTGGTAACTGGAAACAAAATCAAGCTAAAATGTCACGAAACTTCGGAAAAAGTTACAGGTCTATGTCCAAATAAAAAAAACATTCCAGCTAGGCATGTGAAAGAAAAAGAATAGAATGTACGAGCAAGTGTAGACTTAAATGTTTTGACAATATAAAAGAGGATGGGAGGTATAATCTGTTCAAAGCCTATTGGGGATTAACAAATTTGTAACTGCAGCGTGCTTTTATTAGAGCTTGCATGATGGAAGTGCAACCTAGGTACAGGTACTCAAATGCTCGAAACCCTCGCCTTCCAAACAACGCCTTTTATTTCACACTAGATGGCAAAAAGATCCGTGTTTGCAAATTGTTTTTGGATATAACGGACAGACAGCTAAGAACTGTTAAAAGTAAAACCAACAGCCATGGTATCGTAGAGCCTGAGCGTAGAGGAAAGCATGACAACAAAAAAAGGGTAGACCCTGAACTGCTCCAAAGCATCAAGAACCACATAGAGTCGATACCGAGGGTAGAATCCCATTATTTGAGAGCGACTACAAATAGAGAGTACATATTTCTGACAGTAAAACTATAAGGGACCTCTGAACTGATTTTAACAATGATCAAAAAGAAAAAAGTCTGCCACAGTGCGACTATTGGTTATACTTGAATACTTTTAATAAAGAATTCAATATAAGTTTTTTTCAGCCGAAAAAAGACAGGTATGTTTTCACAAATCGACATGCGCAATAAACGTAAAAAAATGATGAGGTTCAGTGAAATTGTAATTAAACAGCTGTAAAATTAAATTTTTAATATAATAGGTATTACATTTTTTCTGACTAAATCTTTGAGATCCGCTCAAAGATTTAGTCACTTTAATACCTTGTATTTACGCCAGTTTTTACAACACTTTTTGAGGAACTTTAATTAAAATAATAATAGAACATGGACACATACGACAATTACCTATTAAGAGATATTAAAATAACAAATTTTAAAGAAGTGTGCTGTACCAAAAAGCTAAGTCTGAATTAGTGTAATAAGCAGAGTTTAATTAAAATTAATAAGTTGATTAAGTACAACTGAATTATAACCACAATACTGTTACTGTGGTAAACTGATAGATAAGTTATGCTATTAATGCTGTTGTTGATTTGATTCAAATACTTTAAATAACTATTTTTATCTTGGTTATGGTTCGTTAAATTTAAGAATTAGTTATATAAACCAGTGAAAACAGAAGGTCTCATTGTTTGGTTTGTCTGAGTTAGTGTATTAAGTAGAGTTTAATTAAAATTTGATTAGGCAATACAACCGAACTATAACTACAAGACTGTACTAGTACTACTATGTTAAACTGATAAGTTAGTGCTTTATAGGCATATTGTTGATTTGGATAAATACTTTATTAGTGTTACAGAAGAGTGATATTGATTATGTTTCGTTATAATATTTAAGAATTACTTAAGTAAGTGTTTGGTTTCCTACCACTTTATGACACGATTTTGATACTATTTTTAGTGTGATTATTACTGATTCCTATAATGTCTAAGAAGTGATTTATTGAATGACACCTAACACATACTTCACTGTTTTATTTAGCTTTTTTGAAAAAATATACAAAATCTTAAGAATAAAACTGACTTATTTTTAGAAAAATACATATTTTTTAAAGCAATGTTAGAAATGAACAGACCTTTACCTAAAAAGGTCAGTAGAAATAAAAAAAAACTTCCAATACTAAAGTGACCTATTTTTCCAAGTTTTTTTTAAACGTTATTTTATATGGGAAAATCATATTTTTTTGCAAAAACTATATAATGTATCTAAAGCTATTAAGTCAAACAATACATTTCAACAGAAATTCATAACTTTTGTTACCATGTTTTAGTGTTATTGTAAAATGAACAGAAAATGCTTAATACGACGGATACATTTTCGCCTATTCCCAAAAATTGGCAATTTTGAGTTGAGTCACTTTCGTTCTCAGGGTGCGATGTGACCTTTATTTTTGTTTTTCGTTATGATGTTATCTGATATAACGCACCCTGAGAACGAAAGTGACTCAACTCAAAATTGCCAATTTTTGGGAATAGGCGAAAATGTATCCGTCGTATTAAGCATTTTCTGTTCATTTTACAATAACACTAAAACATGGTAACAAAAGTTATGAATTTCTGTTGAAATGTATTGTTTGACTTAATAGCTTTAGATACATTATATAGTTTTTGCAAAAAAATATGATTTTCCCATATAAAATAACGTTTAAAAAAAAACTTGGAAAAATAGGTCACTTTAGTATTGGAAGTTTTTTTATTTCTACTGACCTTTTTAGGTAAAGGTCTGTTCATTTCTAACATTGCTTTAAAAAATATGTATTTTTCTAAAAATAAGTCAGTTTTATTCTTAAGATTTTGTATATTTTTTCAAAAAAGCTAAATAAAACAGTGAAGTATGTGTTAGGTGTCATTCAATAAATCACTTCTTAGACATTATAGGAATCAGTAATAATCACACTAAAAATAGTATCAAAATCGTGTCATAAAGTGGTAGGAAACCAAACACTTACTTAAGTAATTCTTAAATATTATAACGAAACATAATCAATATCACTCTTCTGTAACACTAATAAAGTATTTATCCAAATCAACAATATGCCTATAAAGCACTAACTTATCAGTTTAACATAGTAGTACTAGTACAGTCTTGTAGTTATAGTTCGGTTGTATTGCCTAATCAAATTTTAATTAAACTCTACTTAATACACTAACTCAGACAAACCAAACAATGAGACCTTCTGTTTTCACTGGTTTATATAACTAATTCTTAAATTTAACGAACCATAACCAAGATAAAAATAGTTATTTAAAGTATTTGAATCAAATCAACAACAGCATTAATAGCATAACTTATCTATCAGTTTACCACAGTAACAGTATTGTGGTTATAATTCAGTTGTACTTAATCAACTTATTAATTTTAATTAAACTCTGCTTATTACACTAATTCAGACTTAGCTTTTTGGTACAGCACACTTCTTTAAAATTTGTTATTTTAATATCTCTTAATAGGTAATTGTCGTATGTGTCCATGTTCTATTATTATTTTAATTAAAGTTCCTCAAAAAGTGTTGTAAAAACTGGCGTAAATACAAGGTATTAAAGTGACTAAATCTTTGAGCGGATCTCAAAGATTTAGTCAGAAAAAATGTAATACCTATTATATTAAAAATTTAATTTTACAGCTGTTTAATTACAATTTCACTGAACCTCATCATTTTTTTACGTTTATTGCGCATGTCGATTTGTGAAAACATACCTGTCTTTTTTCGGCTGAAAAAAACTTATATTGAATTCTTTATTAAAAGTATTCAAGTATAACCAATAGTCGCACTGTGGCAGACTTTTTTCTTTTTGATCATTGTTAAAATCAGTTCAGAGGTCCCTTATAGTTTTACTGTCAGAAATATGTACTCTCTATTTGTAGTCGCTCTCAAATAATGGGATTCTACCCTCGGTATCGACTCTATGTGGTTCTTGATGCTTTGGAGCAGTTCAGGGTCTACCCTTTTTTTGTTGTCATGCTTTCCTCTACGCTCAGGCTCTACGATACCATGGCTGTTGGTTTTACTTTTAACAGTTCTTAGCTGTCTGTCCGTTATATCCAAAAACAATTTGCAAACACGGATCTTTTTGCCATCTAGTGTGAAATAAAAGGCGTTGTTTGGAAGGCGAGGGTTTCGAGCATTTGAGTACCTGTACCTAGGTTGCACTTCCATCATGCAAGCTCTAATAAAAGCACGCTGCAGTTACAAATTTGTTAATCCCCAATAGGCTTTGAACAGATTATACCTCCCATCCTCTTTTATATTGTCAAAACATTTAAGTCTACACTTGCTCGTACATTCTATTCTTTTTCTTTCACATGCCTAGCTGGAATGTTTTTTTTATTTGGACATAGACCTGTAACTTTTTCCGAAGTTTCGTGACATTTTAGCTTGATTTTGTTTCCAGTTACCAGGGTTCCTTTTACGCTTCCTACTTTTTGAAGGTTCCGGTTGACCCGAAGAATCAGAAGAGGAAGAGCTAGTACTGGAAACACGTCGTCTACTTCTTTGATTGTTTACAGCATGGTACGTTGGATCTGAGTCACTGAGATCCACATCACTTTCATTCGGATGTATTGGTGATTGAACGTATGAACGTTGGTTACCTGTTTGAGATCTTAAATTGCTTGCTTGTGCCCGGAGTAGCTGTATTTTGACATTCATTTGTAACAGAAGTACTTGAAGATGATGAAGTACTGCTACTACTTGAAGATGAAGATGAACTGCTCGTACTGGAACTTCTTGAACGTGGTCGGACAGCAGATGTACTTTCCGAGGTTTTTTCAGTAACTTTAGATTCCGTATTTATTTCTTGCAAGCCTTTTCAGGGTCCTGAAACTTGAATAATTTAACATTCCAACATAAGATAAAACTTACATTGAAATGACTACCCATGACTTAAATAAAAATTAATAACTTATATTTAAAGGTTTTGTTTTTTTGCTTGGGATTTGAACATTGTAATATTCCTGGTCCAGACGTAGAGGTGTATTTTCGATAATTGAAGGGCTAGATGGCATGTTTTCTTTGTCGATTTCCAAAGCCTCGTCAGGACTCTGCAAACAACAGAGAAACATACAATAGAGAACATAGAAAACAAATATCAACATTTTTACAAATAATTATAGTACCTAGGTACTAATTAAAAACGAATAATAAATAAACTGTTTCTATAATTACCTTATTCTGCTGTCTCTCTTCCACCAATTGAAGAGTTAAAGCACTTATTTTCATTTTTAGTTTTGGGATTGCCGACCCAGTAGGGAACATTAAACACTGAAAAAAGTAATAAATTGCACTAATAATCAATAAGTCTATTGAAAACCAAACTTAAAAATGTTAAACAGACTTTCTTTTAAATAGTACAAAATACAGATGAGTACATTTAAAATTATACAGACCTGATTCAAAATTGGTCCATTATTTAGATTCATTTGTTAATAAATAAGTGACCTAATTTGTTATATGTCACCTAATACGCTAATACATACAATGTAAAATGAACCTAAATCTAAATCGGTCAGTTTATGACTATAAATTGTAATTAAACTTACCTCCGAAATTGACAAACAAACAGACACAAAGCGTAATCGGTCACTACTACGGTACTAAACTTGTCACGACAACTTACGGTGCAACACTGATTTCGTCACTTTGATTCGGGCGCGGGGGGAGGAAACGGTTGAGTGACAAAGAGACCGAAATATACCTCTATCCTTTTCTTACCTTTATTGGCCAGTTTTCTATTATAAGTGTGATAGAGTATACTTTTTTAAGTCATTCTGTATACTTAACTCATTTAACCAAAATTTTGAAATCGGTCACTTTCGTTCTCAGCGTGCGACATGTGACTTTGTATACCGATATAAGTGCAAAATTTATTGAAAAAAAAAACATGAATTGTAAAATCGCATTTCATTATTTTAGTTTAGTATGTTAACCTGGCTTTTCTCTTAGACTTTCATTTGTGAAACTATTTTTTTCATTAAAATCGGTCGGTTCCATGGTTTCGTTGCACATTTTCATAATTTGGTCTAATTCTTCGCGTATTACGCATGATGGTACTGTCGGCCGATCTAAAATAAATCAAAATAAATGTGTTAATTCATTTTTAAATATATTTCCAAATAATCGTTAAAATTTACTAAAACCACTTTACAAAGTACGCGAGTAACCACTATGAACCTTGTATACTGGTATAAGTGAAAATACAAATAAACAACACATAATTTATTTATTTTTTAATTTTACATTTGGTCAAACAATACAAAGTATATCATTATATTATTTAAAATGTCAATTAACACTTACCTTCGTAATTTTTTTGGAGTGTTTATTTTACTATACTTATTTTGTAATAAATCTATCATTAATTGACCTCGTGAGCGCTTCATTGTTGTGACTTCTTACCACTACTTACTCAAATCAAACTAAATCGGAATAGTTTTGAACAAATGAATACGTAAACTAAAACGCAGCGCAGTTATACCAGTGTTTAACGTGCTCCCGACTCCGTCGCTGCGCGTATACTGGAGTGAATGACACTTGTGCTGACGTGTCGCGGCGCACGCGACTACCTACACTGGTGCAAGTGACTTACATGAGTTTAGATGGTCGTGTGGTGGAAAATGATGTCACTTATATCAGTTTACGAGTTTGTATCTTTGAAATTACTTGATCTATACATATAATAAATCTGTAGAAGGGTCAATTCTGTACATTGAAAATATTGAAAAAATAAATAGCGGGGGGTGTTGCTGGATTGATACCAAACCCAAATATGTGATTAAAAAAAATTTTGTCTGTCTGTCTGTCTGTCTGTCCGTATGTGCAGGCATCACGTGAAAACTAACGGTTCGATTTCGATGAAACTTGGTATAATTATACCTTATTATCCTGGGCATAAAATAGGATACTTTTTATCCTGGAAAAATATGTAGAAAAAAAAACATCTGTATCAAACCTTATTATGGAACCACTGGCGACACCTATTATCAAAGTAGAACATTACGCCACGCCTGCCTCCATTGATTTCTAAAAAGGTTCCACCACTCACCACTAGATGGCGTTGTGCCTATGACGCGCATTTCTGAATCGCGGTGTTAAGATTCTCCGAAAGTTAATGACTACCGCGACTTTATTATTTTTCTATTCCATATAAATTCTGAATTTTGATGCGAGCGGACGTGTCCAGTGTGGCGAGCGGTCGTCCGTGGAATTAATATTGTATGCGTGTAATTTCAAACCGTGCTTTTCAGCGCGACCTTTTTGAATCAAAAAGGTCGCGCTGAAAAGCACGGTTTGAAATCAAATAACTGATCGGAAAAGTAATCAAAAATTTTGATTACTGTTCCGATCAGTTATTTGTAAATACAAGGTCGGAATTGCTATGAAAAAAAAAACTTACTACAGAACGCGAGCTCAACAGCAGTAGCTCAATAGATCTCCTTAATTATTATAGGCTTAGCCGTATTTGGGTCCAATAGATATTTATAAGATGTCATTGTCAGAGTTACTCAAAATGGAGAAATACACCATCCGCGCGGACGGAGTCGCGGGCGGAAGCTAGTGATTAAATATAATTTTCACAGGATATAAAGTTAAGGTAATTTTAAGGCTTTTGGTGCAAAAAAACGTATTTCGCTGTTTTGCGGGTTACACCAGTATACGTAGGACCCGTCGATAAAGGACTTACGTGGTACCACGGATCACGCACACACTCGTTAACGATGTGGCTACGGAAGCCATGGATTCGAGCACGGAACGCCGGCGACGAAGCTGGTCTGGCGTCACGACGAGCAGGCAACCATTAAGGCCGTCAACCGCTCAGGATCGTCGACGGGCGCCTCTGTTGGCGCATCGCGTTGTGATGTTGGGGGTCCGATGGGATTGGAAAGAAGTATACAACCACCTTGATTGAACTCCATTTAATAAGTACCACACTAATTTATAAAGTAATGCGCATTTCAGGTAAAGTACATAGTAAGCATAATATTGAATATCACTATAAAGTAGTGCATACAATGGGTTAAGTCTACTTAAGGAGCATACATACTAATTACACACACTTCACCTCCCGGGGTAAAGAGAAAAAAAAAATCAAACGATTTTTTTTTTACATTTTGTTTTTTAAAGTATATTTTTTCTAAACCGTGACAAAATTACATTTTTATTTACGGAATTGAAATAATAATACCTATTTAACTTATTACTAAACATTGCAATGTTACTTAAATGTAATCTTACTTTAAATTTACTGAAAGTAAGGCCTAGTTCTATTTTTCCCACGTTTTTATACACTCACAATTCTTGTTTGTTTGTTTGTATATTTGTTTGTTTGTTTGTCGTTCCGGTTGGACTTTTGCAACTCAATTTTGAGGCACTTCCCGATAAGCTAGCAAGCTGAAATTTTGCACACACTCTGAGTTCTGATGACAATACATGACTAGCTAAGAAACGTCATAACGAATCCAATATGGCGGCCTCCCCAAGATGGTGGACTGGCTGTTTGAAATCCACCCCCATGATATGGGTATCAAATGAAAGGGTTTGCTGTCAGGAACATGAAAAAAATAGTCACGTGACTTAAATCCAATATGGCGGACGTCCAAGATGGCAGACAGCCTATTTGAAATGCACCCCTATGATGTGGATATCAAATGAAAGGGTTTGCTGTCAGGAGTACGAAAAAATAGTCACGTGACTTAAATCCAATATGGCGGACGTCTAAGATGGCGGACAGGCTTTGAGGCACTTCCCGATAAGCTAGCAGGCTGAAATTTTCAGGGTAGCTTCAAACCCGATGAACAAAGATAAAAATAATAAAATAATTAATAGATTTAAAAAAATCTAAAAACCCACGTTTTTAAATGTCCTAAAAATAAGAAAATAACCCTACGGGGCTGAGAGAGAGGCCACTCAAAACGTGGGGGCGTATCTTTACAAGTTACACCCACGATCTATACACGTCATGTAAATATATCCCATAAATAATATACGCCCCCACGTTTTGAGTGGCCTCTCTCTCAGCCCCGTAGGGTTATTTTCTTATTTTTAGGACATTTAAAAACGTGGGTTTTTAGATTTTTTTTATGCACTAATTCTATTTTATTATTTTTACTTATCTGAACATTACAACCTAAATCTACAATTACTTTATAAGGACCTTCAAATAAAGCATCTAATTTACGACCTGTTTCATTCTTTAATAACACCAAATCATCTTTCTGATACTTATACGAATTTACAGATTTATCATACAGTTCTTTTCGTTTCTGCTTGTTAAATAATAAATTATTTTTTGCATCAGCATGGGCTAGCTGTAATCGGTATTTCAATTGTAATGGGTAATCATCTATGTTGTATAACGGTTCTACAGGATCACAAATTCTACTAGGTATTCTACAGAGTTTACCAAAGACAAGTTCATAAGGCGTATAATTCGTTTCAGAATGGACCGTGTTATTGAAACTAAAACACCAGAAAGGTAACCAGTAACTCCAAGTGTCTGTGTAATTTTCACATTGAATTCTTAAAAATGCACCAAGTGTTTTATGCGCATTTTCAAGAGCACCAATTGACTGATGATGGTAAGCTGTTGAGCATAACTTTTCAATATTAAGGATTTTACATACCTGTACCATAGTAGCTGAAATGAATTCGCTGCCGCGATCTGTAGCAATTGTACCTGGGATACCAAACCTTAAAACAAAATCTCTAAGAAATGCATCTGCAATGGATACGGTTTCTTTATTTTTAAGAGGGGTGGCATGCATAAATTTTGTTAATTCACATTGTATGGTTAGTATAATTATAACAATTACCGTCGATGTCTTTATCTAAAGGACCCACAACATCTAAGTAAATTTTATCAAACGCCGACGAAGCTGTTGTAGTTATTTCCATCGGCTCTTTGATATAACGAAAATATTTCGACTTTTGACATTTCGTACATCTTTTGACAAATTCTTGAACGTCTTTTTCCATACCTGGCCAAAAGTACCGTCTTTTAATAGTATTAACCATCCTGCGCACTCCAGCATGACCACTAGATGGCAGTAAATGGAAGTCATTCATAATAATAGTTTTATCATTATCATCTGATATTCTTTTTATTCCTCGTAGTATACAAAGTCGTGGTCCGGACCAATTCTTAAGAGACGTTATTTCATCGCAAACATTTTTAATAAAATCTTCATTATCTTTATTTTTAATTACATACAATTCATCGATACGTATCTTTTCACAAACATAATTTAATTTCTGCACAAATTCGGCTCGCGAGAAATGTGCCTTGAAATCAAAATTAATATATAACGTCTTTGTATTCGGTCTAAATGCAAAACATTCAAACTCATCAGTTATCAAGTTGCTATCTTTTAATCCTTTTAAATCATCACCTTCAATAAAACACAATTCTACTGATTCCCGTGGTTTTCTTAATATATCTACAACTCTTGGCTGATCAGACCGTTTGTCACAGATTTTACTAAGATCCATCTTCTCACACTCATCTTTGCTTTTAGCTAACTCATCCATTCTTTTCTTTTGAGCCCTAGTCATCACAGCAACAACTTGCTCATGCATACCCTTTAATTCTTCTGATGTTAAACAAATTCTTGATAAAGCATCCGCAACTACATTTTCTTTTCCTTTGACATAAATAATCTTAAAGTTATATTCTTCCAAAGTTAAGCAAAATTTAAGGAGTCTACTTGAAGGATCTCTCATGCCAAAAAGATATATCAAGGGTTTATGATCTGTCATTATTGTAAATTTTTTGCCATACAAGTATGGTCTAAAATATTTTACAGACCAAACTATCGCCAACAGCTCTTTTTGAATGGTAGGATAATTCCTTTCTGCCTTATTTAAGGGCCTACTAGCATACGCTACTGGTCTTAGATCTTTATTACACAATACGGCTCCAATGGCAGTACCTGATGCATCCGTTTGCAATACAAATTCGTTTTTTTTTCGGAAAAATCCGGGTATTGTAGTACAGGTGACGAAATTAAAGCATTCTTTAGAAACTCAAAAGCATTGTTACATTCATTAGTCCATATAAACGGTTCATTTTTCCTACATAACTTATTTAAGGGCATTGCTATATCTGAAAACGATTTTATAAATTTTCGGTAATAATTACAAAATGCTACAAAGCGTTTAACTTCATCGGAATTTTGAGGTGTAGGATAATTTTTTAATACATTTGTTTTATCCGGATCAGGTAAAACTCCTTTTTCTGAAACAACATGACCTAAATAAAGTATTTCTTTCTTCAAAAAAATACATTTTTGAGGATTTAATTTTAAATTAACTTTTCTTAACCTCTCCATGACGTCAGTTAAATTTTGATTATGCGTAGTAAGATTTCTTCCAAAAATAATAAGATCATCTTGATACACGAGACATTTCTCATAAGTAAGACCTGATATTGCAATAGACATCATACGACTAAAAGCACTTGGACTTGTTTTTAGTCCCATTGGTAAGCGTTTCATCTGATATTGACCCGTATTAGTAGTAAAAGCTGTTAATTTACGACTGCTAGGTTCCAAAGTGACTTGATAATAACCTTGGTGAAGGTCAAGGTGAGAAAAGTAGATAGCACCAGATAAAGAATCTAAAATTTCATTTATATTCGGTAGCGGAAATTTATCATCGCAAATCATTTCATTTAATTTCCTATAATCTACTTCTAATCGCCATTTTTTCTCACTACCTTCGCTACTTTTCTTCGGTACTAATAAGATTGGACTTGACCATTCACTATTCGATTCTTCTATGATATCATCTCTTATCATTTTATCTATTTGCTTAGCTATTTCCGGTTTTAATGCTTGAGGTAACCTATATGGTTTAACATAAATAGGTGTAACGTTAGGTTTTACTACTATAGATTGTTCACAAATGTTTGTTGTCGTCAATTTATCGCCTTCTACGTAAAAAACGTCAGAGTACTTTGTACATATTGCCTCTATAGACTGCCTTTCTTCTTTGTTTAAATAATTTAAATTTAACCCTTAACTACCTAGCACATAATATTGCCACACAACCACCTAACATACGTCTGTAGGACCCCAGAGTTAAATAATTCACTATTGTTATAAATATTAAGGAAGGGTATTGATTTTATTAATAAATCTGTTTTGAACATTATTAAACTCGAATATTATAAACAAAAGGCACATGGAAATCAACATTTTATACTTTTAACCCCCAATCATTGGTGCAGTCTCTTATTTTAGGCTTACTTAGTAATACGTTTGGAAATTGCGATTTACAAAAAAAAAAATGAGCAATAGAAAATTCTTCTTAAATTTTTTGTAATATTAAATCAACAAGAAACATGGAAAAAATATAAAATTCTCATTCAAATAATAAATTAAACAAAATTGCAGACACTCAACTTATATCTTTTCACGACATCGAAAACAAATCTCATTTGAGCATTCGAGGCAAATTAGCGCTTTTCATTCGAAACACATGTAGTGTGTTTTTCGTTCCTTAGTACACTGATAAGTAATACAGTTTTTACGAATTTATCAATTGCCCTTCAGCACTGCTGCTGCCTGGGGCAGCTGCTGGAGGGGTCGTGTTGTTCTGGAAGATACGTTGTATACCGACACCGTATATCACGGTGCAATTTCACATTACTTTCATTACTTGCCATATGTATTCAGTTTATTCCGGTATGCAGTATTTATACCTTCTCTTTCCTCTACTATATTATGTTGTAGATTTGCGATCGCGAAGTGGTTGGGGCTGACGACCAACGAAAGTGATTATAGAATATTTTTTCTTCTTCTCGGTCGAACTTCCGAAAACGGCACATCATCCTCAGTTAAAAACACTTAACCACCACTCTAAAGGAATATCACTGTATGATACAGTGTTTAGTTGAACTGTTTCTGGCCGCTAGCATTCGGAATAAGACGCACAACATTCTTCCAGAACATGATTTGTATCAACATTCTCCGCATCACTATATTGGTCGTTTGTTATATTATAGTCGTCTGATAATTCTTTTTCCAACCAGCTCTTAATAGCGGACTGTCTATGTGCTATTTTAACTAAAATAATAAAGAAATACACAATTTAAAATAATCACGTAACCACCTAACATACGTCTCTCAGACCCCAGCATGTATTTATTTACTCACCCACAGGTCGTTGCACGGTATTGAGGGACGTGGGGAAAAGGTATAGGAAGGAAGAACATGATACGACACTCCCGCGCAAAAATATTCAGCATTTTAAACTTAACAGGGTCTGTGAGACGTATGCTAGGTGGTTAAGGGTTAATTCGGATAGTAACGTTTGAACTCTTGAAAAGTTAATATTGTTTCTACTGAACTGACAAATATCATAATCACTCAATGGTTTCAATTTAGGAAGTACAAATGGCAAGGTTATTTCCTTATCGCTTACGTTAAGAATTTTAACAGGAATCCTATTATTTAGCACTCGCACTATCGAGTTTGCTAAAAATACATCCTTCGTTAACTCACTCCCACATACAACTACATCTTCAGTCACAATATCATTCACCCAAATATAGTGAATTGACTCTGACCGTGCTGGGATAATCAATGTATTCCTATTCTTTTCTAATTCTTCAACTAAATTTAAGTAATATTTTTGTCCATTGTTAGTCAACGTTAAACTATTTGAATTTAAATTAATGTTCGCCTGAAATTTGTTTAAGAAATCTAAACCTATGATTCCATCAGCTTTAAGTGGTATTGAATCAAAAATAAGAAAGTTATGATGTAATACTTGATCTTTGTCATGTCTTAACATCAAATCAATAGAACCTTGAGAACGTAACTTACCACCTATTCCATTTACTAAAGTATCATCTCTGCGCACGACAAAACCTTTTGGCAATATTTCTTTTTTAATTATTGACAATGTAGCGCCTGTATCAATAAGCCAATAGTATTTTATATTGTTAATGTAGAAAACAACGTACTTAGTATTCCCTTGGCATGATAATATGTAGTGTTTAAGATCGAAAAAACTGATTTGAAGTGCCTACACTACTAACTTTCTGATCGTCACCGTGTTTTTTGTCATCAGATTTTTCAACTGACAGCATATTTTGGCTTTGCCCACGATTCCTATGGTATCTACATCTATTGCTATTCGACGATGTTCGGAAATTACCCCTACTTGTGTCGTTTCCTCTAAAATTACCACGTCGTACTTGATCACGATTGTAAAACGTTCCATACTGGTGACCACGACTGTAATTGTTATAATATTGACCACGGTTATTGTGCAAACCCCTTCTTTGATATTGATAACGTTGCGGTCGTCTTGAGTAATGTGAACCTCGGCCATTGTTAGACAAATGCATTATGTTACCTGTTGATGACTGATGGGACGCCGACTCTTCATCTTTAGCTGCTTGGATGGCGTCCTTCAGGTTGCTGTAGTTTCGAGCGGATATAATCGTGCCTAATTTTGAGCTTCGTAGACCATCTTTATCATCAATCATATTCGCGTACATCTCAGTGGAGTCTATAAAACGCTTGGTTGTATTTTCAACACCGTCCATAACTGGAATGAGACTACACGCCACTTTAAGGTCAAACTCCATCTTTCCTTAATCTGATTGAATGAGAAAAATACACAATTTATTTATCTCCTCGTATACCTCCTTAATATTTTGAAAAATATTGATTGCCGATGACAGCTTTACATCCTTGCCCTTTTCTAACAATAAAAATAATTGGCTACATTTATCAAAAGTATCTTTTGCTTCGCCTAATTTAGTCTCAATAACTTTGCCTTTATACCTAGTTTGTCCCTTTTTAATCAAGTACTTACGGATATCTACTAAAACCTCATAATGTGTTAACAAACTATCAATCATACTCTAATTTTAACATTATTTCATTATATAACACTATGACATATCCAATATTTCATTATTCAATGTAATAAAAGAAAAGTAAGCACTTAAAATTATTGCGAAACACTAGAAATAATGTCCGACGTTGCAGTTTTATCCACACGGTATCAAATTCGCTGAGTGTTCGTGCACGATTCTAGGGCGTTTAAGTTTTTGCGTTATGAAATTTGACACTCCACTCACTATGAATTAATTATAATCAATACGAAATTGACTGCATTTAACTATTTAAAAAAAAAAACACTTTCACTAACTCACGACATGATTGATGCTGGATTGTCTAATTGTCTGGTGTACCTCCGACTTGTCCACGTATCGAAGCTCTTAAGCGCTGCATGGCGCTGAGACCTATCTCCTCCTGCATCCAGCGGCGATGACAATTCCTGTAGACCTTCAACACGACGTAACTGGCTATCACAGCGATCACAGCGAGGATGATAAAAGTCATGATGCTGAGGCGCTCCACGTGTCCTCCGATTTCTTTGATAGCAGCATCGTTGCTTCCTCCGGCCGCGTTCTGACTTAAGAAGACCTCTTCCTTCTCAACAGTTGACCGACACATACTTTTACTTGAATAATGTCGCGATCAGAAAAAAAAAACTTATAGCCCCTTTGGCAGACTTTTTAGGCAGGGTCGCCATGTGATGTTGGGGGTCCGATGGGATTGGAAAGAAGTATACAACCACCTTGATTGAACTCCATTTAATAAGTACCACACTAATTTATAAAGTAATGCGCATTTCAGGTAAAGTACATAGTAAGCATAATATTGAATATCACTATAAAGTAGTGCATACAATGGGTTAAGTCTACTTAAGGAGCATACATACTAATTACACACACTTCAGCGTCGAGAGCGTAGAACACCTCCCACGAAGTCGACCAGGAGCACACGCCAAGCAGCACGGTTGGCAACGGCTTTGACAGGCCCTTGGGATCGTCCACCGGGTGACACACCGCAATGGACAAGACCCGCCGCGTAGGCCTCCCCCCGGGAATTTACGACTGCCGCATGGAGCACGCGGTGATGAAAATTGGCATCGATCAACTCAGGACCGACGACGCGCTTCTATGATGACCAATCATCCATCGGGATATAAGGACTAGCCATATTTTGTAGTTTATAAAAGTAAGAAAACTAAAGGAAAATTATAAGCGCACGCGGCGCTATTCAAAGTTCAGCCGGCCATCTTGTCCGGTGTCGTGTAGTGAGTCGCAACCACACACCACTTGCTCACGCCATGGTTCTGGTCCCAGACTGTCCGATGACATCGGAGATCGTCGAAACGGAGAGATGACGGTTCGTTCCACGTGAAATGTTGACATTGAAAATACTTTAACTATTTTTACTAATTCTAGTTTTAAAATAGCATAAACTAATTGACACACTACCACATCCGTGACAAGAAAAATAACTCACTTGTCCGAGTTTATGTAGTTCACATAAAAATAACAAATATTTTAAACGCTAGTGAATGCGGTGGTCATAGACAACGGCAACCAGATGGAATGAAACGCAACTCTGAAATTTTATACATAAGATTAAGAATAAAACTAAAGTTGTGATGAATCCAAAAACTATAATTATATTTGAAAAGATCATCCAATGAGGATTCCGAAAAGTATATATATGTCATAGTTCTGAGCAATAGTTATTGCGTAATTCGACCGTCAAAATGGTGCTCATTGTCGAATTTGTCGTACATAATTATGAGACATGGATAGCGTTCTATCTCAAAGTGATTAGTGTTTCAGATTACTTGAAGCCTAAATATCCTATATACGATGAAGGTTATTCATTTCGAAGTGTAATTTGTGTTCTAGGTTTATCATTGTAAAACTAACCTCTAAAAACATTATTGTTCTACATCAATTGTGCTGTTATCAAGAAAGTAGCAGGTTATATTATATAACTGCTACAGCGGCCTGAAGATATGGGACAGTCAGCTACCGCTACTAATGACTGCCGCCAGCGTTTCCCGTTGCTTTATAATTACACGGCTGCCGGCAGTTTTTTGCTCTGCCACCAAAATTAAAATGGTACCAACAATGAGGGTGATCAGCGGGTCGTTCTCGTGACCTTGACCTATGTCTAGAGGTCGAGCGGCTGCGGCCCATCCGTCCGTTGTTGCGAGATCGGTTCTTATTATTTGAAAAGCCTTGTACCTGCTTTGCCAGTTCGTCGACCCGTTTCACCAACATCTCGATGGCTGACACAGTACCTGCGGCCTCACTTGCTGCGCATGCTGCCTGCTGCGTTGGGATTGAAATGTCGTTTATCTTGTCTGCCAGCTCGGCCAAGGTTTGGAGTGCGCTGTCGGTCTGTGAAGCAATAATCGTTTGAATGTGGGTAGGTAATCGATTTGCCCAGATTTTATTTTATTTTTTATTTTATTTTATTACTTTTAAGAAACTTACAGCTAATACATTAGTCTAAAAATTTAAATGTACAGAAGAAAGCCAATTACAAGTTTCCACTATTAAAAAATGTATAGAATTGACAAAAAAGCGGAAAGTACAAATAAACAATGAACAATACCACGAGAAGTAATGAAAAAGTTATGGACCAAAATTATTTAGAATTTAGTTTTCAAAGAATAATGTACATAATACTTTCTTTAATTCCTTGACACTAGTTTCAAACAGATCAAGCTCACTCTCATGACATACCCTATTGAAAGTTTTACATGCTCTAATGATAAATGAGTTCTGTCTATATACAACCTTTACAATAGGTACATGAAGGAGATGAGGTCTCCGAAGCAACACAGTTGGTACACGAAGTCCAATCTTGGCCACCAGCTCAGGGACGTCAATAGATCCGTTCATTAAGTTAAATAAGAAGGCAAGATCTGCAATCTTTCTTCGTTCTTGTAAAGGAAGAATATGAAATTTCTTACACCGACTTATGTAATTAGGAAGATAACAGTTCGAGCGATATTGTGTGTACCTTAAAAAGCGCCTTTGGATACATTCAAGGCGATTAATATAAATATTGTAATTTGGATTCCAAATCTGAGAAGCGTACTCGAGATGGCTACGAACAAAAGCACAGTAAAGAATCTTCATTGTTTTAACATTCTTAAACTCCGAGGAGACCCTAAAGATAAAGCCCAATGCTTTGGAAGCCTTGTTGACTACATTGTTAATGTGCGCATCAAATATTAGCTTTGAGTCAAAAGTTACCCCGAGATCCTTGATGACGCTGACTCTGGCAATTGAGGTACTCGATAGTTTGTAGTCATACATGATAGGATTCGGCTTGCGAGTAAATGTACAGACATAACATTTAGAAACATTTAAGTCTAACCTATTTCTAACACAGTAATTATGAAACCGGTTCAGATCCTCCTGTAATAGGTTTGCATCCTCAATGGTTGATACTTGACTCAGAATTTTCATGTCATCCGCATATAACAAAATTTTAGAATTTTGAAAGCAAGAGGCAATGTCATTGACAAAAATATTAAATAAGAGAGGTCCTAATAAGGATCCTTGCGGGACCCCCGACGGAATGTACATGGCTCTAGAGGTGTAACCATTGAGGACTACAGTTTGGCATCTATTTTCTACATATGATGTGAACCATCTATACAAGTTACCTCTCACACCAATAAATAACAGTTTGCGCATAAGAAGCGCATGATCTATTCGATCAAAACATTTGCTGTAGTCGGTGTATATAACGTCGACCTGAGACCTCTTGGACATATGATCTGACAGATAGTCACTAAAAACGACAAGATTTGATGTAGTGGACCGACCTTTTATAAATCCGTGTTGGTGTTCTGAAAAACTTAATTTAAGTGAGGAAGAGAGTTGTACATGTACAATTTTCTCCATAATTTTAGCAAACACACAAAGTTTAGAAATCGGTCTATAATTTTCAACACTGTCCTTAGGTCCTTTTTTATGAATCGGCGTTATATACGCCGACTTCCAGATAGTAGGCACCACTCCTAAGTCGAATGACCGTTTAAACAACACTGTCAATGGGACAGATAGACACCTGGCACATTTTGCTATAAAAATTGGTGAGATGTTATCCGGGCCGGCAGACTTGTTAATGTCAACTTGCTTTAGTAACTTAAATACCTCCTCCTCCCGCACATCAACAGAGTAAATATCTGATATAGGGGCAGAGGACTGATCCTCGTGTTGATCAGTTGTTGCAGGGGAGAACTCATTAGTATCGCGTCGTTCTTGGAAATTAGAGAAGAAATAATCCCCAAACATATTGCAGATTTCCTCCCCATCGCTAGATGAGATATCGCCAAATTTTAATACC
Organism: Agrotis exclamationis; assembly: GCA_950005045.1. Taxonomy (NCBI): domain Eukaryota; kingdom Metazoa; phylum Arthropoda; class Insecta; order Lepidoptera; family Noctuidae; genus Agrotis; species Agrotis exclamationis. Next base: position 9,132,623 of record OX465415.1, on the reverse strand, counting down.
GATGGGTAACAATTGGTTTGCTGTTTGGATTTGACGTATTGCCAAAAAGCCCTGGGATTTTTGGAGATGGCTAGTTCGATGTTTGCTATATATTTTTCAAACATTTCCTTCTCAAGATCCTTAGCCCGTTGACGTAATATGATAAAAGATTGATGGTCCGAAAGATTTCCATATGTTTTAAATTTTGAATGAAACTTTGCTTTTTCTTTAATTATTTTAATAAGGAGGGTTTTGTACCAAGGAGGATACTTACCCTTTGGAACGATAATTTTGGTTGGAATATAATATGTATTATGTAGTAAGTTGATAATGTCATAAAAAAAATTGACAGCTTCTTCGAGAGGCCTACGGTTTAGCTCTAATGTCCAATCGACTGCTGTAATTTCTTTAACTATGGCGTCATAATTCGCCTGAGCATTCAAGAACTTGACTCGAGGTCGAGAATGCAGTTGATGGAGTTGAACAAAGTCGGCAGTGATACCGAGTGCCTTATGGTGTGAGTCCTCGGGCACTAAGGGATCCTGGCTGCAAGTGACAGTAACTTCACTGTTAGACAAGACAAGGTCAAGAATCCTCTCATTCATATTACGATAGGAGTTATATTGAAGCAAATTACAAGCGGTGAGAGTATCACAAAAGCTGGTTTGAATAGGACCATGTAGATTAGCAGGACAAAGATGATCACCGTCCGCCGCGACGAGCCATTCGATGTTTGGTTGATTAAAGTCACCGAGCACCAAAAACTTATCAGCGGGATGTTTAAGAATTATTTCGGCTAGATTATTAGAGAAATTATTAAGTTGTATCATTAAAGAATTACCAGATTGCTGACTACATATGTACACAACACATAGATGTATCTTATAAGTAATTTTAGGTTTCTTTTGATGTAAAGTTATGGTAACCCACAGATCCTCCGCAGACGAGCACCATTCATTGCGAACATCAGCAACAAGTTCACGACGTACAGCTATTAAAACCCCACCGCCCATAGTCTGTTTAGTTTTCGAGTAGCTCCGATCACGTCTCCATACAAAATATCTGTCATCAAACAACTCACTATCGCATATACCGTCTACAAGCCATGTCTCCGTCAGACAAATAATGTCGAAACGATTCATGCACACATTTCTATAGAAAACAGATGTTTTTGTTCGTAGCCCTCGAACGTTTTGATAAAAAACACTAATTGGTGCCATTATAATTCAGATGTAATGCCAGGAAAATGATTAGAAAGGTATAATTTAAAGTCAGATTTAGAACCAAGTACAATCTATAAGCAATAAAAGTCGGTTTAAATGGTAAATAGAAGCACACAGCACATAAATCGTTAGTTTTAACATTGTATAAAATATAAATAAGAAGCTTCAAGCTTAAGCAGATCTCACCTTTAGCGGCCCTTATATAAAGTATGAAATGACAAAAAACAAGGCCCAAAGAGTCAATTGAATAGGCGACACCAACCGATAAGAGAACAAAAGGCGGGCGAGAATGGAATGCGTGCAAAAAATACAAACATGTGTTTCTCAAACTTACGTCTTCTAACAAGGCAATAATAATTAAAGTTTTCTCGACAGTAATATGAAATAAATGAACTTTTACAAAAGGAATAGACAATTTGGTGGGAATATGAAATGTTTTTACTAACAGACAAACTTTTTTAAATCTTGTTCCGTTTTGATGTAGTGTTTTGGAGACGATGAGTTTTTTCGCACAAGTATTTTGCATCCTCTAACCCACACATGTTCGAAGCCCCGTTCATTGGCTTGAGCTTTGGTCTTATTAAGTAGGAGTTTATTTTCCAGCGTTAAGTGGTCGTTGATGTACACCTTATTATTGCCCTGTAAGCCTAGATCTCCAGCACTAAGATTTTTTAATTTCTTTGCGGCAGCTATAAAATCATTTTTAAGGTAACTGTTGTGTACAGAGCAAATAATGTTCTTATTTATTTGGTCATTACGTGTCGGCACCCTTGCTATATAGTTAATCTGCTCCTTTTGTACATGAAAACCAATAGCTTCACCGATCTTAGCCAAAACTGCGAACAGGTCTTCATCCTTGGATGTAGGCACACCTTTGATCTCGATATTGTTCATGCGAGACCTCTGCTCGTTCTCCGACTGCCGATTTTCGAGCTGGATAATTCGATCCTGCAAATTAACCATCACCTCCCTGGCCTTCCTCATTGCCTCAATTTCGTCTTCCACACTTGACACTCTGTTTGCTAAGAGTTTTATTTCTTGACCGTAGGACTCAAAGGACGACTTCATTTCAGAAACTTCATGGCGCATAGTTTTTAATTCGGCAAGTTCACTCTGGATTGCCTTCACACTCTCTATCAGCGCAGGCAATGCTTCCATTTTGCTTGAAAGACTCTGAAGCTCCAGCATGATGGTCTCCGAGTTCGCTGGTGAGGCTTTCAAACAACCTGTTTGAGGACTCGCAACCGGGGTGGCCTTGCAGCTCTGACATTTCCAAGTCGATTTACGCTCTCCAAGTTTTCTCCAACCAGCTTCTGATATCCCCGCACAGGGAAAGTCAAATTTAGCCTTACAAGCTACACACGTCGCGCCATCCCTCGCTTCCGCGTCACAGCGTTTACACGTGAACATTTTTACGGTTTTTTTTTTTAAAGTTTGGGAAACACTGACTACGGCCGATTTTGTTTTTAAGTTCTCGTAAATATATATTTGGCAACCATTAGCAACACCGTGTACTCGTGCGATCGATACGCCGACTACCGCCAAATTTGCCTGATTAGGTGATCAGGGACTGTCGGTCCAGCTAAATTCTGCAGATGCCTCATGAACTGCGATGGCTTTCGATCCCCTAGTTCCTCGTGGGTCAGTAATTGTTGTAGATTCCGCTCTTGTGAAGCGGACAACCGCTTGATAGGTTCCGTTTTTAATTTTTCGTAATGGCCACTCTCCGGAGGATTTAAAATTACATCTTTCACTGCTGCAGCATACTGCGGCTCTAATTGACCAACCACGTAATGATTTTTGGTAATATCGGCAGTAATATTGGAAATTATAAACTGACCTTCAATTTGCGCAAACCAAACAGCCGGTTCCTCGGGCCAAAAAGGCGGTACTCGCACACCCACTCGAAACAGTCCGGAATGTTCCATTTGTTCTTCACCGGACTTCGCCATTATTTCTTCGTCGGGGTCACCACTATAGAGATGTATGCGTGTATGGTGTGTAGCAAGCGGCGAGGTAGGCGGCGGTGAGTATATGAAAACAGCAAGCAGATCAAGAGATGGAATTTAATGAAGATAGATGACAGTTACAGACGTTAGAAGGATGAAGAACGATACAGAGTGATAGGATAGAACTGAAGCTAAGTTTATACAAGGCTAGGAAGAAGATATTAGCTATTATTGAGCGAATTACTAGCACGGGTGGCTAGGCCAAGGTAGTACGTGCGTTCGCTAGGACGGTTTGGGTGTACTGAAATGTTGGGGTTCTTAGGGTCTTTTAAATCAGACAACCAACTCGATCGAATGTACTTTATTCAATGCAATGTGGGAATATATTTTATAATGCGCATTAAAGTAAAGTGCTTATTCAGCTTAAAGTTATACTTATATTCTAAAGGAGCGTACTTACTACGCTATGCACTATTAGAGAGCATACATACACTTCACCTCCGGGGGTGATTGAAAAAAAAAAATCGAATATATTAGATTTTTTTTTTATATAAAAGTAGGTTCAGACCAACTCTACTAATAACAGTACATTTATACTTATCTACCTATTAAACTTAAATATCAATTATTATATAGTATATGTATTACTTACTACATTGCAATGTATGTAATTATTAAAGATTATCTTTATTTTATTTTCTAAGCTACTAAGAATCTAAGTGTACAATTATAGTATTAAATGTACGAGTACTATATCTAAACAATTCAACATAATTTTATTGGAAGAACGGTCTTGTTCTATTTTTATGAACTAATTCTATCTTAATAAGTTTATAAATCCTAACGTTACTACCTAAATCTTCTTTTACTCTAAAAGGACCTTCAAAAATAGCATCAAGTTTGCGACCTGTTTCATTTTTTAACAAAATTAAATCATTTTCCTGATAGACTATTGAATTTACTGATTTATCGTACAATTCCTTGCGTTTGTATTTATTACAAATTAAATTATTTTTTGCGTCGGCATGGGCTAACTGTAAACGATATTTCAACTGCAATGGATAATTATCACTATTGTACAATGGTTCTACTGACTCAGAAATTCGACCTGGTATTCGACAAAGTTTTCCAAAAACAAGTTCGTAAGGCATGTATTTTGTTTCTGAATGGACTGTATTATTGAAACTAAAACACCAATACGGTAACCAATAGCTCCATGTATCTGTATGGTTTTCACATTGGATTCTTAAAAATGCACCCAAACCTTTGTGAGCATTTTCAAGAGCTCCTATCGATTGGTGATGATAAGCAGTTGAAGATAATTTTGTAATATCAAGAAGTTTACAGACCTGTTCCATAGTTGCGGAGATGAACTCTGTCCCTCGATCTGTAGCTATTATTTCTGGAATTCCAAATATTAAAATAAAATGTCTTACAAATGCATTAGCTATGGACACAGTTTCTTTATTTTTTAATGGAATAGCTTGAACAAATTTAGATAGTTCGCACTGAATGGTCAATATATAACAGTTCCCATCTATGTCTCTATCTAAAGGTCCCACTACATCTAAATAAATCTTTTGAAAAGCAGAGGACGCCGTAGTTGTAATTACCATCGGTTCTTTTATGTAACGGATATACTTTGATTTCTGACATTTCGTACACTTTTTTACAAATGTTTGTACGTCCTTTTCTATACTCGGCCAGTAATATCTCTTCTTAATTGTATTTACCATTCTGCGTACTCCAGCATGACCACTGGATGGCAGTAAATGAAAGTCATTCATGATTATAAGTTTTTCTTTGTCGTCAGTTATTCTTTTTATTCCTCGTAATATACATATTCTCGGTCCGGACCAATTTTCTAACTTCAAAATCTCATCACAAACGTTTTTAATGAAGTCTATATTATCCTTATTTTTAATTATACACACTTCCTCGATGTGTAACTTTTTACAAAACAAACTTAATTTCTGCACAAATTCGTCTCGCGTAAAATGTGCCTTGAAATCAAGATTGATGTAAATAATCTTTCTCTTAGCTAAAAATATAAAACATTCATAGACATCAGTTATCATATCATCGACTCTCATTTTATTTAATTCGCTACTTTCTATAAAACTCATTTCGACTGAGTCGCACGGTTTTCTTAATATATCCACAACTCTTGGTTGGCCAGACCAATAGTCAGGAGATTTATTAAGATCCGCCTTCTCAACGTCATCCTTATTTTTACTTAACTCATCTTCAATCTTTCGCTTTTGTGCCCTAGTCATAACAGCAACCAATTGCGCTTGCATAGTCTTAAGTTCGTCTGATGTTATACATATTCTAGACAAAGCATCTGCAACAACATTTTCTTTTCCTCGTACATAAATAATTTTAAATTTATATTCTTCTAATGTCAAACGGAATTTAAGAAGCCTGCTTGAAGGATCCCTCATGCCAAAAAGATAAACTAATGGTTTGTGATCAGTCATTATTGTGAATTCTCTACCATATAAGTATGGTCTAAAATATTTCACAGACCAAACTATTGCTAAAAGCTCTTTCTGTATTGTAGGGTAATTCTTTTCCGCTTTATTCAAAGGTCTACTTGCATAAGCTATAGGTCTGAGATCTTTATTGCACAGCACAGCACCAACTGCAGTGTCTGAAGCATCTGTTTGTAATATGAATTCATTATTTTCTGTAAAATCTGGATATTGTAGAATAGGTGACGAAATTAATGCATTTTTTAGATACTCAAAGGCATGTTTACAATCATCAGTCCAAATAAAGGGTTCACTTTTTCTACATAATTTATTCAATGGCAAAGCTATGTCTGAAAAATGTTTTATAAATTTACGGTAATAGTTACAAAAAGCTACGAAACGTTTAACTTCATCTGCCGTTTTAGGTATAGGGTAATTTTTTAATATGTTTGTTTTTTCGGGATCAGGTAAAACACCTTTCTCTGATACAACGTGACCCAAATAAAGAATTTCTTTCTTCAGAAATTCGCATTTTTGGGGATTTAATTTTAAATTTACTTTTCTTAATCTTTCCATTATATTTATTAAATTTTGATTATGAATTTGCAGATTTCTCCCAAATACAATGAGATCATCTTGATATACTAAGCATTTATCGTATGTCAAACCAGACATGGCTACTGACATCATACGGCTAAATGCGCTCGGACTTATCTTGAGACCCATAGGTAAACGTTTCATTTGATATTGACCTGTATTGGTAGTAAAAGCAGTTAATTTACGACTGTTAGGTTCTAAAGTCACTTGATAATAACCTTGGTGAAGGTCAAGGTGAGTGAAATATACAGCTCCAGAAAGAGAATCTAAAATTTCATTAATGTTAGGTAAAGGGAACTTATCATCACAAACCGTCTCATTTAATTTTCTATAGTCTACAACTAATCGCCATTTCTTATCAGCTCCTTTACTCTTTTTCGGTACTAATAAAATCGGACTAGACCATTCACTGTTCGATTTTTCTATTATATCATCTTCTATCATTTTATTGATCTGTTTAGCTATCTCTGGTTTTAACGCTTGCGGTAACCTATATGGCTTAACATATACAGGAGTAGAATTTTGTTTTATGATAATGGATTGCTCATAAATATTTGTAGTGGTTAATTTATCTCCATCTATGTAAAAATTATCAGAATATTTTGCGCAAATCGCTTCAATCGATTTCCTCTCTTCTTCATTTAAATAATCCAATTTGAGCTCAGACAGCAGTGTTTGAATCCTAGAAACGTTGATAGCATTATTACTAAATTGACAAATATTATAATCACTCAAGGAGTGCATACTAGGAATGAAACTTGGGAAGATTATTTCCTTCTCAGTAACGTTGAGAATCTTTATAGGAATCCTGTTATTTTTTACTGTGGCTATCGTATTTGCCAAATACACATCCTTCGCTAATTCACATCCACAAACAATGACATCATCACTCACATTTTTACCTACGTATATATAATGAATTGACTCTGAACGAGCTGGAATAATCAGGTTATTACTTATCATAACACGTTCATCAACGAGATTAAGATTATATTCTTTCCTATGATAATACAGTGTTAAAATATTAGTATTTAAGTTAATATTTGCTTGATACTTTCTCAAAAAATCTAACCCTATGATTCCGTCTCCCTTTAATGGTATACTTTCAAAGATCATAAACGAATGCTGAAATATTTCACTGTTATACTCCAAACTTAAATCTACTAAACCTCGAGAACGCCTTTGTCCACCGATTCCATTTATTAAAGTTTCATCTTTTCGAACGATTACGTTTCTTGGTAATGCTTCACTTTTAATGAGTGACAAAGAAGCGCCTGTATCAACGAGCCAGACATATTTTATGTTATTAACGTAAAAAACTACATATTTTGCATTGCCTAAATTTGATAAAACGCAATGTTTAAGATCGAAAAAACTGGTTTTCTGATTCCTTTTTATTATCTGTATTGTCATTTATGCATGGCTTATTGTTGTCGTTCTGATCTGCTAAACATACATTTCGGTTGTTATTTCTAAAATACCTTGAACCCCTAGTACTTCTTTGACCCCTGTTATAATTTGATGATACACGATAGTTATGCTTATTTCCGTTATTATATCTATATCCGTTATTACCTCTGTAATTACCACGCCAAGTATACCTTTGGTTATTGTAATTACCATAGTGACCACGATTGTTACTATTAATATATTGACCACGATTATTATTGAAATGACGATTACCTTGTCGCCTTAAATTATTAAACCCTCGTCCATATCTAGATGCATGCAAGACATTACCTGACGATGACTGGCATTCTGCATCTTCATCTTTGGCAGCTTGGATTGCATCCTTCAGGCTGCTATAGTTCCTAGCGGAGATGACCGTGCCCAATTTTGAACTGCGTAGTCCTTCTGAAAACCGTTTTATGGCAAGTTTTTCATTCAAAGGTTTTAACACTTCAAATGCATTAGAATTACCATCTGCCTGAGATATAGTAAGTTCAGTAAACAACTTTTCAACTTCTTTGGCAAAATCCTCGATAGTACTTGAACCCTGACGTATATTTTGCAAACGTGTCTGTAGGGCCGTAGAGGATTTTTGGGTTAATAGATGGCATCTCATATCTTTAACTAGGTCTTGAATGATCTTATAATTTCCTGTAATGCGTAACTTGGCATTTTCGGACAATCTACTTTTAACGACAAATGTAATAAGCAGTGTCTTACCTTTCTCATCCAGCATATCTGCATACATCTCGATCGAATCTATCAAGCGTTTAGTTGTCCCTTCAACACCGTCCATTGCTGGAAGCAAACTACATGCGACTTTAAGGTCAAATTCCATTTTGTCAGAATTTATTTCTGGGAAAATACATAGACTATTTATTTCGTCAAAAGTTATTCTAATTTTCTGAAAAATTTCCAATGCCGATGCAACTAATTTGGTATCCTTGTCATTTTTTATAAGTAACAATATTTTTCCACATTGGTCAAAAATACTTTTTGCCTCACATAACTTCGTCTCAATAACTTGACCTTTGTATCTAGTCTGTCCTTTCTTAATTAAGTATTTTCTAATATCTACCAGATCATTACATTTTTCTAACAAAACATCAATCATAATAAAATATTACTTAAAATTAAAAAGCTAATTATTTCCTAATGGAGTAAACAAAAGAATCATGTTAACATAATTACTACGAAACGGCACACAATAACTTCACACGTTGCAGTTTTTGTCGCGAGGTATCATATTCACCGAGTCTTCGTGCACTATTTTATGTCGTTTAAGTTTATGCGTTTTAAAACATAGTTATGAGTCTGAATGCAAATCATTGATTTATTTATAGAATTAACTTGAAACTGACTTTGATGCTGGATTAATTAGTTAGCAGGTGTACCTTCCACTCGTCCACGTAGCGATGCCCTTATGCGCTGAATTGCGTTAAATCCGATTTCTTCTTGTATCCATTGACGATGGCAGCTGCGGTAGTATTTCAGGAAAAGGTAAATTACCAGGAGAGATATAACAGCGAGAATAATGATGGTGATCGTGCTCAGCCGCTCCATGTGTCCTCCGATGTCCTTCAGAAGGGCGTCATTGTTTCCGCCAGCAGCATTTTGATTTAGAAATACCTCGTCTTTTTCTATCTTAGAGTTGCACATTTTGGAAATCACTACGTAACAAAAACTTTGCTTAATCTGCCCCTTGGCAGACCCTAAGGCAGGGTCGCCATGAAATGTTGGGGTTCTTAGGGTCTTTTAAATCAGACAACCAACTCGATCGAATGTACTTTATTCAATGCAATGTGGGAATATATTTTATAATGCGCATTAAAGTAAAGTGCTTATTCAGCTTAAAGTTATACTTATATTCTAAAGGAGCGTACTTACTACGCTATGCACTATTAGAGAGCATACATACACTTCAGTACCACAGAGCACATTATACATATGGGGTGTACTGGTGCGGCGTTGCACGCGCACTGCGCCTAACGGTATATCCAGGCTTCCTCCGCTCCCGCGTCCCGCGTTGTCCCCCGCTGTACAGGGCCGTACTCAAGGGTCCGGACTCGGGATTATGTAGACGCCACAAAGAGTTCAAGTAAATACAACCTTTGCACAGCATCACAGTCGATTCCTGAGCTCTATGCTATATAACAAACTGCACACAAAACTTAACATCCATTCACTAAATGCCTACCAATGCAAAAAACAAGTCAAGGAATACCTACTGTCGCTTGGCTACGACGATACAGAGGAACTCATCAAACCCTAACATGCGTGAATTAAATCACTGTAACTATTAATACCCGTTGTTTCAATCTACACAACCTAACATCACACACTCACTACACTCTCATCCTCTCACACATCTCACTACACTCTCCTACTCACACTCATCTCACTACACTCTCCTCCTCTCACACACTACTATCACACCGATATTAAAATTGTCTCTAGGTATTTGTTGATTCCTAGCTCTATTAGTTAACTGTCGTCAGTACATATTATATTGATACACATATTTGTAAGCAAGTTTCTACTGTTAAAAACACCGCTCTGTCATGTCATTTGGACGGTTGAATGACTGACACAGGATTTTCCTAGCATGGGGGTCATTAATCTATTTTCTTGATCTCTGTTTTTTTTAAGTACTATGTCTGTGTTTACATTATTCATGTACAAATGATGACAAATAAAAATTATTATTATTATCTGCACCAGAGTCTATGATGCATGTAATTTGTTTATTTCCTAGTGACAAGTTGATTTCCCATGACTTCTTTGAAAAACTATTTTGCAAAGTGTTGACATAATATTTTACTTCTGAGTGATTGACTAAAGATTTGTTGGGTGACTGTATAAACTTACTGTTGTATGTCTGACTGCTATTTCTGTGATGATGATCCTGTGTATGTTTTAATCCCTCAGACTTATGACAATATTCATCTTTGAGATGTTTTTTATTATAACTATTTGACTTGACTTGACTATTTGACTGGACTATTTGACTACGACATCTCTCAGATACGTGACTAATCTCATCACCGAGATTTTCATATCTCTCAGAATGATTGTCACTATTCTCATCACAGAGATAATAATATGAATGACTTTTATGACTTTGTCTGGCCTTTAATTGACTGTTTATCATACCAACAAAATAATCTTGACTTTTATCTGAATTAAATGATTGTAACTGACTGACTTTTTTATGCTTGAGACAATATTTAGCAAAATGACCAAAAGATTTACATGACCTGCATTGGACTGCTTTGGCTGGACACTTGAACCGATGAGACTGCCCACAGCGACCACACGTCCTCGAGCTGCTGTGTTCAACACGTTTTATCTGGGTCATAAAATTGTAATACTGGCTCAGATGTTAATATTTTCTTAAGTTCACAAAATAGGCTCATCATGTTCCTTGGTCCAACTAAACTCAGAACCTTTTTTAATTAATTGCCTTAACGGGTTACACATCTGAGACATGGATGGAATAAACTTTGCAATATAGGTTATCATTCCTAATGTCCTTTGCAGTTCTTTAACATTTTTAGGTTTCTCTAAATTTAATATGCTTTCTATTTTCTTTGGGTCAGGTTTTATTCCTTCCTGACTCAATATGTGACCAAGATATGTAATTTTAGGCACCCCAAATTGACATTTACTCAAGTTTAACTGAATACCGTTTTCTTTGGCTTTTTCTAGTACTTGTCTAAGTATTCTATCATGTAATTTCTTATTTTCTGCATATATAACAATGTCATCGATAAATACCTCACAACCCTCAATGGACTCGAATACCTGACAATATTGCCTATGAAAGATCTCTGGTGCTGATGAGAGACCATAAGGTAATCTTTTAAAGGAATATCTACCAAATGGTGTACAGAAGGTACAAAGCCTTGAACTATCTTTATTTAATTTTTTGTGAAAAAAGGCTGTTGAAGCATTTAATTTACTAAATATTTTTGCCCCTGTCATATTAGCAGACACTTCATCAAAAGTAGGCAACTTAAAGTGTTCACGTTTAATACAATTATTTAAAGTAGGGTCTAAACACAGACAAATTTGACCATTTGGCTTTTTGACTATCACAATATTGCTAACAAAATCTGTGGGTTCAGTGACCTTTTCTATGACACCTAACTTTTCTAACCTTAACAACTCTTTTTTTGGAGGCTTATGTAAAGCTATTGGTATACTTCTTGGTGGACAGATTCTTCCCATACTATTTTCTTTTAATTTTATAGAATATTCAACTTCTTTCAATGTACCAATTCCGTTTTCATCAAATAAATCTTTATACTCATTAATCATCTCACCATATTTAACTATCAATTTGTTCCTCTTTTATTTTGTTCAAATATTTTCTTTCTATTATACCTAATTTTAATGATGTACTATGACCTAACACTGGACAAGTGTTTTTGTTGTTTACTACATAAAACATTAGTGTCACATTCTTATTGTTAATTAACTTACATTTCAAAGTAATAGTACCAACACAGTTTATTAATGAACCGTCATAATTATACAAATTATTCAGGTTTTTTTTTAATCATACTGTTGCATTTCAACTTTTCTACATAACTAAAAGGTAACACATCACAGTCACTCCCTGTATCTATTTTAAAGTCTATAATTTTATTATTTATCTGAAGTGGGTCAGGGGGTGCATGAAAGGAGCCTCCCCGAGCGACGTATCCACTGAGCCACTATACGTCCGGCGCATCCTGGGCAGTCAGCGAGTTCTCACGCTGATTGGCTAATCCTTTCACCACGATGACAATTCCGAGTCCTCTAAAACCGGCTCTGTGCGTAGTCTCGATCAACATAGAAGGATTCTCTCTGGACAAATCGGAAATTTTGTCCAATTTATACCGTAAAACTGGTTGCGACATCCTCTGCGTCCAAGAGACCCATCGAGATGAAACCCAAAGTCGGCCTCACATCGAAGGACTCAAGCTTATCGCCGAGATCTGTCACCCAAAGCACGGTAACGCAGTGTTTGCTGCTCCCGGCGTAAGCATATTATCCACCAAATGCTCTAAAGAAAACGGCATCGAAATAATAACCTTGGATGTTGGCAACTGTACCGTTACATCCGTGTACAAACCACCTGGTTCCATATTCATTTCCACTCCACCAGAAAATTTTAGTAGCCAACCAATAAAAATTGTAATCGGTGATTTCAATAGTCGCAGTACCAGCTGGGGTTATAATGATACGGATCTCAACGGGAAAGCAGTAGAGGAATGGGCTGAGACGAATGACTTGGCGCTTGTTCACGATGCCAAACAACCGGCCTCTTTTAATAGTGGTCGCTGGAAACGCGGATATAATCCAGACCTTATTTTCGTTACATCGTCTATTAGCTCACAGTGTACCAAAAGCGTGTGCTCGCCTATTCCCCGCTCGCAACACAGACCTATCATGTGCTGCATTAAACCCGTAGTCCAACCTGTAAAAGCTTCTTTCAAGCCCCGTTTCAACTTCACCAAGGCCGACTGGAAGTCTTTCACGAGGTCGATAGATAAAGCCCTTTTGAACGTCATGCCATCCCCGCAAAATTACGATCGCTTTGTTGAAATAGTGTCCACTGTTTCTCGAAGACACATCCCAAGGGGTTGCAGGACTTCGTACATTCCAGGGCTGACGAAAGAGACTAGTGAACTATTAAGCCGATATGAGTCGCTTTTTCGTGCTGATCCATTCTCGGAGATAACTATACAAGCTGGAGAAATGCTGCTATCCAAATTGCAAGACAATAGGCAGGAGAGGTGGATTAACACTGTTACTAGCATTGACATGACTCATAATAGCAAAAAAGCTTGGAGCACCATCCGAAAACTGACTAGTGAATCCCCTCAACCCTCTCCACCAAGTAAAGTTACTGCCAATCAGATAGCACACCAACTGCTTGCAATTGGCAAACCCACACGTCGCCCTAGTAAGGTTCCTAAGTCACTAAAATCTAGTGACGACTCTAGCGAGGTTAGTACACCGTTCGATCTTGCTGATATCGTTCAGGCGATCAGGGGCCTAAAATGTGGTAAAGCTTCCGGTTTGGACGACATCTCAGTTGAGCAAATAAAGCGGCTTGGCCCAGTTGCTGTGTCATGGTTGCTGCAACTATTTAACAACTGTCTGGAATCAGCTTCAATACCCCGTCTCTGGAGAAAGTCTAAGGTCATAGCTATACTTAAGCCAGGTAAAGCAGCAGACGACCCAAAAAACTTCCGTCCAATCTCTCTACTGTGTCACACGTATAAACTATTCGAGAGACTGCTGCTGAATCGTCTTGTGGCTGTTATTGACCCAAAGCTAATCCCAGAGCAAGCTGGTTTCAGACCCGTTAAGTCTTGCAGTAACCAGACCCTCAAACTCACCCAACATATAGAGGACGGCTTCGAAGCAGGCATGGTCACAGGCGCTGTGTTCGTGGATTTGTCAGCTGCCTACGACACAGTTAACCTTAAGCGGTTGTTGTGGAAAGTGGAGTCTATGATCAACGATCAGAAATTGGTTCGAATACTCCGAGAACTTCTCCACAATCGCCGTTTCCAGGTCCATCTCCTTTCAGACAGGAGTCGTTGGAGAGCCCAAAAAAATGGCCTGCCCCAGGGTAGTGTCTTGGCGCCGCTCCTTTTCAACATTTATACCAACGACCAACCATCGAGTCAGAATACGTCCCGTTTCCTCTATGCAGACGACCTTGCCCTCACCTCTCAAGCCACCACCTTTGAGGAAGTCGAGGTCAACCTGTCAGATGCCCTTGGGAACTTAGCCACTTACTATCTCGATAACTCACTCAAGCCCAATCCAAGCAAAACGCAGTCTTGCTGTTTTCACCTTCGCAATAGAGAGGCAGGTCGCAAACTCAACATCGTTTGGGGTGGGGTCTCTATCGAGCACAGCAGCTACCCAAAATATCTTGGCGTTTCTCTGGACAGATCACTAACCTATAGCAAAAACTGTAATTCCATCAAACAGAAGGTAAACTCTCGCAACAGTCTCCTAAGACGACTAGTGTCTTCCAAGTGGGGTGCTTCGCCGAACGTTCTGCGGACTACAGCATTAGCGCTATGTTTTTCTGCCGATGAATTTGCTTGTCCTGTGTGGAGCCGCTCATCCCATGCAAAATTAGTGGATACCGCACTAAATGAAACGTGCCGGATCATAACTGGTTGTCTTAAACAGACCCCGGTTCAAATGCTCTATCCACTAGTAGGCATAGCGCCTCCGGATGTCCGCCGAACGGTTGCAAGTTCTAGTGAAAGAGCCAAAATGGCCTCAGACACACGACACCCTATGCATGGAAGCATCCTGGCGCCGCAAAGACTGAAAAGCCGAAACAGTTTTTTAAAGTGTGTTTCCCCACTTACTGGCGACCGGTCTTTTTTTTTTTTTTTTTTTTAGGATGGCAAAATCATCAAATGAGTCCTCCCGCCCTGCGTGGGGCGGGAGGGACTGTCAGACTCTTACTGACTAAAATCCACCCGTGTTCCGTCGGATGCCCTTTACGTTCCGGGGCCACGGTATCCTGGATTAAGAAAAATCCGCGACCCCGGCAGGCATTTGGCCCCATAAGGGGCCCCGTCGGTGACGCGTGAAACACGACGCGCCACCGACCCGGGCTTGGTACCTGGTCGGACGGCGAGCTTACCCATTACTCACCGTCCGCAAGCCCGCTCCGCCGCTGTGCCCTCTGCTGTTCAGAGGGACACGCGTTGGAGCGTCCACCCGACAGGCTATTTGCATACGGGCAAAGAAACCCCTTAGGCACACAGTGCCTAAGGAGAGTTTTTGCTCGCATCCCAGGGCGCACCGGCCCGAAAAACTGGTCTTCCCCCCGGACGTATCCGAGAGGGAACTCCAGTCCACGGGCGCACGTGGAGGTTTCCTGTCTTAGCACCCCTGGCGACCGGTCTAAGGAGCGACTAAAACTGTGGCGCGACAGTGTTTCACTACCAAACCCATTTGTGCCGCCTGCTGAAGGTCCCCCTCCTGGAAATGAGCTACCTTGGCTGACCTGGAAATCCATAAACAGACTCCGTACCCAGGTAGGCCGAAGCAAGGAAAATCTGCTCAGGTGGAAGTTCATTAATGACTCTGACCTGAAGTGTAAATGTGGTGCTACTCCACAAACGATGAGGCACTTAATATCGTGCCCTGCATGCCCTGCCAACTGCTCGTTACAGGAGCTGATGGACGTCTCGGAGAGCGCTAAACTCGTGGCCCAATTTTGGGCCGAGTCGATATAAATTGTCATCGACACGATAAGAAGAAGAACCGCTTTCACTTTTCTATTTCTACATTGACATGGAAATCTCATGCTGAACATGTGTGCCGTAAACTAAGTAAATTTTCCTACGTACTATATAACCTCTCAAATAAAGTAAACATTGACACATTAGTTATAGCATATCATGGATTAGTTGCGTCGTTGTTGAGATACGGTATCATATTTTGGGGCAACTGTAGTGAAAAATAAAGAATATTTAGAGCCCAAAAACGATGCCTTAGATCAATGACAGGCCTAAAGTCCACCGAAAGTTGTCAACCTGTATTTAAGTCCCTAAAAATTCTGACATTACCTAGTTTGTATATCCTAGCCTAGAAGTTGCCCTTTTCGTTACATTAAATAAACACTTATTTACCTCTATGGTTGACATAAGACAACGTACAATACCAATGAGATCGCAGTATAAAAACAAATTGCACACAGGAGGTCATAAAACAGCTTTATTAAAAAATAACATACTTTCCATGGGACCGCTAATATGTAATAAATTGCCTGAAAATCTGAAAGATCTACCGATAAACAAATGTTTAAAAAACAATTAACTAAACTATTGCTGGAAAAATGCTTTTACACAATTAAAGAATTTTTAGATGACAAAAGTACAGACGCCAGCACATCAAATTACCACAATCTGCCAAATTTCTTTAATAGATTTTCAACCTTATCACAATAGCGGAAGGTTAATGTTCGATTGGTAAAATCTGACAGTTTCGGGTAGGTTGACCTGCTGGCGTCTGTACATATTATTAAGATTTCGAATGATTATAATATAATTTATCTACTCTCATATCGTTAAATTCAAAATACAAAACTCAAAACGAGTTTATAATAACGTACTTTACACACAGTCTATCGAAATGAAATTAAAAAATTAAATTATGACACTATTTCTCTAACAAAATAATGTTATAATAAATTTTTTTTTCATTACGATACAGATTACAGATCATAGATACATCCTTTTGATTTTTTATCTGTGGCTGCGCGCGCTGTGGCACATGCGCGGTGATATCGGGAATTATGGCGCCATAATACTGTGTCAATCTTTAACTTATAATTGATAAATTCGTGTTCAATGAAAGTAGATAAAGTAGTGTATGAAACTGTACATAACTAGGTATTATACACTCGTGTGATACTTTTAAAAAACTCGCTTCGCTCGTTTTTTAAACTCACACTCGTGTATAATACCCCTCATTATGTACCAGTTTCATAAACTACTATAATGATTGCTGTTTCTAGTAAAACTATGATTATGTCGACATTTTAACATATTTTGACATCAAATATATTTATGACATTGCTTTTTTATTTTTTTACTCTATTATGACATTATGTTCTTCATTGTATACGAAAGTTTTATATTTTATTCGTTTGTTGTTATTATTATTATTATTATTTACTGCTCTTTTTCCAATTTTGACCTTTGTTTCTAATTACAATTGTATTGGTTTTATGTTTTTAATAATTGCATTGGTTTTATGTTTTTAGTAATTTTATTGGTTTTAATGTTATGATAATTGTATTGGTTTTATATAAAATTAAATTCAAATGTAAATTTTTGCATGCCGTAAGGCAAAATGTATCGGCACAATTCACAATTATTCGAACTTATATGTATACCTACATTATCAGCAAATAAATACTTTCTTTCTTTCTTTCTTGTTTCTTACACATTTTAGCATAGTGCCGTATGCATTGCAAAATTTACACTGAGCTTTGTAGGCTGGACACCTAAACCCGTGCTTGTAGCCACACCTGTAACAGGTTTTTTCTTCTCTGGAAGTTGACGGCTTCTGTGTCTCATCTGATTTAGTTCCTCGATGTATCCCTTGAGTATTCTTCTTTTCTTTTTTATTACTTTTCACTGTTCCTACTGTATTTTCTTCCTCTTGTAACTGTTTCACTTGCAAGTTAGCCATTTCTGAAGATTTGCATATTTGTATACATTTTGTTAAGTCCAGATTCTGTTCTTTGAGTAATCTTTCGGCGATTTTTGCGTTTCTAATGCCTCTAACTATTTGACCTCTTATGAGACTTTCTTTTAATTCCCCAAAACCGCAATCCATTGATAGGGACTTAAGCGACGTCACAAACTCTTCAAACGTTTCATTTTCTTTCTTTTCTCTTCTAAAGAATGTGTGTCTCACCATCGTTTCGTTTTGAATTGGTGTACAGTAGGACTCGAATTTCTCCAGTACCCATTCCAGCGTCTCATCTTTTCCTTTCTCCTTTTGAAACGTGTTATATGCCTCTAGACCTTCATCACCTATTGTGTGCAATAGGAGTGCTACCCTTTGGTCGTTGGTAATATCTTTATTATTTTCACAGCCACTAGCCTCATAGTAAAGCATAAATTTTTGTATGAATCGTTTCCAGTTTTCTTTTAGTTCGCCATAAAACTGCAATGGCGGAGGCTGTTTGAGGTTTTCCATTTTTATTTTACAGTGGTCGTACGATGTAGGTTATTATATTAGCCACTTACCGACTGCGCCATGTAAATATGTGATAGTAAAAGGACTCCTTATCTAGATAATCATATTTATTTTATAAAACCATGCTACAATAATTAGTACGACATTGCTTCATACCACAGACTACAAACTACACAGCATCAACATTTAACCATAGACTCATTACTAAATTAATCTATTACAGTGTCATTAGGTATTTATATTTATAATCTTTTATTTTAGTTTAAAGTTTTGTAATTTATTATTCTACATTATTATTTAAATACTAATAAAGTTTTTGTCATAATTTTAGTTTTAGGTTACTCGTTAAGGAACAACTATAGAATTTAGATAGATAAAGATGAAGAGAGAGAAGAAAATGGTGAAGCATGCGCACGCATTTACATAGTGGTGCAGTGATGAAGACAAGGTGAATTTACATACGATGATAGTTATGACGCTAAGACAATAAAATAGAATTGCTGCCAGATCGCGTAGACAGAAAGAAATACATAGAATGCGATCTGACAGGACACAGCTAACAATAAATTAATCACCATGAGCACTCACTTACCCGTATATCTCGGGGTTGATTTTTAATAGTGTTATCGGCTTCAAGCGAGCTATTGAAAAAGGACGTGGTTTGTCCTGCGCGAGCTTATAAAGGTGGGGGCATCGACGCTTCTAGAATGACGTGTTGACAACTCAAGCTTTAGGAATGTGACACGTAATTAAGTAGTGAGGTGCGTTTAGTTGATTTTAGTGGATCAACTATAACGCTAAACTATGTTGATGTGTGCTACTATGACCTGAATGCAGATCTACTCAACAAACTTGACAGACTTCTAAATAACTGCATTAGATTCGTATTAAATCTCCGCAAATATGATCATGTTTCCGCACAACGGTCACCAGCCCTGTGTAACTCCGAACAATCAGGTCTTTCTATGGAATTTATTCCCAATCCATTGCCAACATTCAAAAACACGTCAGAAAATCATTTTGACCAACATCACAGTACTAAATTATGATACCACGTGACTAAATTAAGGAGACCGAAACAAATAAATGTCTGCCTTCGTGTTGTGTTTTTTCAGTTTGTTTTTCCTTTTTCTGTATGATTTGGGAATATAACTTACAAGAATAATTTCTGTGATTGTGTTAACGTTACGTTGAGTGGAGTGTCTAGTCAGTGCGTTGTCTAAGGAGTGGTTTGCTTTTCAATTTCATCCTCAAATATTTTTAACGAGAAAATGAATAATTTAGAACTGTTGAACATAAAACTAGACATCGACTCGAATTATATTGCGGCCTCGTCCTCGAGATTAGCATAACACAATATGTAGTAACGCCTACTAGTACATGCCATTCCACACTATTTTGAGAGTATTTGATTTGATTTTTTTTTTTTTTTTTGCTGTGGGTAGTTTAGTCTACTTGGATACAGCGCTCGCCATTCGTGTCATTCGCATTTTAGTGCTCCGCCGTTCCACACGCGCTCGTTCGAAAAAAGTTATTTTAAAAATGTGATAGTGTAGTGTTATTGTTAAAATTAAAATAATGCATAAAAGAAAAAATGTGATCGTTTAACAACAAAAAATTAGAAGAACAGGTGACGTCGATCGCGTGATCGTCATTACACGGAAGACTACGAGATAACGTCAACAGGTTTGCGCTGCCCGTTCACCATCACAAGGTATGTTTTCTTTTTTCCATCCTATAATATGAGTCTGTACATAATTACGCAATAATTTTTAAATTAATTAGACTGCGTAATGATCTGTTAGATCCATTAATATGAAAACGGACGATTTTTACGTCTTGTTTGGTTATTATATAAGTACAAAAAAAAAAAAAAATATCAAATACCTGTGGTTTTACTTTTGCTCAAGAAATTAGTGCTACCGACACTAATAAGGGCCAGAATAATCTAAGAATAATGTATTTGCCTATGATAATTGCATTTACCTACCTTACAGTTGGTAATTCAAGCACAAACCATTTTTCGCCCGCTTATAGAGAGCATACAAATATCTTTACATTATTGCTTAGATAATGTCTTCTTTATACCAATGTTGGCCAAGTGTTTCTTAAAATTTAATTTTAAAAAATAATTCAGAATTTCATACTTCTAAGATTTTGTTATTCCTAATTAGGGAATAATAGTCTGCGGACAGTATCTGCTTGCATTGAGACTGTTCTGTTCTGTTATTTTCAACTACACATACCTAAGTATGTTTTATCACAACTTGGGACCGTAACTTAAAATATAATATTGATTTGCATAAATTGGGACTGTTATAATGGTGCTTGGTAAAATTGTTTGCGAAAGAGATTAGCATAAGAGATTACATGTTACTTTACTATTATACTACCTACCTAAATTCAGTAGCCACGTTTAGTGGGATAATGAAAGCAATGCGGGCATTTTTTGGGAATGTCACTTTGCGATATTATATGGTACTGCGAGCAGTCTCTGGGACTGTTACTTTACTATTATACTACCTACCTAAATTCGGTAGCCACGTTTAGTAGTTGTCTAGTTGTTACAACTTGGGACTGTCTCTTACAATATAATATTGACTTGCAAGGCTACAAGATAAAAATCTAATGCAGTCACTCTCCAGCCCAACGAGCAGTACATTGGGACTGTTGCAAGGCGCTTGGTAAAATTGTTTGCGGGCAGTACTTGTTATTACAACCTGGGACTGTCTCTTACAATATAATATTGACTTGCAAGGCTACAGGATAAAAATCTAATGCAGTCACTCTCCAGCCCAACGAGCAGTACATTGGGACTGTTGCATGGTGCTTGGTGAAATTGTTTGCGGACAGTACGTGTTATCAAAACTGGGGACTGTCTCTTACAATCAAATATTGACTCGCATTGTCAGGCTTCAGGAGGCTTTGTCTCATTTCTTAGATGGAGAATATAATAAAATTATAAAACAATGAAATTGTTACATCAGACCTATATGAGCCATATCAACCGATTCTCCTGATCTACAAACAGATGTAGACTTCACGCAGCCTGAGGTGGACCAGGAACCAGGTCCAATCCTTTAAATTAAAGTGCAGGTTTTGACCTGCACCAAGGATGAAACAGCCAGCTCGTTCAAGCAGCCTCAGCATCAACAGCAGCGGTGAAACTACAGACCAAACCAGGTGAACCAGGTGAAAGCCTGCTGTTCGATTGTCTTGCTTTTCTAAAGAATGCTTGATGATCGATCAGGATCCAAAGATCCTTTCATATACATAAAAAGAGTTAAAAACTCCCTTTTTTGTGTCGGACATAAATTCACGCAATAGTCTGCGAGTATTCGGAAATAATTATTTTCAAAAAGAGCTCATTTAATTGAAGCCATCGATAAATGGTTATCGTTAGGAGCTACTTCCGGATATGTAAAGCTGAGCCTGGCCAATGATTTTCAAAAATCTTTTTAAAACTAAAATACAACTAAATGCGTCTTAGCTAGATGCGTCTTAACTTAAACAAGGGTTTTCCCGCGGTTTCAACCCCATTGTTACTATTGATCAAGACAATGCATGCTACAAGTAGCATAATATTAGCATAATAGTGTTCTTAGATAAATATTCTATGTTTATTCAACACGGAAAGGATTTCTACAATTCGAACCCGTATTTCCCTGAGATTGACACGTTCAAACAAATAAACTCTTCAGGTTTATAATATTACAAACTTAAATATTTATTTAAAAATATTACATGAATATAGAAGTAAAATCTGTGAATAGATTTATTGATACTAACCACTTTTCATTGGAAGACTCGAAAAGTACTAAAACTGATATCAAGAGTTATGTTCCATTGACATAAAGGATAACATTGATAAACAGAATAGAAAATATCTCCGGTTCCATTTGAGCATTCTATTTTTGAATTTAATACCTACCTTTCGCCCAAAATACTGCTCCGTTTTGTATTCACAAAGGTAATGAAACCAGTCATGAAAATATTAAGGTGAACTCTTATATTTACAATGAATATTTAGACGTCATTAGCTTTTGGATAAGGATTATCTCTCTTGCAGATTTATATATGACCACTTTCATAAAAATAAGTAACCAAAGATCTCCCCACGAGCCCTGGTTTTATCATACTCAGGGAAAAAGGTCATTTCAATCCTTTCCCACTTTTGCAAATATCTAGGATATGCTTTAGATACGAGAAAGTTTCAGGTCACACTACCAAAAAATAAAATAAATAATAAAAAAAAAAAAAACAAAAAGAAAAATGTTATTCAATGCAAGGTTAAAGACTTATGAAAATTTTATTGATATCTTAGTACTTGCCTGCCCAGCTGCAAAGTACATAAGTATGACAGGCTGTATACTAAATTTGAAGATTTAAAATACAGAAATTAAAAAAAAAACACTGAATAGTGGAATCAAGCTAACAAGCATTCTGTTTGCAAAATTAAAGGAGATAAGTATGATCTATGATCTTGAATCTCAACAACGGGGGGGGGGGGGATTGTGTGTGGTGATGAGAGAGCTATCAATTATTGGTATCTGGAAATAATGGCTGCTTATATAAGCCTTAAAATATTTGCCAAGATAATTCTTCAGATTGACAATACCACCGCAATTTCCTACGTCAACAGTATAACAGGGATCCAGTTTCCCCATTTGACAAAAACTAGATAACTTTAGCAATGGTGCTAACATAAAAATCTATATGTTTTTCGCTTTATTTATTCATTCTTCTGAGAACTTTGAAGCATATCAGGAGTTAAGATGTATCCATTCAAATGTTGAGTGCAACTTGCAAACTATGTCTTTGTAAAAATTGTAATAATATTGATAATCCCACAAACATAGATTTATTCGCTAGCTGATTAGATTATATTAAATATTCAAGAATATATTTCCTGGCATAGAAATCCGAATGCTGTAAATGGTTTACAATTTCTTGTTCAGAGTTTTTATTTTCATGCAGTTAATTCTTTACTATGATATAAAAACAGTCTGACTTTGCCAAGGTTTCAATGGTTGACCCACACTGGTCAACATAGCCGTGCTGGTTATTTAAAGGATTTGTGGTGTCTAAAAATCGTGATAATTATCGGGTAACCAAAAAAATTATTTTTTATCTACTGATTTCAGCCGGCGCCACAGATGCAACACCATTACCTCAGTGGCCGGGAACTCATCCGCGAGGTGATAACAAAAAGAGGTATCCCACCGTCATCTATAAAACGATGCGATAAAGGGTGGTTCATTAATTATTTATTTATAACATGTTTGAGGTATCAATTCCAAATATTATGAAATTCTTTACATGAATGTATAATAATAGTGCCCAATAAGGAACCTTAAATTCAAACCGCTCTGCTCGTAAGTTTAATTACTAAAGAAAACATTCCCAGGAAGGAAAACATAATTTTTTTTAAAAGGTTTTTGGTTCCGAACCCTCTCTGTCTATGAACAGCTTTGAAATAATTTTGGTACTTAATCTTGTAAAAAATAAATGATACCCAGAAGAACATTTACGACTTAAAAATAATAATAAATAAGATATATTGTATAGTTATAAAAAAAAAAAAAAAACATTGCTACCCAGCTAGCCCCAGTCACTATACAAGTATACATAGGATGCAAACAAGCATTAGAATAAATAAAAATGAAAGGTATGGGACCTTTTGTTATTAAAGTTAGAATTCCCGTTCGTATAAACAGTCCTAGAATTGGATCATATCAACCTATGCTAATTATTTCGGTTTTTGAAAAAAGAAATCGAAACTTGCCCTTGCACAGCCTCACAAGCTATACCTACAGAAACAGCTACCTTAAAGTTATTGACCTTATTCATAAAATTCTCAAGCCTTGTATTTCATCCAACTATATTTTACGATTCATATCTCTCAAAATCTACATGTGTTATGCTAATCTCGAGGACGAAGCCGCAATATAATTAAGGATTAAACGAACTTACCTGTAAGTGAAGTTCTATCCTAATTATATGAAGGCTTCGTCCGAAGAGATTAGCAACCCTCCCACCCGGTAGAGACCGAACGAGTTCGGTGTACCCCTATCAATCGTAAAATATGAAGTTAATAACGGGTTAGACTCTAAACTAAATGACACGAATGGCGAGCGCTGTATCCAAGTAGACTAAACTACCCACAGCAAAAAAAAAAAAAAAAAAAAATCAAATCAAATACTCTCAAAATAGTGTGGAATGGCATGTACTAGTAGGCGTTACTACATGTGTTATGCTAATCTCTTCGGACGAAGCCTTCATATAATTAGGATAGAACTTCACTTACAGGTAAGTTCGTTTAATCCTTAAGTTTGTGGGATAAGGGTCATAAGTCTCACAGAAGTTTGCGGCATAAAGGAGTCCTGGCATACTGGAAATAACTTTTTTCCAAGGTTTCCCTGTAACCAAACCGGTGAGTACATCTGCTGATGTGATTTTGTTCTCATACTCTCACAGCACTAATTTGAAATTAAAAGCCTTTGATGATGCTTTTCTCTCTCTGTAATGCAACCCTCACCAATCAAAATTAGCTGAAACTAGAAAAGAAAATACATACAAAATTATAATTTTGGTTCATGTTCGTCGAGTAAGACATTAACTACCTGTGACACCATTATACTGGGAATATAAAATTAATCTTAGAATTTCATGTTCCAAGCATAATAATCTATACGTTCATTTAGTTATTCTGATAGTGTAAATTTGAGTGCTTTCTTTAAATCGCAATTAATAAGTTTGCAGTGAAACAGCCAGTAAGAAGTGATGTTTTATATTTTTTATTCCAGCTATTAGGAGAGGCTAAAAGCAGTTGGTATTGAAGAATCGGTGAATCTACCAATAGTAAAACAACATGTGCAGCGAAATGTATGTGCTTACCTCTTCGGAAAAAAGGATTTCAATAAATATGGAAACCGTTGGAAGGTATGCAATCCCAACTTTGAATTTGATCGCTTTACCTCTCACTGACCGACAATTATCAAAATTTCCACATCATTACACATATTCAGAATCAAAAAGTAAATAATCATAAAAAAAACATGTGAATTTTATTAAAATGTAAAAAATAACAAACAGACTTTCAAAGAAATGTTAATAATAAATTTATTTAATTAAAAAGCTGAGTTTCTGTAGATTATTCATAACACTTGTGAAGCCTTACCGCATCACTACATAAAAATAAACATCTGTTGAACGGTTTTCTAAAAAAAACTTTTTCAAAAAAGTAACCGACTTCAAAAACAACAACAAACAAAAAAAGGGTGAAATAACCTAATTAATAACTTCTTTCGGATGTCGGTGGCTTTATTTTTTATTTCATTGATTTTTAGCCACCGACTTCCGAAAGAAGTTATTAATTAGGTTATTTCACCCTTTTTTTTACCGACTTCAAAAAAAAGGAGGTTATTGTTTTGTTTATTGTTGTCTTTGAAGTCGGTTACTTTTTTGAAAAAGTTTTTATTTTACCCTTTTTTAGTTTATTTTACCCTTTTTTAGTTTATTTTACCCTTTTTTAGTTTATTTATTAAAAATAGTCAACCCAAATTCTTGTAAAATACAAAATTTTCTTACATATGCACTAATCTTGTAATCCGTCACAACATAAAAAAATCCATATCTCTAAAACTACTGAACCGATTTTGATGAAACTTGCAGTGTAACCTAAGTTGAATAATACGTAGTACAACGGGGAGGGTTTGTATGTATGCTTTTGCGGTTGCACAACGACATGCTTTGCTTTTGCTTTGCTTGGTAGTATAGATGCAAACCTACCCTGCGCCTCCTTCAGAGGGAGCAGGGTGGCGGGGTCTTGAGGGTGAGTGCTACAGTCATGATGATCCTCAAGGCAAGTCTGGTGGGTACACCTTCTCGAGGTTGCCGCCCCGTTTTTGGTCTAATTCCCTAAGAAATAGACGCAACAGAAACCACCAGGCGCTTTTCTATCTCCTAACTGTGGCCCTCCGTGACTAAGAGACTACAGGCACGTCACTAAAGTAACTGCTGACGTGTAGGAGTAACAGTCACCTGCGCTAGGACCTGCGCAGTTGAGCGCCGTAAGCAGGGATGAAGGAGTCCTGGGGGGTTGAGCCGATCGGCGCTGGCGGTAATGCGTCCGTGAGGCAACACGCCCTCTTTGGTCCGGATTTCAGGCAAAACGGTAGCCCTATCCTTTAGCCGGGGGTAGAGAAATGGCCACTGTGTCCCGTTAGAGGGGCACGGCGAGGAGCGTGAGGTCCATCGTGGTCATCCACGGATGATCACGGTGGTGGGCAAAGGTCATGCTGACGGTGCAAGTGAGGGTTGATAGTTCATGGGGGATGGCCCCCCTACGCCAACCCGATCAAGCACCCGATGTCGCACCCTAAGCCAGCCTTGCGCTCCTATATCTTTCTGGTAGTCCTAACGATCGAGCTAGTTTGTAGCAAGACGTTCCCAGGTGCGGGCTCCATGGAGGGTGGGAAGCCAGAAAGACGAAATTTATGATACTTAAACTATGGACAATGAAAAAAGGCCAAGTTACACACACACACACACTTCACATACACCTGCACACACATCAGAAACACTCCCGACACACACAAGACACACCCATTCACAAAAGCACGGCACACACACTCACACACCACATAAACACACCGGAGCGGAGGCAAAAGCCGATGAAACTCCTGAGGGGGGAGTCTCAGACACCTCCCTCACCCCCGGATGCTCCGCGGCTTCTGCTGCGAGCTCCAGTGTGGGTAAAGGTCCGGCCATGGCGAAAACCGTGGCCACGACCAAAACCAAATCCCAGTTTAAACGAGGGAGAACGGCGCTGCCTGGGATCAGTACCGCTCCCTTCAACACCGAATCCGGAGGCAGGGTGCCTCTTATCCATCCGCCCCCAGAAGTCTCCCCCCCCTCGCTGGCTGTCACAGGCCAGTCAGGGCTGGATTGCACCACCGGCAAAGCGTTCGCGCAAGCCTGGCAGGTGCAGGTGAGCAGGCGTGGCGGTGGGAAGGGCAAACCCGCCCGAACCGGCCAGCGTGCCGAATCTACGGATCCGGGCCACACGACACCGTCTGGACGGGGGCGGAGAAGAAACCGACCGTTCAAAAAAGACCGGATACTAGCACAGCAGATAGGTAAGGCTACTAACACTCCAGCTAAAATACTAAGCTCGGACAAATCACACGGCGGTAAGGTATCGTTCTCCGCAGGCAAGCGTTCGCAGACCGGGGCAGGCACTAGCCGTCCAGGAACCAACCAGCCATCGCGCAGCACGACGGAGACACCGGCCCGCAAACCCATACCGGCTCGGAGTGAACCAGCCGCGGCCAAACGCGAACTCAACGAGACTAATTCCCCTCGTGGAGAGCGCAAGAAGCCGCGACTGGAACACTCCAAGCGAACAGAAAACCGGAGCTACGCCCAAGCGGCGAGCGCTGACTTAAACGTCGCAGTCACATGCGAACAGAGAGGCCACATCACTGAAGAGGAATCGGCCAAGATCCTGGAAGCCATCCAGTCGCAGATCCTCGTCGAATGCCTCTCTGACGAACAGAACTCACCGGGGCCGATCTTCAATGCGAAGCCTCAGTACTCCGGGGGAGCTCTCAAACTTTGGTGCGACAACACCGAAACCTTGGCCTGGCTGAGGAAAACGATTTCCGGCGTGGCTCTTCCTACTAGTAGTTCGCTAGTGGTCAAGAGCCAAGCGGACATCGAGCGGCGTGTCAGATGCGGCGTCGTCATCCCTGACGAGCAGGGGGTTTTTAAAGAGCCGACCTTCCTAGGCCGTGCTCTTAGCTACCAGAACCCCTGGGCCGGCATCAAGCGGTGGGTACTGCTACACGCCAACAAACAAGCTTCAGCTTGGTTCGTGGTGGTCAGCGTCCCTGAGGACCTTATACCGACCCTTATGAAGGCTGGACGTCGCCTCGCATTTGGTGTGGGGCGCGTCTACCTGAAGTTCCGGGGTCCAAACGGCCGGTACGTCGACGTCCCTCAGGGGTGGGATTCCGCGACGAACACCTGGAAGCTGTCGACACAGGCGGAAGATCCTCCTACCGCAAACATCCCGGAAGCACCCAAGACCGCACCGGAGGCTGCCTCTGCAGCCACACCAGCGGTTGCAACTGCAGTGGCGAGCACATCGGCCGCCTCTGCCGCCGCCACCGTGGAGACCATCCTCTCTTCGGATGGGGAGCCGGATGATAACATTCTGTTGTCACCGGTTTCGCGTCCGGGGGAGGGTGGTTTCGACGAGGGCGACCTGTTTGCTGGGCTGCGTCTGGAGGAGGATGAAGAGGGTTCGACCAGCGATGGCGTCCCCTTCGTCGGCCTGTAAGGTCCTACAGGCAAACCTCCACCACAGTCAGACCGCGACGGCTCAACTGCGGAAGTGGATAGAGACCCAACACTCGGCCATCGCCCTGATCCAAGAGCCGTGGATCAGAGCCGGCCGCATCCAAGGACTAACAAATCTTGGAGGTAAGCTTCTAGTTACTACAGAACACGATCAACCCAGATCGTGCATCTACGTAACTAGCAACATCAAAACACAGTCACTAATTGACTTCTGTTGCAGAGACATATCAGCAGTAAAGATATACATACAGCGTGACGGCAAGGAGGTGCCACTTGTCCTGGCTTCGGCTTACATGCCTGAGGCTGAGGAACCGCCCCCACACGACCTCGCCCGCCTAGTGAGTTATTGCGAGAACGCCGGGCTTGAGATTGTCATCGGGGCCGATACCAACGCACACCACCCTCTATGGGGCATGGACACGCCAAACGAAAGGGGTAAGACCTTAGTTGATTATCTTTTCTCAACTAACCTAACCCTACTAAACACCGGCTCTGAACCAACCTTCGTCACCAGACGCAGCCGGACGATCATAGATCTTACCCTAGCCACAGAGGGTGCAGCGGCCCTCGTCACGGGCTGGCAGGTCTCCAAGGAGGCCTCCTGCTCAGATCACAGGTGGATCCTTTTTGATATCCAAACCTGTGCATCACCAGTGCTACCAAGACGCAATCCGCGGAAAACAGACCGCGCCGCCTACACACGACACCTCACAACCAAACTCGCACCCTGCAGCGATTTGAATATGTACGAGGGGCCAACACAGATCGAGGAAAACATCAACGACCTCACGTCATCAATACTAAACAGCTACCAAGCCGCATGCCCAGAAACCACTCCGCCAAAAACACCAGGTAAACAACCATGGTGGGGTGCAGAGCTGGACCGCAAACGCCGCAAGGTAAGGAAAGCGCTCAATAGAGCAATGAACACTTGTGCTGATGAGGATTGGGATGCGTACTATGCAGCCAAATCCAGCTACAAAAAATGCATCAGATTCAGACGCTCCCAGGGATGGCGCAAATTCTGCGGAAGCATTGAATCTTTACAACAAGCAAACAGGGTAAGGAAAATACTGGCGCAGCAAGACACGCCTGGTACCGTCACCCTCCGGAAGCCTGACAACACACTCACTACATCACCAGAAGAAGCGAGGCGCGTCCTTATAGAAACTCACTTCCCGGGATGCGCCTTCGCACAGGTAATAAACTGGAATGATGTCAACCAAACACCATCAGATAATGATTGGCGCTACACCCACAAGGTCATCACGCTGGAGAAAATCCAGTGGGCGATCCGGTGCTTCCATCCTTTTAAGGCAGCTGGCCCGGACGGCATCTTTCCAGCACTGCTGCAGTGGGGAGGAACTGCCGTCGCACAGAGGCTTTTACCCATTATGAGAGCGTGTCTGGCCTTCAGATATATTCCTAAAGGATGGAGGGAAGTGAAAGTTATATTCATACCCAAACCAGGTAAGAGTGACTACACCAACGCCAAATCCCACCGGCCAATCAGCTTAACCTCCTTTCTCCTGAAAACTATGGAGAAAATATGTGAGAGAGAGCTGAGGGATGGGGCCTTAAAAACAATACCACTTCATGCAAACCAGCATGCATACAGCTCGGGTAAGTCGACTGAGTCCGCTCTCCACTTGGTGGTCGGCCGGATTGAGGAAGCGATTCATCAAAAAGCCACTTGCCTGGGCACTTTTATCGATATCGAAGGAGCCTTCGACAAAACAAACTTCTCCAGCATCAGCGCCGCCCTCCGCAGACACGGAGTTGAACAGGTACTGGTGGACTGGATTACTAATATGTTAAGCAAACGAGTGGTTCGCCTTGAAGGAGAACGGCAGGTAGCCATAATAGCCAGAGGATGCCCTCAAGGGGGGGTACTCTCTCCACTCCTCTGGAACCTGGTGATCAATGACCTCATCACCAGGCTCAACGGTTGCCACTTCTACACAATTGGGTACGCTGATGACCTCGCCATCCTCATCTCGGGGAAGGTCACCGGGACTATCTGCAACCTAACGCAACAAGCGCTAAAGATCGTAGAGCGCTGGTGCAGGGACTTCGACCTTACAGTGAATCCCACTAAAACAGAATTGGTCATGTTCACTCAAAAACGTTCACTTGGACCATTTCGCCTACCGAAACTTTTTGAAACAGAGCTTCAGTTAGCCAACGAGGTCAAATATCTAGGGGTCATCCTGGACAGCAAGCTAAACTGGAGCAGCCATCTGGACAACAAGCTAAACAGGGCCTGCATCACCTTCTGGCAATGCAGGAGGATGATAGGTAAGAGATGGGGCCTATCTCCCAAAATTATACTATGGATCTACTGTACAGTCATTAGACCCATGATCACCTACGGAGCCGTGGTCTGGTGGCCTCGCACCAGATTAGTCACCGCTTCAAACAAACTACAACGCATACAAAGACTGGCCTGCATGGCGACAACAGGCTGTATGAGGACTACGCCTACGGCAGCTCTGGAAGCCATGCTGGGCCTCCCTCCGCTTCACCTGTTCATACAGCAAGAAGCGACATTGGCGGCGGTCCGTCTCGAAACAACTCAACTCTGGGGTAAGAGGGAGTCACAACACACCTCGGTACTACAAGGACTTTATGAGGAATTTCCCATGGCAAAGGCCATAAAAGACCGGGTACCCAAACAGTTTATCTTCGACAAGAAATACAAAATCCAACTCCATGAGGACCACCGCTGCGAGGGGTTGACCCCGGCGGAGCTACGGATCTTCACGGACGGATCTAAAACAGGTAGCGGTACTGGTGCTGGAGTCTTCTCAGAAGACCTCAACATCCGCATAGCCAAGCCACTGGGGGTCCACAACACAGTGTTCCAAGCAGAATGCATGGGCATCATTCTGGCGGCGGCAGCGATCGCAGCCAGAGAGGTAAAGGACCACTCAATTCGCATACTTTCAGACAGCATGGCCGTCTTGTTGGCGCTTGACAGTCACACGGTCAACTCTGGACTAATATACGAGTGCCACCAGAGCCTAAACCAGGTAGGTGAGCACAACAATATAACCATTCAGTGGATCAAAGGACACAGCGACTCCCGAGGCAACGATGCAGCGGATGAACTCGCTCGAAGGGGATCTAGCTTGGCGGTAATGGGACCCGAACCCATAGTGCCACTCCCCTTCGGTTACATACGTACACTGGTCAGGGAACGTACAGGTAATTTACACCGTTGCCTGTGGCAGGATCAGGGTGAGTGTAGACAAGCTAAGGAGGCGTTACCCGCCATCAATAGCCGCTTCACCAAACTCGTGCTAAGGTTAACCAAACAGCAGCTACGAACAATTACAGCCGCCCTGACGGGACACGGCTCTTTTAATAAACACCTCTTTGTCCTAGGTATCACAGACAGCCCCCTGTGCAGAGCCTGTATGGCGGAGGACGAGACAGCAGCCCATGTGCTCCTACACTGCCCTGAGATTGCTTCATACAGGGCAAAGTACTTCGGTAACCCAGGTACTCTCCGCGAGATCGTCGGCAACACAAAGGCGCTGCTGGCTTTCCTCGGCGAGCTGGGGTGGATCGAATAATTTCTTTCCCACCCGCACGCAAAATACGCGCATATGACGTGGAGTTGCGGATACCAGCCCGTAATACAATACAATACAATACAATACAATACGTAGTACAACAAAAAAAGTATTACTTAAATCGAACTTATAGTTCCGGAGATATGCGTGCACAAACATAAAAACATACATACATACATACATACACTTGTGAAATTTGGCACATTTGTTCAGACGCTGATATAGACTAACATATATGAAAACTGGGCAGTTCTGATAATATTACATACATACGGGTCGAATTGATAACCTCCTTTTTTTTGAAGTCGGTAAAAAAGAGTTGAGTTGCAAAACAACCCGTAGATATCAACATGAAATGTTGTTTTGATGTTGACAATTTTTTATTAGGCTTTAGTTTTCAAGAGATGTTTATCTTTTTTTAAGACGGTTTGTTTTTATTTTGTTGTAAGTCTTTTATGATACTTTTCGTTTTCCTGAAATATTATTAACAAATTATTATGTTTCATTTCAGATACTTTCCACAAGCCGGCTATTGAGGTGTTTAGATGCAAAGTTGTGCCTTCACTCTGAAGGCTTAGGAGCGGTTTGGTAACGATCGGTTTACCCTTGTGAAGCAAAGGCGGGTCGCTAATAATTTATATAAATTAATAAATGTTGAAATTATATAAATTAGTGTTTTATTTCACCAAGTTTTACTTTAAAATCAAACAATTTTGGGACCTACCTACTACCTGCGTAGTATGCATTGTATCGATATCGATAAACTAAATATCGATAAGGTGCGACAACTCTATGATGCGTTGGGCATCCCTATTTCTGTGTATGTGAAACTTTTATGTTGGTAGCCATGTTTTTTTGTTGTGATTGGTACCACTTCCGTTATAAACTCGTTATGACCTAAATGTTCTAAGTTCCGACTCTTAAAATTACATGCTCTGTGACGGTCACTTTTACAGTGGCTGCCTATTCGGCAGCGTAGAGCGTTGAGGGCTTTGACGACCCTATTTTCTCTTCTACACAAACCCACTTCTCCTTCTTATCTAACTTCTCATTTCCAATTTTATGCTCTGCGCACTCCAAGAATCTCCGTTCCTCTAATAATCGCCTTCTGCGATGTCCTTCTCACCGCTCTAGCCTCCAGAAATATTCCTTTTTAGGGTTCCGTAGCCAAATGGCAAAAACGGAACCCTTATAGATTCGTCATGTCTGTCTGTCTGTCCGTCCGTCCGTATGTCACAGCCACTTTTTGTCGAAAGTATAAGAGTTATCCTGATGAAACTTGGTAGGTAGATGTATTATGTAAACCGCATTAGGATTTTCACACAAAAATAAAAACAAAACAAATTTTGGGGGTGCCCCCCATACTTAGAATTGAAACTCAAAAATTTTTTTTTCACCAAACCCGTATGTGTGGGGTATCTATGGATAGGTCTTTAAAATGATATTGAGGTTACTAACATCATTTTTTTCTAAACTGAACAGTTTGAACGAGAGACACTTCCAAAGTGGTAAAATGTGTGTCCCCCCCCCTGTAACTTCTAAAATAAGAGGATGATAAAACTATAAAAAAATATATAATGTAGATCTCAACAAAAACTTCCAACGAAAATTGGTTTGGATGAGATACAGTTAGTAGTTTTTGAGATATAGTACATTTTCAAAAACCGCAAATATAAGTTTGCCACTCATACAAATACTATGAAAAACAAAGTTATTTTTATTGTTTGTATATATTACTTACTAATCTCAATATAATTATATCCCTAATCTATGCTTGCTACTACGGAACCCTTCATGGGCGAGTCCAACTCGCACTTGGCCGGTTTTTTTGTTCAGGCGGTCTTTCTATGGAATGAACTCCCTTTGAATATCAGGACGGCAACCAATCGTTTCTCGTTTAAGTTAAAGGCTCGAGAAGAAGTTGGCAGATACGGTTCAAAATTAATTGGTTGACAGTTTTTCCATTTATTTTTCTTTTCTCTGCATAAAGTGAGTGTATGTATGTATGTATTATGCATGTATGTATGTATGTATTTATCTATATAAATGTATTATATATTATATCTCTAGTAATTTCTTTTTTTTAATTGCACCTACTATGTTTTGTCTCTGCATCACCCCAAGGTAGACTGGCAGAAAATGCCTACGGCATTAAGTCCGCCGATGTACATTGTTGTGCATAAAGTTTAATAAATAAATAAATAAAAACCGAAATCAACTTCAAATGTGTTGAGTGCAGTGTTTCTTACGCGAGAGTTTGATCAAAACGACTGGTACATTGACTCTGGCGCTAGTGCTCACATGGTGTCAAACAAAAACATGTTGACAAATATATCTTACGAACCGAAAGTCAAAGAAATCGTAGTCGCTGATCGAACAAAAGTACCAGTGATGTGTTGTCGAGATCTTCGACTGACTACGCGTGTTAAAACTACCACACACGAGGTAAGAATAAGCCATGTTTTGTGCATACCTACACTTACGACGAACTTGCTTTCAGTGAGCAGAATGATTGCAAATGGTAATAGAGTATCCTTCAATGAAAATGGATGTTACATTTACAATGCTCAGAACGTTTGCATTGGAGAAGCAAGCCTGGTAAATGACGTGTACAGATTAAACATTGAACAGTCAAAGCAGCTGTTGGCGGCTGCAGTACAGACTTCATGCAATACTTGGCACAGGCGATTAGGTCATATCAACATGAACGACCTTGAGAAAATGAAGAAAGGTGCAGTTGATGGTGTATCTTATCAAGATAAAAGTGATATTAGCAAATCAAGTTGTGTAGTTTGCTGCGAAGGCAAATAAACGAGGTTGCCTTTCTCAGCCAGTACAAGTACCAGTAGCAGAGTCCTAGAAGTGGTTCACACAGACTTATGTGGCCCCATGGAGAAGAGATCACTTGGTTTAGCTAGATACTACCTGTTGTTTGTTGACGATTATACTCGAATGTGTTTTGTATATTTCCTGAAAGAAAAAAATGAAGCATTTAAATGTTTTAGAGAGTTCAAAGAGCAGGTTGAGGATCAACAGTCACAGAAAATAAAGACACTACGGTCTGACAATGGTGGAGAATTCTGCTCAGTGGAAATGGAAAGTTACTTGAAGAGACACGGTATTATACATCAAAAAACAGTAGCATATACACCGGAACAAAACGGCTTGACTCACTCAAGCCGTTTTGTTCCGGTGTATATGCTACGTTACAATAGATCAATTGTAGAAAAAGCACGCTGTCTTCTGTATGAAGCATCATTTGACAAACGTCTATGGGCAGAAGCCTTGAATACGGCAGTGTACCTCAAAAACAGATCACCAGCTGCAGTTTTGTACAAGAATACCACTCCATATGAAATGTGCACTGGCAAGAAACCTAATCTTAGCCACATCAGAGTATTTGGAAGTCCAGTGATGGTCCACATTCCTAAAGTAAAACGTAACAGGTTGGACAAGAAATCAGAAATGTTGAGACTTGTTGAGTATTCAGAAACCGTTGAAGGATATAGACTATATGACCAGAAAACACATAAAATAACTGTGGCGAGAGATGTTGTTGTCATGGAGACAGTTAAAAACGACACGACAGAGGTTATGGTTAAAGAGAGGGAGCCAGAAAAAGATAAAGAGAAGAATACAAACCTGGATGAGGAATTGATAAGTGTCAAAGAAAATGAGAGAACTATAAGCAGAGATGATGAAACATAATTATGTTGTAAGTGACACGTCAAGTGAACAGGATGAAGACTACAGGAAGTGTCTGACAACAGATGATAATTATGATGGTCGCTTCTCAGAGCGATGCTGTCATTCAGCAGGGAAAACGTGTGCATCGTGCACCAGATAGATTCGGTTTTTCGAATATGTGTGTTGTGGACTTTACCAGTGAACAGTTATCCCTACAGGACGCTCTCAAGGGATCGGAGAAAGAGCAGTGGTGTAGTGCTATGCAACAAAAGCTCAAATCTTTTAGTGGCAATGACACTTGGGAGGTAGTGGATAGACCTAATGTAGGCACAGTGGTGAAAAACAAGTGGGTGTTCAAGAAAAAATGTGACAGTAATGGTAATGTACGCTACAGAGCCCGGCTTGTCGCAAAGGGCTTCACCCAAGTCAAAGGTATGGACTATAATGAAACCTTTTCACCTGTTTTACGTTACTCAACTTTGAGATTACTCTTTGCCTTGAGTGTTCAACTTAATCTAAAAATGAACCATTTAAATGTACCAACAGCTTTTCTCAATGGTGATATTAAAGAATGTGTATACATGGAAATACCAGAAAATTCAAATTTGGAGAATTGTAATAATAAAGTTTTGAAATTAAAAAGGCCATCTATGGCTTAAAACAGACAGCTAGAGCCTGGTACATGAAAGTGGAGTCCTGTTTGTTAAACTTAGGTTTTATTAAGTCTAAATATGAACCTTGTCTATTTATGAAATGTCATGATAATGTTAAAGTTTATGTGGCATTATTTGTGGATGATTTTTTTGTTTTCTATAATATTGTGAAAATGCTTACAAAAATATGAGAAGTGTTTTAGAGTCAGATTTCAAAATTAAAGATCTAGGAGAGATGTACAATGGGGTTGACGTATCCATGTGGATAAAAACCCCCTATTAATATTTTAGAAATAAAAAAAAAAAGATCTAGGAGAGATAAAAAGTTGTCTTGGTATGAATGTTAAAATTAAGAATATTGTATTACTTTGGATCAAGAAAGATTTATTGACAGTATTTTGCAAAGATTTAATATGATAGATTGCAAACCCTCTGATACTCCAATGGAAATTAATTTAAAATTAGAAAAAGCTGTTAATGATAATTGTAGTGAAACTTACCCTTATCAGCAGTTAATTGGATCTCTGATGTATTTTTCAGTACTCACTAGACCAGATATTTCATATAGTGTCAGTTTTTAAGCCAGTATAACACATGTTATAATGAAACTCATTGGAAGCAATTGAAGAGGTTGTTAAGATACTTGCAATAGACTAAACATTTTGGTTTAATTTATAAGAAAAATTGTTCAGATTTGCATGGATATGTAGACGCAGACTGGGCGTCTTGTAATATTGACAGAAGGTCTTACACAGGATATTGTTTTGTTTTGTCAGGCTGTGTAGTTAGCTATGAGTCTCGAAAGCAAAGGACAGTGGCCCTGTCGAGCACAGAGGCCGAATACATGGCTCTTTCAGAGGCTTGTAAAGAGGCAATACATGTAAAATTTTTAATATCTGAACTTGATATGTTTGAAAAGAATAAGGCATTAAACTTGTACAGTGACAGTCAAAGTTAACTAAAATTGACTTCTAATCCATTGTTTCATAAACGAACTAAGCATATTGATGTACGACATCATTTCAGTAGAGAGTGTGTTGCTAATGGGCAAATTAAAATTAACTATTTAGAAACTTCTTCTATGCCCGCAGATATATTTACTAAAGCACTTTGTGCTGCTAAACATCATAAGTTTATGGACCTGATGGGAATAGGGGAAGTAAACCAAATTTAAGTTAAAGTATGTTGTTTATATGGAGGGGACGACTGTCGCAACCGACGGCCGGGCACGCCGCAATCGCGGCGGTAAGACCCCTCTTTGAGGAGTGGCTGGATAGGAGTCACGGCGTCCTAACCTACCGCATGACGCAGGTCCTCACCGGACACGGAAGTTTCGGGAGGTACCTGTGTCTGAGGAGAAAGGAGGAAACGCCTGGGTGTCACCACTGCGAACATCGCCCGGAGGACACAGTAGAGACCTCTCGCGCCCGGCATTGGTCACGGTCATGCTGCGGGGCGAGACGGAGTGGGAAGCGGTCGCCTCCTTCTGCGAAGCAGTCATGCTCGCGAAGGAGGAGGCGGGCCGCGTGAGAGAGAGGACAGTGTCCTCCCTCCGCCCCACCCGCAGTGGTGGACGCCCACGGCGACGGACGTCGCCAGACGATCTCCGGCCACCGTAGGCGCGGGCATGCGGGTGGCGAGTAAAGGGCAACTCGCTGCCCGACCATGGACCATGCCCGGGTCGACGGCGCGTTGTGTTCCACGCGCGCCTCAAAGAGCGTCAGCATAATGACGGGGCCCCCTCTCTAGAGGGCCAAAGCCTGCCGGGGTCGCGGGACTTATCTCATTACCGTGACCCCGGAACATAAAGGGCTATTGAAGGACACCGTGGATTTTAGTCAGTACAAGTCTGACAGTCCCTCCCGCCCTGCCCGGGGTAGGAGGACTCATTTGATGATTTTACCACGCAAAAAAAAAAAAAAAAAGTATGTTGTTTATTATTTTGTTAACAATTTAGCTTATAAATAATTGGTGGGATATTTTGTTAAGAGAGGGTGTTGTTGTAATAAAATATACCTCTAACGCCATCTGTATTGTGTGATAAAAACTGTATTACTGGTCGCAATTTTAAACAATAAAAGCGTCAGTCTGTTACAAACTACAAGCGCGTTTTAATAGTTTCCACCTGGATAGTTTTGCCATAGATATATTGGTGGTATTTTTTGTAACCGAAAACAATAGCGTATAACTTTTTCTTAATTTGAGCATAGTTAATCTGAGTAGGTGTTAAAGACTTTGATGAGTATGCTATTGGGTTTTTCTCGTGGAAAATTACTGCTCCTATTGCATCTTTTGATGCGTCAACTGACATACGAATGGGTTTGTTTACATCATAATGCACTAAAACGGGAGACTGACAAATAAGTGTTTTTAATCTATTAAATTGTTTTTCGTGATTTGGTGACCATTGCCAAACATTATGTTTTTTGAGTAAGTCTCTGAGAATACCAGTTTCATGAGCAAGGTTAGTAATATATTATGATCCTAGATAGTTAATCATACCCAAAAATCTTTGCAAATCTTTAACGTTTTTTGGTCTGGGCATGTCTTTTATAGCTTCAACTTTTGATTTGTCTGGGGAAATACCATCCTTGTTAAAAATATGACCAACATACCTATGACACTTCACCAAGACCAAATTGACACTTTGATTTATTGAACTTTAAATTCACTTCTCTAGCTCGTTGAAATACTTTTTCCAACCTTTCATTATGCTGGGCTTCGTTACAGCCATGTACAAGTAGATCATCGATAAAAATAATTACACCGGGTAAGTCATGAAAGATATTTGTCATCACTTGGTGATATATTTCTCCACTGGAGTTTATACCATAGGGCAATCTTAAGAATTTGTAACGACCAAATTGTGTATTAAAGGTACATAATTCACTGCTTTCTTCATCAAGTTTTAGCATCCAGTAGCCTGAGTTAGCATCTAACTTGGAAAATACACAAGAACCTGCTATTTGGGAACGTAAATCATCAAATGTAGGGTAAGGGAAATGAGGTCTTTTTATTGCTTTGTTTAAATTTCTGGGATCCAAACAAATACGTAAGCTACCATTTGGTTTTTCTACTATAACAATGGAATTTACCCAATTAGTTGGTTTAGTTACTTTTTCAATTACCTGTAACCTTTCCATCCTGTCAAGTTCTTCTTTTAATTTTGAGTGTAACATGTATGGAATACGACGTACTGGGCAAATTTTTGATGTAACACTTGTGTCCAAGTCTAAATGAACTTTATTCGGTAAACAACTTAATCCTTCAAAAGTATCAGAGTAATTGTCTAACAACTTGGTTACTGACCTTTGTTCTTGATTACAAGTTGCACTGTTAGTCAATTTTTTTTTTATTCAATTTTTAATTTTTATTTGTCTCCATGGACATGCGAGCCCCAACGTTACCTAATCTTAATCACTATCTATGAAATGTCCTTATAATTATCGTAAATGAGTGACGGAGTCATTGGTGCAAAATCATGTTTTCCACTATAAACTTGGCAGCGTCAGATGTTGGTTCTACTAAAATACTTAAAAAAGTGCCTTGGTTATACACCGTGACTTTTTAGTCGTCTTACAACGGCAGCCCAGTTCATGTATCCGATGACTAGAACACGTTTATAATTAAAAAATAGGTATTTAACAGATTTGAAAAATTTATAAATTAATTTTTAATTCATTATTATGACGCAAGGAGTAGTTAAAAACGCCCTTGTCTCATATAAAATGGAGATGTAATGATCTTCCCGACTATTGCGCTGGGTAGGTATACTCTACAGCTTGATACGTAAACATTTTCATATTTCTAATGTACCTATTTATTAATAATAAAAATTATTTTTAACGATAAAAAAAAACTAAACTCGCCTAGATGTATTTTAGGTCGGGTACATTATGTGGACCACTTTTGTAAGACGACTAAAAAGTCACGGTGTATTTGTTTATATTAAATTTTTGCACCAATGCCTCTCTCGCTCTTTTAAATTTCTTACATTCTACAAGTATGTGCTGCACGTCCTCCACCCTGCCACACACTTCGCAATTGGGGGAATCAACTTTTTTCATTAAATGTGCAAATTTCTTGGATGGATAATGACCAGAACGTAATCTATCTATAGCTATAATGAATGTTCTACATAACTTAGTATTATAAAACCACGGTATTCGAGGTGGCTGACATTGTATCGTTTTAACACGTTCGTTGCATTACGAGATCTATCAGATCTCTTGCAGGACTTTTGTATTGTGCGTTGAACATAATCGTGTTGTTTCACTCCTTGCGGGAGGATCTAACGTGTAAAGTTCTTTAGGTATGAGTAGGACAAATATACATATTTGCTTCCTACTTAAAGCTGAATTCAATGACATTAAAAAAGAAATTAGAGATGGATTAGGTCCCTAACGCACAGTACTGTAATTATTTTCATTCCTTGCGTTAGGAGATATGTCGGTACTCGTGGAATCGTACGCCTCGTAGACGCAAGAGAGGGAAGGTGGGCGGCGCGGGCGCTGCGTGACTCGTTTTAGTGTTGTCCTAGCATCGACGTGGGAGGTCGCGCGCACGTTTGCGAAATAACACTCGCGTATATACCTACGTGTTGATTATCATTTTTGTTATACAATGAGTGCTTTTAAAAGAAAAAAGTGTAAAAAATCTATTTATTTTGGTGAGATTTCTAACAAAAAATCAACGCCGGATTATACTGCTGCATCGTCCAGTAAAATAAAAATTTTGGAAAATGTTCAAATTTGCCCCCCATTGGCTAATAATGACAGTGATTCTGATTATGAAATATTTGACGCACCTAAAAAAAAAATTAAAAACCTTTCTACGTTGGAGCACACGCAGCTAAGTAATGAAAATAATATATATATCAGCCCATGTACTGGAAAACGATTTAGTGTGCTTCAGAATACGATATCCAGTCCAAAAAGTAGTAACAATAATACCACATTATTGATGACGAATACTACACCGACTATACCTACTGATCCTATGACACCTACTCGTAGATTTTGTGGTACTGTTTCTCGTAACCATAGTGGTTTATCTACTCCTAACTCGTGCACTCAAATGCTAACAGAAACATCCAACACAAATGCTATAGCTTCTCCTGCCTCATTGAATGCTTTATGTACATCAAGCAGGTGCTCGTCTTTGAATAATATTTCATGTTCAAACTTATTACCTTTAGAATTTAATGAAAGCAGTATGCAAAAATTGATTAAAACAACTATAAAGGTAAGAAGAACCACAGGTAATACAAACAATAGTCCATTTTCTTTTGAGTATACTTTTGAGGATGATGCGCTCACTTATGACGAAAAAGCAGAAAGAAAAACGTCTAAATGCAACTTGAACAATAATTCACAAAAACATTTAGAAGAGAGAAACATTGAAAAGCAACAAGAAAATAATATAATAGGACAAGAAAAAGACCAGAATAAGCAAAATAGAAGTCTAGAAATACAGAATGAAAAAGTGGAAGAACTAGAACAGGACGTAGAAAACGAAAAAATACAAGAAGACGTTCCGGAGACGCAGACTGATGAAGCAACCAATACTGAAATAGAAGAAATCGTTTCAAATGGAAGTGATGATGATACAGGTGAAAATCTCTCATCCGATATAATATGTGAAGATGAAGATAATATGTCTGAAAGTATATCCGAAAGTGAGGGTGGAGAGCTTGAGGGTGATAAAGATTGGATTGACATTCCCGACAATGACGTATTGAGCTTCGATGAGAGCATACTTGATAGCGTGACAAATGTACCTATTCGTAATAAATTGCCCGCCGATATTTATAGTTTGTTTCTAACTGACGATATTATTGATAAAATAGTAGAAGAAACTAATAAATACGCAGATAAATATTTATTAGAAAAAGAAATTACAGCAAAATCACGCTCTAAAGCTTGGAAACCTACAGATGCAAATGAAATGCGTCAGTTTTT
Organism: Agrotis exclamationis; assembly: GCA_950005045.1. Classification (NCBI taxonomy): domain Eukaryota; kingdom Metazoa; phylum Arthropoda; class Insecta; order Lepidoptera; family Noctuidae; genus Agrotis; species Agrotis exclamationis. The sequence goes on along the minus strand of OX465415.1, from coordinate 9,089,966 downwards.
CAGTGTCATACTTACGATGGGCTTAAATAAGGTTCCACATTTTCACGATTATTGGTCAAAGAAATCCATTTACAGAAATGAATATATATGCTCTCTCATGGGAAGAGATAGATTTATCTTGCTTCTAAAGTTTTGGCATTTCAGCGATGAAAGAAATGATACTGGAGATAGACTCTACAAAATTCGACAAATACTTAATATGTTAAATAATCGTTTTAGAGATATTTTAACTCCAGGAAAATTTATCGTGATAGACGAATCAATGATTCCCTGGCGCGGGAGACTTATTTTTCGCCAATACATCAAAAATAAATCTCACAAATATGGAGTTAAATTATATAAACTATGTACTCCTGAGGGGTACACTTTTAAAACCATAGTATATACAGGTAAAGAAGGAAATAGCAGAGAAGTGAACCATGGAAAAAATGTAGTTATGAAGCTCATAGAGGGTCTAGAAAATGAAGGACGAGTTTTAGTAGCCGATAACTTTTATTCTTCTCTTGATTTAGTAGAGGAACTCTTAGAAAAGAAAACATTTTACTGTGGCACGCTAAGATCAAACCGAAGAGGACTTCCCAAGCAATTTATGTCTAAAAAATTGAAAAAAGGCGAAGTTGAAGGGATAATGCTGCCTAGTGGTGTGAAAGTTATTAAATGGCACGATAAGCGCCAAGTTTCAATGATAACTTCCTGTAAAGCACATAAAGCGTCTCTAGTAGATACAGGTAAGATACATAAGAGAACTAATGAAATTATCAGAAAGCCACTGTGCATTTTAACTTATAATGATAATAAAAAAGGGATAGACTACTCAGATCAAATGTCGGCATACTATACTACTTTACGACGAGGTCTAAAGTGGTATCGGAAAGTGATGATGGAATTTTTATTTGGTACTGCACTCATAAACGCATGGATAATATACAATGCAAATACAGACAAGAAAATGTCAAAAAAAGAATTCACAGAATCAATAATCGAAACATTCGGAGGCCGAAAAATTTCCGGAACAGGTATGATTAACTTATTATTGCACAAATTACTACTTTTAATACAACTCGTGTGACAACAAGCGTGTATATAAAACCTGCAGGTTTCTTGTGACATGACATCTAATGTAAAGCAGATACACTAGGCCATCCCTCTAGCCTAAGAGCGCTCAAAATACTAGACACATACTTGTGTACTTACCTACTGCGTTTTTCTCACCATTTTTGCAGAGTATCATGTTGTAGTCCATTTTTTGAGGAAACACATCTTAATTTGTTCTAAACATAACCGTTTAGGTTCAAGGGTATGCGGATAAATCCGATGGCGAGCGTGGTGGTGTCAGAAGATTGCCGTGGTCAACATACCTAACAGTTCTTCGAAAACAAACTGTTCTTACTCATAAAGGTAGCTAAAATCTCTCCAGAAACTTAGGTAATGGTTCCAGACAACGCGTAAGCTTAGCATCGTCAACTAACTGCAGCACGCTTTGCATGAAACTGAGCATATTATGCACTTTAATCATTCGATTTTACTGAACAAAAATCTTCTTGGATACAATTCAAATAACATTAATTAAAGAGGGGAGACTTTATTTCCAACTAACATCTGTCTGCCTTTTTTTCGACATTACGTGGTTTTTATTTTTTTTGTGTTTGAAACGCGTTATGTACCTACTTCTTCTGTTGATTGCCTGAAAATTTTTGGGTTGTTTTTGAGATTGTCTTAGCTTAGTAGCATTTCTGGTGGGCTTTGCTACTTATCTCTAATGCTAGAGTGTTTAAATTATGTAAGCATTATACTAAACAGGGGGGAGAGGGGGGGTTCACATCACTCTCTGGTAAGTTTCTGGTAGCCTAAATTTCGGTTATTAAAACAAAAACGTTGTTATAGTAAACTTACAAGAGACCTGTGACATCCAGCTTTTATTTAATACCTCCGTATATTTTTTTAAAGCAACAACAGCCTACAAAAACAAAAAATTACATAAGACACTCGAATAACGAAACTAATAAAATTAGATTCCATCGCATTTACTTCACTGACATAGTTGCATGCTGTTTATTTATACAATGCATTTTATTACAGAATTACCCGAAGGAAGATGTTCCGATCATGTTTTCCAACGTGGCGACAAAAAAAGACGTTGTGTGGGTTGTTACGGGAAATTACGACGCACATTAAACAGCACTGACGCTTCTAAAAAAACTAAAAGAATTGTTACCATTTGCGCGCAATGCAAGCAATCAATGTGCTTACCATGTTTTAATGAAAAACACTTTGAATAATTAATAAAACTTTTTCAATCGACAACTGAGATATTATTTTATTCCCATCACTACTTACTACACATATTGAACTATCTTCGGTTGCGGTACGAGATACAATAAAATAAATAAAATAAAAAATAAATAAAATAAAATGGTTTATTTGCACCTTAAGATAAGAAACATGGTTTACAAGTTTTCAAGTTATTATTATCAAGGTTAGTCTATTAGTACATTGGAGTCGCAGCCAACACCTAAACTAAGATAACTTAATATCTTGTAATTATAGGCATCAGCGCCCACCCTCGCCTCGTTTTAGAATTTATATGGTACTAATTCTAATCATAAAATTTCGGTCTATTTGGTGCAAAAAACGAAATCAAAGTAACAAAAAATAAAAGGAAAAGTAATAATAAACCGATAAAATGGCATTGTGATGGTGAATGTGAGTTGTGCAATTGAGGGTGTTATTATAAATGTGTGTGTGTGTGTGAGTGTGTGTGTATATATCTGTGTGTGTGTGTGTGTATATGTCTGTGTGTGTGTTTGTGCAAGAGTGTGTGTGTGTGTGTATACGTGTCTGCGTGTGTGTGTGTGTGGTAAAAATCGGAGGAAAAATTCATTTTAAGGTGAGTAAATTCAAAGTGATCTTAAGTAAAATAAATTTGATAATATATCTTTGAATATAAATATATTAATAATTATAAATATATTTTACTATTATGCAGGTACAATAAACAACTTTTCTGTCTCATCATAGGTAAGTGTTAGCAGCCAATTGATCACCTTCCTCCTGCATTCTTTTTTCGTCACGTTAGAAATTTGTAACTGTTTATTTGCTATGTTGAAAAGTCTTGGGCCTAGAAATATGTTGAACTTTTGAGCAAATCTGGTTTTACAGGGTATAGACTTTAACAGATCGAAACGTCTTCTCTTTGTTAATTCTTTTTCAGTTCGAACACTTTGATTGGCATAAGAATGTTGTCTCACAATTAAGGCTAACACAAAGAGTTTGCGTACAGTCAATACCTTACAATCTTTGTAAAGCTCAGTGGTCGGATAATATCTGGGCTTGAAATAACTCACTTTTAATAAAGCTCTTTGAGCTCTTTCAATAATTAAGTTATGCGTTTTAGAGGCACCACCCCAGCAGGTAATGCAGTAGTTAATAACTGATTCACACAATGAATGGTAAATCATTTTCATAATATTAGCGTTGGCCGAGTGCCTTATTTGTTTAAATATGTAAATAAGTTTTCTTACTCTATTTGACAAGTTAAATAAATGATTTTTAAAATTGAGATTTTTATCAAACATGATTCCTAAATATTTAATACATTCAACAGCTGACAAGGAGGGACAAGGACAGTTGATAGATTCGTTTTGGCAGGTATGAGATATTATACGATTGTATGTTGATTGTAGCGGTGCACTTTGATTGCGAATACAGAAAGTGATGTATTTGGTTTTATCAGTATTTAGAGACAGATGATTTTGTGAAAGCCAATTCCTGATCTTGTTAAAACCCGTTTGTGCTTCTTGGAAGGTTTCATTCCAAGTGTCACCATGGAAGGTTAGGGTAGTATCATCTGCGTATGAAATTATTTTGCAGTTTTTGATATTTTGAAGCGTAAGATCATTGATATAAACCAAGAACAATGTAGGACCCAAGATACTACCCTGTGGGACTCCATGGGTGACAGGTAAGTCATCGCTGGTATAATTGCCAATTTTCACTTTTTGTCTTCTTCCAGATAAATAATCAGACAATAGTTTGAGCTGATTACCGCGTATACCAAGTTGAAATAGCTTGGTAACTAGGGTGGGAATAGAAACCGTGTCAAAAGCCTTCGCTAAGTCAAGAAATATAGTAAGACATTTCTTTTTGTTGTTCATGGTTTTGACAATGTGATCGGTAAAATCATTTAAGGCATCTTCCGTGGATTTACCAGAACGGAAACCAAATTGATGTTCTGAGAGTAGATTATATTTTTCTAGGTAAATGGTAAGTCTTTTATTAATTATTTTTTCTAGGATTTTTGACAGAGAGGTCAGAATTGAAATGGGTCGATAGTTTGTGACACGGCTTCTATCTCCACCCTTGAAAATGGGTCTTACTATGGACCGTTTGAGTGATTCAGGAAAAATACCCATTTCTAGGCACATATTAAAGATATGCGTGAGCGGTGCGGTTATATTATTTTTTAGGTGTTTAAGAATGTTAGATGAGATTCCATCATCACCTGCCGCACAGTTACTTTTCAAACCAATGATAATTTTTTCAACTTCCTCTTCGTCAGTCTCGAGGAGAACAAAAGAATTGCTAGTCATAGACGTTACATTTGTAAAGTTATGTGTCCCTGTTTGAGTGGTAATTTTGTTTGCTAAATTTTCCCCAATGGTAGCAAAGAATTTATTTGTGGAATTGACAGATAGTTGAGGAGTAGACTCCATAGAAAGGAGATCTAACGAGTTATCTTTTTTGACGCTTCTATTTGTAATGTTGTTAATCGCTTTCCACATATCTTTATTGTTATTGCCAGCTTCTTTGAGTAATTGTTTTTCATATTCCCGCTTCAGCTTATTAACAATCTTATTGTAAAAGTTCCTGTAACGTTTGTATGTGATTTCAAGCACTATATTATCAGGATTTTGTTTGGAATTTTTGTGCATCCGGTCCTTATTACGAGAACATCTGACCATACCCATTGTCATCCAGGGTTTTAATATTCTAAATCTATTTGTTACATTTAGTTTTTTTGTGTTTTTTTCAATAATGTCAGTAATTTTAGATATGAATAGATCCATGGCAGTATTAGGGTTAGTCGCATTAAAAATAGATGTAAAATCAATATGACCACCAGCCGACTTGATCGCTTCTAAATCAATTTTATTTATTTGTCTCTTTAACTGTTTCCTAACGTTATAAATTTCAGCACAACAAAGTATAGGAGCATGATCAGTTATAAGGGATTCGATTATAAATGTAGTTAATGGCATTTTTGTCTTCAAAATAACATGATCTAGACAGCTATTTACGCGTGTTGGTGTGTTAAAAGCTGGAAGAAGTCCGTTAAGAGATAGAAAATCAAGATAATCTGTCATAAAGCGATCAGAGCTGTCAGTTGCAATATTTATGTTAATGTCGCCCACCATAATAATGTTTTTGTAGGAAGATAAGCCATCTATTATTTTTTGTAACGATATTAGGAAATTATTTATGGTTTTAAAACAATAAGGGCGGTATATCGCCAAAATAGCCACTTCACTACTAACTCTGATCAATAAGCAGTTCGCGTCCATTATAACAGGTTCTTCGATCGAGGCTTTAATATTATTTTTGATAAACACTACCACACCATCATTCTGGTTATAGTGAGAAGATGTGGACATACTCAAATAACCATCTAAAGAGGGAAGACTTTGTGCGCATGACATCCAGCATTCAGAAATAACTATGACATCGATATCAAATTGGAATCTTTGCAGGAGGATACATAAATGATCAAAATTAGCATTAATACTGCGAATATTTTGAGATAGAATTTTTAAATAAGAATTTGGTTGTTTTAAAAGAGTTGCGCATCGTTCAGGCTCACAGCCAAACGTTTCGGATAAGGAAAAGTTATCAATTTCATGCAATAAATCTTTATCGAATTTTACAATAGAATTTCACAATGGTGTACAACATAATTATGTGAAGATTTTTTGTAAATGCTGTCAAAAAGCCATTTTTTATTAAAATCAATCTTAGTGAAGTTATCATAATAATATAACTGTTTTCACGATTTTTTACAGAGACGTATTTAGTTTTTAAATTGTAATTTTTCGTTAAATATTCCTCAGATTTGGGAAGGTGTGCGGTGTAAATGAACAATGTGTTCTGAGTAAATGTGTAAGTTGGTTGTGTGGTGTAATTGTAAGTAAGTATGTGTGTGGTTCGGTGAACATTTACCGGTTTACATGCAACATAAACAATGTAAATAAATTTAAAAACTAGCAGTATTTTTAACAATAAAAAGCAAAATAAACTTGTATGATAAGATGAGATAAATTTTAAGTTAGTAGTCACTTTAACAAATGTGAGACACTGTTCAGGGCAACAGCATATCCTTGATAATAGTCATTTTGTGACATGAATAAGTCTTTCAAGTTGTTCTTCGGTTTTAATATGGATCGTAGGTTCCAACTCGCCTTTTTTTACTAAAATCTTTCCATTCGAGGTCCAGCAGAACTTTAGTTGGCTACTTTTAACGTATTTTCTAGCGAGAAATAGTAATTTTCTTGCATTCGGAGTGAGGTATTCAGTCACGTACACGGGGGATGATACTTCAGCACCCAAATTGCCACTGTTTAACTTTATGTCCTTTGATTGGTTATACGTTTTAACCGCCTTTAGTACCTTATTTTTCATAGAATTGTTGCAGAATTCTATAAGTATAGAAGGATGGTTGCCCTTTTTGCCCGGCAATCTAAAGGCATCCTTTATGCATGAGTTTGTGACATTGGCACCAACAATTTCAAATAGGTTACCTAAGTATCTGTCTAAGTCGGTTTTACATTCATGTTGTTTTTTAGGCAAACTCCTCAATTCCAGAAAATTTATGTTAGAAATCCTTTGCATTTCCTCTATTTTCTCTTCAAATAACATAAAAAGTGCTCGGTGTTCCTTGCACTCTCTTTCTAAGCGATCACTTTTAAGTATGATATCATCATATTGTTTGGTAGTGAATGATACGGATTTGTCTATTTCCTGATATGATTTTTCAATGACCGCAAGGGAATCTTCAATTTTTGTTAGTCTCGCATCAGTGCCCATTTTCAGAGATGAGAATTGATTTTTTATTTCATTCATCGTGTCTGTTTGAAGCTTAATAAACATTTGTCTAATATCTTCTTTGAAGCTTACGAACTCATCCCTGAACGAGATATCTCCGGACGTACTTCTAAATCGTTTCGTTGCCCTATTCGATACATAATCTGTAGGAGTATCGGTTTTGCCAACCGTAGACAAATTAGGTTCCGAGTTGTTTTCTGGTGATCGCATCATTGTTTCCGTGCTACACGGAAGCCGATTTAATGTTCAAGAATATTTAATAATAAATGGCTTGAGTGATTGATTTTATAGGTGATTATCAAAAATAGTAGGTACTTCATAAAAATCCACGGCAACTCAATAGGACGTCAACAATGTCACATAGGTGGTTTTGCATTACCTTCATTCGTTCAGATCGTGTGTCGATGTCGCCTTTTGCACGTTTCACACATTCGTTGTTTTGCAGTATCCGTCCAGCAAAACTCGTTTAACTCTCGCACATTGACTACGGAGACGCGTGACGTAAGGAGGCAGGTATCACCTGTCCCTGTCGGGATCGTCGTTGCTCGTTACACTTATGCCGCTAATGAAGTATGAACGCCTGGTAGTTCGCGCAATTTAGGAACTTTGTTAAAATATTGTTTTAATAATTTTATGGAGCACACAATAACAGAGAACACGTCCGCACGCTGTCGCGATCCGAGGGAAGGGGGATCGGGAATCGATACCATATTTTTTTTTGGTATTTGTAGTTTATTCAAATGTCATAACTGCGTGCGAACCTAGCAAAATATACAGCAATAGGCTATCTTTCACCCACAAAAACTTCAAAATATATTTGATTGTTTTTTTGGAAGATATAAATTATTTTCAAAACTGTATCTTTAGGAGACTGATTAGGTCTCAAACGCACCAAAAGGTAGGTTAGTTTAGAGATCTTTTAGGTCTCCAAAGCACCAGCTGAAAGTTCTTTGAAAGTGATGGCGCAGGGAACGTGTTAAACCATATACCTTTTTCTTTACTCCTTTCATCGAAATATTCCTTAAATTTTATATAACATTTACTTTTGAATGTTATTACAACTTCTGAATAATGCGGTAAAATTGCGATCTCTGCACCATCTATTGTTGCTAATTTAGCCAACCTGTCAGCCTCCTCGTTACCTTTTAATCCTATATGTGATGGAACCCATTGCAATCTCAGGTTTATATGATACTCTGCGACTAATTCATATATTAATTTCAAAAATCTTATAGACTATCGGTACACCTCTGCTGTGACCAGAGGCGCATCGAGTCATATGCTGTAAGGCGCTTTTGCTATCTGTAATTATAACAAAATTTCTACCTTCCTGACATTTTATTGAATTAAGAGCCTCTGAGATTGCAATGAGCTCCAATGTCGTGATCGATACTGTTGCCTTTATTTTAAACATAGCAGACTTGCTTTTTGAGATGTAAAAATACGCGGCACCAAGACCGTTATTACTTTTGGATCCATCAATAAATATTTTTATCCATCCCTCGTATTTGGTGGCAAGTTCTTCAATAATGTTAGATTTAAGTAATGTTAAATCGTGACACCTTTTTGACCCTTTCACGGATTCTAAGTTAATCTGAATTACTCTATTTATGTCTATATAACTCACCCAGATATCTAATTTAAATAATTCAAGAGGATTTTTTTATTATTTATTTATTTATTTTATTAGGTTCACCAACAACTAATTACACTGATACAAACACAAATAATACATTTAAACGGATAACATAACAGTGCATCAGTTACTTATAGGTAAAAACCACATGCACACAACAATGAATTAGAAAAATAAGCTAACTTACTAAGTAATATGCGCTAATATTGGGGTTTTGGCAAAAAGGTACACTAAAATAAATTATTTGATTTGAATTTTGAAAAGACTCATAAACGGTATAAAAATTAATAATATTTGAAATTGAGTACATTGGTAAAATCGATGAGATCATGCATGCATAAGTTCATAAAGATAACTTGTGAATAAAAATTGTAAAATATAAATTCATAACATTACATGGCTGGGTACAGTATTATACAAGGTACACATTTTTTTTTTTTTTTTTTTTTTTTCCGTGGTAAAATCATCAAATGAGTCCTCCCACCCCGGGCAGGGCGGGAGGGACTGTCAGACTTGTACTGACTAAAATCCACGGTGTCCTTCAATAGCCCTTTGTGTTCCGGGGTCACGGTAATGAGATAAGTCCCGCGACCCCGGCAGGCTTTGGCCCTCTTGGGCGGGGCCCCGTCATCGTGCTGACGCTCTTTGAGGCGCGCGTGGAACACAACGCGCCGTCGACCCGGGCATGGTCCATGGTCGGGCGGCGAGTTGCCCTTTACTCGCCGCCCGCATGCCCGCGCCTACGGTGGCCGGAGATCGTCTTGCGACGTCCGACGCCGTGGGCGCCAACCACCGCGGGTGGGGCGGAGGGAGGACTCTGTCCTCTCTCTCTCGTGGCGCGCCTCCTCCTTCGCGAGCATTACTGCTTCGCAGAAGGAGGCGACCGCTTCCCACTCCGTCTCGCCCCGCAGCATGGCCGCAACCAATGCTGGGCGCGAGAGGTCTCCGCCTATCGCCGCCGTGAGGACACGTCGGTGCTCTGCCCAAGCGGGGCAGTCTTGCACCGTATGCTCTACTGTGTCCTCCGGGCGATCTTCGCAGTGGTGACACCCAGGCGTTTCCTCCTTTTTCCTTAGACACAGGTACCTCCCGAAACATCCGTGTCCGGTGAGGACCTGCGTCATGCGGAAGGTCAGGACGCCGTGACTCCTATCCAGCCACTCCTCAAAGAGGGGTCTTACCGCCGCGATTGCGGCGTGCCCGATACAAGGTACACATAGATAAAATTTTGACAATACAGGTTTAAAATTTATCAATAATAAATAATTACCTATAATTGAAAAGAGTGGTTAAAATAAATTTTAAATTTTACAATTGATTGAATTAAATTAATTGATTGCTAAAAATAAAAACATAAGTAGGTACCTAATTAAGAAATTTTAAAATTAAATCGATTGAATACAATTGTCTAGATTGGTAAACAGTAAAATTGATTTTATTAATTTAATAAAATTGATAAATTGATTTGATGTTTATATGTCACAATCTTTTCATTCATTATAAACAGGTATAAGTAATGGTTTCTTAATCCTTTGCCAATATCTATCATAATATACACTTGAGCTAAGTTCCTTCAAAAGGTCTATTGTTACATTATTAGACCAAGACATGCTTTTAATGCAGTATTTGTAGGCAAGGTAAAATCTTCTGAGAAACAATGGTGGAAGACACAATTCAGTCTCCATAACATGAATTGGTGTACTTTTGATATAGCCTCCTATTATTCGTAGGGCTTGATTTTGAATCCGTTCAAGTTTAAATAAATTATTTTTCGCACTATTATCATAAAGAAAACATCCAAAATCCACTCTACTTCTTATTAGTGAAACATATATGGTTCTTAAATGCTTTGGGTGAATACCCCAACCTGAACCTGCTAATACTTTCAACAAGTTTAAGTATTTTGAAGCTTTTTCAGTAGTCTCGTTCACATGCTTACTCCATCGCAAGGATGTATCCAGCCAAAATCCTAAATATCTAACATTACCTACATTCGGACTAGAACAACTACCGATATGTATACTTACTTGTTTTCTTCTACGTCCTCTGCTAAAAACACAAATTTTAGATTTGTTTGGGGATAAATGAAGTCCGATTTCATCTAGCTTAAATTATGAAATCATTAAGAGATACTTGTAGTTGTGATTCACAGTAAGTAAGATTTTTATGGCTTATGTATAAAGCAAAATCGTCCGCATATTGGGATAAAGAAACCTCACTAATATTTTTACTTAATTTAAATGTAGTTATGTTAAAAAGTATCGGTGATAATGGATCACCTTGAGCTAATCCTCTATTCGTGTATCTCATTTCACTTTTCTGATTTTCTGAACCATTTTTAATCATTAGACGTCTATCACTCAAAAAACACCATAAATAGTTACATATTTTATAACAAACTTTTAATTCATCTAGAATGTTCACTACTTTGTCAACTAATATGTTAGTTGGATTTATTAATGGAATTCTATGATTATACCATAACTAAACAATCGAATACACCTTTCAAAATAATATCTACTTTTCTATTGGAGTTTAAGTATTGCATCGCTCTTTAAATCATGAAATGGTTCGTCTGGTGGAAGAATTATCGCCGGGACCGAGATTTGTGATAGTTGTGGTGTCAGGAAGTTAAAATTCTTATCATATTGCTCCAATCTATAAAATAGATGTTAAATTAGATGAAGAAGACAAACACAAAACTTGATGACATTTTTCTCAATATAGAATGTCAGAAGCAGTACTATATTCTTTGGGCTAGCACATGTAATACCTACTTAAAAATTACAATTTTAAATCCTAACTACAAGTAAATGTGTGTTTCATGTAGTAGAATCTTTCTAGCCTCTCAAATAAATCACTTTTTAGGGTTCCGTAAGTCCGAATACAAAAACGGAACCCTTATAGGATCACTCGTGTGTCCGTCTGTCTGTCGCTTACAGTCAATTATCTCCGAATCTACTAAACCGATTGGGTTGAAATTTGGTACACATATCAATTCCTGTGACCCAAGCACATAGGTGTGACTTGAAAGGATGAAATTTGTATGTGGGAGGTAATTTTTGGGGGGGAAGGGGAAAATGAAAAAAAAGTTTTGAAAACTGCATCGTATGACATATCAAATGAAATGTCTTGTTGAGATAATCTTAAATGTATTTTTTTTATAATTTTAAAATAAATAGTTTCCAAGTTATTCAAGAAAATAGACGAAATTTGACCATTCCCCCTCCCCCCTTATCTCCGAAACTACTGAACCTAAAATTTTGAAAAAAATACAGTAATTAGTTTTCTACTTATAGATTATAGCAAAACCTATAAGAAGTCCATATCTGTATATAGGAGGTAATTTTTGGGGGGAAGGGGAAAATTAAAAAAAAATATTTGAAAACTGCATCGTGTGACATACCAAATGGAAGGTCTTGTTGAGACAATCTTAAATATATTTTTGTTGTAATTTTAAAATAAATAGTTTCCAAGTTATTCAAGAAAATAGACGAAATTTGACCATTCCCCCCCCCTTATCTCCGAAACTACTGAACCTAAAATTTTGAAAAAAATACAGAAATTAGTTTTCTACTTATAGATTATAGGATAACCTATAAGAAGTCCATATCTGTATATGGGAGGTAATTTTTGGGGGGGGAAGGGGAAAACTAAAAAAAAATATTTGAAAACTGCATCGTGTGACATATCAAATGAAAGGTATTGTTGAGACAAACTTAATTGTATTTTTTTTGTTATTTTAAAATAAATGGTTTCCAAGTAATTCAAAAAAAATAGACGAAGCTTGACCATTCCCCCCCCCCCCTTATCTCCGAAACTACTGAACCTAAAATTTTGAAAAAAATACAGGAATTAGTTTTCTACTTATAGATTATAGGATAACCTATAAGAAGTCCATATCTGTATATGGGAGGTAATTTTTGGGGGGGAAGGGGAAAATTAAAAAAAATAATTGAAAACTGCATCGTGTGACATATCAAATGAAAGGTCTTGTTGAGACAATCTTAAATATATATTTTTTGGAATTTTAAAATAAATAGTTTCCAAGTTATTCAAGAAAATAGACGAAATTTGAGCATGCCCCCCCCTTATCTCCGAAACTACTGAACCTAAATTTTTAAAAAAAATACAGAAATTAGTTTTCTACTTATAGATTATAGGAAAACCTATAAGTAGTCCATGATATTAAAATAACATGGTAAATCACTCAATATTGTGCGTACCAATTTGGGTCAGATTTAAAAAAAAACGTGGTAGGTAACATCGTACGGAACCCTCTTCACGCGAGTCCAACTCGCACTTGGCCGGTTTTTTTCCTCTTGTAGATGCACCGCGGCGTCTTAGTTCTGGTTTTATAGTATATGCAATTGCATTGACGAATAATTTTCCATTATTTGTTTTTTAGAATAAACTCAATTTTTATAACAAAATACGTGTTTGTTATTTGTACAAGCTGTACAGTAATCTGATTTATGGGACCAACGATCGCAGCGTCATCTACGAATAGCTTCGAGTTGCCATCCCCATTGTAAAATATATTCAAGGATCTCTTTTGTAATTTGTGTACATTGAAATAATAATAGTTAAGAAGGCGCCAATTCTTTTGGTACATTGTTGAATGTAACCAAATACTTATAAAAAAGGATCTAAGCCGTTTGGATCCTTTTTGATATTTAGGTATACTGGTTAATGAGACATTTATTTTTAGCAAAACAGGATTCAAGTAATCTGGACCCTTTCTAATATTTAATTGGGTATATAAACTGTATTTCTCAAAAAAAAATCCAAACAGTTTGGGGCTTTTTTGTGATTTTCCTAAAACACTTATTCCATAGAGTTACCATTTCTCAAGAATGATTCAAGCGCTTTGGATTTATTTTGATGAAAAATATCTGATGCAGCCCATAGATGTGGTATCTGGTAGTTGTGGATACGTTTAAAATTGTGTTTTGTCACATGGATCTTTTTTGATATTAAAGATATCACCCCGAGGATGCGTTTGGTACATGTAACTCAATTTCGGGGAAAGTGTGGATTGGATCCTTTTTGCGTAACTACGTCCAATTGGTAAGTTATACTCATTGCTACAGTCATAATTGCTGGTATCTAAATATTTTAGAAAATGGCGCTTGAAGTCATTATAAACATCATTACTCTGTACATCATATACTACAAAACGTCACTCACTACATCGCCACGCAAAGTTTGTGCTCAGTATTATTAAATGTTAAAAAATAGTTAAACTTCATTGACTGTTACAAAACTATCGCAATAAGAAACTGTGCTGTGTTGTGTATATGTGGAATTGGTTTAAAACCAAAAGAACTACAGTGAACTTTAATATCTCGCAAATAAGTATCTCTTATCAAACCCTATTCTTCTTACTTATATAGTGTGAGAAACTATAGAACAGTGTTCAATGTGCATCTAAATACATTAAAACTTTGTCATTTACAAACTAAAAGTGTTAAATAAGTGCTCAAAAGAAATTATAAATAAACAAAAACAAAGTGTGAAATCTAACAAAGAAACGACCTTTGGACCCTAATAACATACATATTTGAATTCAAGTCGTTAACGAAGTTTTTACTGGATTAACTATAGTCAGTCAGTCCGGTCACGACCGTGAACCCGTACGCAAGTAAGGTCACGCACCTCCGCGTAAAATAAAAATGAATAACAATGTATCTATGAGACTTAAAATGTGCTAGTTGTAATATTGTCATAAGTGAAGTGTTAGCGTTTATCCAAAATAAACAGGATGTGATGGACGAACAAAGCCTTGTGCAAATATGTGAGAGCGCTTTTAGTGCAGTGGACATTAAGGTAGCGAAGTCGTTACTGTTTGAATCGTTGAGTAAGCGGCCCACGACGCGAAAGCAGAAAGGAAGAACCTTACGGGATTTGGAGGATATCATCTGTTTACTCAAAGAGACAGACCCTGAAGAGATTCCGATTTTTGTAGCCAGAAAACTAGAAAAATTACCACCCGTAACGTTCGATCATATCGATGTCACAGTTTTGCTCAAAAAGATAGTTTTACTTGAGAAAACCGTAAAAGACTTTCAACATCAGTTTGTTACGAAAAGTGAATTAAATGATCGGATGAATGAATATCATAAATCATCGATTTTTATAAATTGCGAGAAAAATGTCAGCACGAAACTAAGTGGAGGTAGAATTACATTGTTCGACAGTGGGCCGATGGCATTACCCACGTTAGGCGGCGATGAATCAGAGATCGAGTGTCGTGCCGATGTCGCTGGGAGCTATCCATGTCTTTCCCCCGTGCAACCGCCGCCACCGCATCCCGCGTCGTCGTCGCCTGCTCTGGATAACGAGCCTGAGGTGCGTGTGAATGAGACGACAAACGGATGCGAACTATCAATTGATAACGGGGAGCCACAGCGTTCCAACTCTGTGCCGCTATCGCAAGCGCCGGTAAACAAGGCAGCTGATAGTTGTAAACAAATCAATGTCACAAATGAGAAGCGTCCGTTGTTTTCTGAAGTTACTCAGAAGGATGATAAATGTAAGGTACCAAATAATGAGGAATGGACTGTGGTACAAAAACGAAAACGTAAAAATATATTTGTTAGTCAAAGAGGAAGCGCGACAGTGGATTCTGAAGTTAAAAGTGGGCAGTTTAGAGCAGCGGATATTAAAGTTCCGTTATTTATTTCCAATGTGCATAAGACGGTTTCAGAGGAGGCTATTGTCAGCTATGCGTATGAGAAGACACGAGAGCGAGTTACATTAGTAAAAATTAAAATGAAACAAGAAAAGGGGTATAATGCTTACAAGCTATTTGTGTCAAGACATAAAATTGATACATTTTTAGATGAAAAGTTGTGGCCATCTGGAGTATCATTTCGGCGTTTTGTACACTTTCATATGAGGCGGAAAAATAGAGATAAAAGTATAGATAGCAAAAATGGATAGTCTAAGCAAGATAGTCAGCTTCAATTGCAAATCACTGAAGAGGTCAATGGAGGGAGTAAGAGAAATATGTCGGTCAGCGGATGTGGTAGCCCTTCAGGAGACTTGGCTGCTGCCGCATGATTTGCCGTTACTCAGCACTATAGATGATGGCTTCGGATGCACCGGGACGGCTGTGGACACCTCGGCGGGCCTTTTGAGCGGAAGGCCATACGGTGGCGTCGCGTTACTTTGACGTAAAAGTGCCTTCGAATCAGTGTTGCCGATTGAGTGTAACAATGTGCGAGTGTGTGCGGTCAACATAACCGTGAGTACTAGATCTATAGTGATAATCAGTGTCTACATGCCCACTAACTCGAATGACAATCTTCCAGAGTTTACAGCCTGTCTTAGCTCTATTCGCTCAATAATAGAAGTAGAGGAAAATAAAGGAGTTGAGGCTTTTTATATCATAGGAGACTATAATGCACATCCGAATGAATTGTTTTATAACGAAATGATACATTTTTGTTCAGATCAAGGATGGACATGTGTAGATGTAAATATGTGTGAGAGCAATACCTACACTTTTACGAGTGAATCACATGGCTGCAATAGATGGTTGGACCACTGCATCGTAACTGAGTCTGCGCGGCAATCAGTCGCTAGTGTAACAGTTTTGTATGACGTGTATTGGTCCGACCACTTTCCGATTGTGATTGAATGTGGCTTGCATAAAATTAATGTAAAAATTCAAAATAATATACGTACTGATCATCTTTTTAATCGTGTTATGTGGGGCGAGAGGTCGCCGGCGCAGATTAGCGAATACCGCGACCTCTGTCACTCTAAACTAAAACTTATTGATTTACCTCAGGAACTGAGAGGTTGCTGTGATCAATTCTGTGAGAACCCGGAACATCGCTCAGTTCTTGACGTAATGTATGGAAATATTGTAAATGTAATGATAGAGGCTGCCGCACAGACATAAAAAACAAAGTGCCGGAGGAGGGGTGGCTATGTCACTGGGTGGAATAGGTATGTCGCGGGCGCTCACCGCAGGGCACGGCTCACTTACTAGGTATGGACATTGGCCGGTCGCCCCACCAGTGGCCGTGTATTTTCTGATATGGCGGAGGCGAGGAGACATTTTAAGGCTAAACTCAAGTGGTGTCAGAATAGGCAAGACCAGCTTAAAATGGATCTCCTCGCTTCTAATCATGCTAATAAAAAATTTAAGGATTTTTGGAAGAATACAAACAAGATGAATGTGAAGCCGAGTCTTCCGGTCAGTGTCGGTGGTATTACCGACCACAAAGACATTGCTAACGCTTTTAGGGACCACTTTTCGGTGCGGTCACCTTTGAACTCGTTGGTGAACGGTGCTGAGACCATTGTGACTGAGCGTAACGCAAAAATACCAGCTAAAGTGGTGGCTTCAATCATTTCCAAAATGCAACGTGGAAAGTCACCGGGTCACGATGGTCTCAGTATCGAACACTTCAGACATGCGGGAGTTCACCTTCCGAGAGTTTTGTCACTGTTTTTCACTCTGTGCCTAGGTCACTCTTATTTGCCGGAACCGCTTATGCGGACCATAGTGGTCCCCGTCGTTAAGAACAAAACGGGTGACACATCCGATATGAATAACTATCGACCCATATCGCTCGCTACTACCATGGCTAAAGTGCTTGACGGTCTGTTATATGGTCGCCTTTCGGAATATGTGGAGGTGCATGATGCCCAGTTTGGGTTCAAGGCGGGAGTATCTACTGAGAGTGCCATCCTTAGCCTGAAACACACCGTCAAGTACTACACGGCTAGGAGGACGCCGGTGTACGCGTGTTTCCTCGATTTGTCGAAAGCTTTCGATCTTGTATCATATAATCTGCTATGGGACAAGTTGAGGGGCACGGGCGTGCCGGCGCAGTACACAGCTCTCCTCAAATACTGGTATGCTCACCAGACAAATCGAGTGAAATGGGTCGGTAGTATGGCGGATGAGTACAGAGTGGAAAGTGGTGTGAGGCAGGGAGGACTGAGCTCGCCGCTTTTGTTTAATCTGTATGTCAACCAGCTTATAGAGCGGCTGAGCAGCACACATGTCGGCTGTCACATAGACGGTACTTGTGTCAATAACATAAGTTATGCGGACGACATGGTGCTGCTCAGTCCATCGATAGGCGGGCTTAGAAAGCTACTAGCTATCTGCGAGATGTATGCGGAGGTGCACGGCCTAAAATATAACTCAAAAAAGAGTGAAATCCTAATTTTCAAAGCACCTAAACAACACCCTCGCCGTGTACCTCCTGTATATCTGAACGGCGTGGCACTTAGAGTGGTTGACAGTTTTAAATACTTGGGTCATGTTGTCACCAGTGATCTGCGTGATGATGGGGACATTGAACGGGAGCGCAGGGCGTTGGCAGTGAGGAGCAATATGCTCGCCCGCAGGTTCGCTCGTTGCACGGCAGACGTCAAAGTGAGTTTATTTAAGGCGTTCTGTCAGTCCTTCTACTCGAGCGGCCTGTGGGTGTCATATACAAGCCGAGCTTACAACGTCCTGCGTGTACAATACAATAACGCTTTCAGGATGCTGTTGCGATTACCGCGGCGTTGTAGTGCATCAGGAATGTTTGCTGAAGCTCGCACGGATGGCTTTCAAGCCATAATGCGAAAGAAAGCGGCTTCCTTACTGCAGCGCTTGCGTAACACTCGTAACAGCATCCTGAAAATGATTGCTAGTAGGCCGGATTGCCCCATTCAAAATCACTTGATGAAATTAAGTATAGGTTCTATAGGATAAAATAAACTGATAAAATATTTTATGTACTAATAACTCTAACTTAGGATAAGCAAAATCTGTTACTAACCCACTAACTACTTATGGACTTTCTTGGTCTGATAATAAAGAATTTTATTATTATTATTATTATAGCGTTATTTGAACGAATTACTCAACGTTCAAGTGGCTGATTCCGCTAAGTATCTGCCTCAGCGATCACTTCGGGCCGCAGGTACCGAGTTCGATCCCCACAAACTGTGATCTCTTTTTGGGATTTGTATATTTGTACTTAGTTTACTACAAGCTGTGAGCAGTCGTACAAATACTCGTCTACCAAATATAATCATTAGCATCACATTATAGAACTCAATCTGCAAAAACATCCTACGACTTCAGCGAGTCAACAAGCCGCACGGTGCCGCGTGAATCATCAAGTTATTATTTTTTTAACTCGCTCGCACAGAAACTCCGCGTTCGCGGTGTGCGTGCGGCCCACGAGGTACTTTTTTTTTTTTTTTTTTTTTGTGGCAAAATCATCAAATGAGTCCTCCCGCCCTGGGTGGGGCGGGAGGGACTGTCAGACTCTTACTGACTAAAATCCACCCGTGTTCCGTCGGATGCCCTTTACGTTCCGGGGCCACGGTATCCTGGATTAAGAAAAATCCGCGACCCCGGCAGGCATTTGGCCCCATGAGGGGCCCCGTCGGTGACGCGTGAAATACGACGCGCCACCGACCCGGGCTTGGTCCTTGGCGGACGGCGAGCATACCCATTACTCACCGTCCGCAAGCCCGCTCCGCCGCTGTGCCCTCTGCTGTTCAGAGGGACACGCGTTGGAGCGTCCACCCGACAGGCTATTTGCATACGGGCAAAGAAACCCCTTAGGCACACAGTGCCTAAGGAGAGTTTTTGCCCGCATCCCAGGGCGCACCGGCCCGAAAAACTGGTCTTCCCCCCGGACGTATCCGAGAGGGAACTCCAGTCCACGGGCGCACGTGGAGGTTTCCTGTCTTAGCAAGACTGAACTGAACTAATAAGTACGCGTGCCCTCATCGTGTCGAGTTGAACTCAAGTAAAATACACTGTCACAGAACTATGGATGCGCAAAAAACACCACCGCGCCAAACTGCCAGCAGTGCCACTAGCGTGGCCGGCGGATCGCATTCAGATTTATCAAAACTAAGCTCGTTAACAGTAGACTCACAAATTACCTTTCGAAAGAGGAAACATCCGATTGATCATGAATGTGAATGCGCCACCGAAATGAAAGAAATTCGGACAGAATTGTCTCGCATTGGTTTGTTGTTCGAGAAATACGCTATATCTAACGAGCAGATCATGACAAAAATGCAGGAGAGTTTAACTGAGGTTAAAACTGACATCACTTAATTGAAGTCATGTAACGAACAAATTGCTGTGAGTATTCGTGAAAACACGGAACAAATACATTAGATAAAAACATCGACATCTAGCATGATAACTAAACATAAAGAATTAAAAAATACCGTATCACAACTGGAAAAACAATTATTATTGGGTGAACACAAAACATCTAAACAAAGTTCTGAATCTTCGACTATCAACATTCAAAATCAACTACTTCTGAACGAAACTATTGTTAAGGAAGTAGCAGATCGAAATAATAGAGAGAAAAATATAATTGCTGGGGCTTGCCTGAACAGCGCGCCGCCAGCGCAGAAGAAAGAGCATCTCGAGATGAAGCTGATATTTTGAAAATGACGTCACTGTTGAACCAAGACCTACCGAAACCGATGATCAAAACCTTCAGAATAGGCAAATACCTCCCAGGAAAAAGTCGCGGACTTAAAGTATGTTATGAGACTGTAGTACCGGCCAAGTATCTCTTGCGCAACAAACAAAGGTTCCCAGAAAATATTAAAATATTCTCAGACCAGACCCCAGCTCAGCAAAAATATTTAAAAAACCTGAAAGAAGAACTAATACGTCGTCAAAACGACGGAGAAAATGAACTCACAATAAAATATATTAACGGAATACCAACAATAATAAAGACCACTTCAAAAAACTACGAAGGGTGAATCCTGAGATTCGGCATATTCAGGTGATTCCCTTGGCGAAATTTATTTAAACAGATTTTCTATAAGTAACAATGTAATATAAAACTTAACTTCATTATAAACACATTTAACGAATTGGCATCGCTTTTGGCCGGATGGTTCCCAACATATTGCGTTTTAAATTTTTTTGGCCAGGGGAATCAAAAAAAGGTAGTAGAAAATCAAGTTTTATTACTATTTTAAAGTAGCATCTATATAATACTAATCAGTCTCGTTAAAAATTTATCACTTTCAATACCCGACCACAATTCGTTAAAACTCAAATTGCATTTGAAAACGTGGTCAGGGTAATCAACGAGCTATCGAAAACAAAACCCAGGGGAATCAAATAATTACGTTCGTAATTTCGTCCTGGACCAACGAGCGGCGCAATCTTCCGCAAAGACGTTCGAAGCTCTACCAACAGCGCAAATGCGACGGCACGGAGACAGTCTTCTAGAAAATTCTACTAAGATATACGAAGATTTGTGTCGCGCCACGGGAATCACTGTTTAGTCTCGGACAAACTTTATATTGTAATTCTTAATAAAACTATCATAAATATACATGGTGTATCTTTTTTAAATATATCTACAACAATCCTGGTAGCGATGAGACCACACTGTTTATTTTGTTTACGTTCATAAGTAAGAGTTTTGTTGGTATTTTGTTTGCGAAATGTGCAGCGGACGCGCCAGAGGTATCAATATTTAGGCCTTTTGGATTTTTTTTCGACTGTTTAGTACCAAATTAGACACAAAAACTATCGTGCTACAGTAAGATCATACAATGTAGTGACATAAAAAATACTTTGGTTTCTAATTTAAATACTACGGGTAGATTTTTTTCTTCGGACAGCGTAAAATTAGCCTCTCAAGATTCACCCCGAACAATAAACGAAACCCTATCGGCGACCATTACAAAAAATACCTACCAAGTAGTCAGTAATTATCAAATTATAGAAACCAATAAATCACTTCTCAGATTTTTCTACCTAAACGCTAGAAGCATACGCAAAACAGGAAAATTTGACGAATTGAAATGCATTTTACAATCATTACCAAACACAATACATGTAATTTTACTGACTGAAACCTGGATTAGAAATGAAACACAAGCACTGGAACTACAAATAAACAACTAATCTCACTATTATAACTATAGAACGGATATAAGAAGAGGTGGAGTTTCCGCGTATGTCCATAATGATCTGAAACACAGTCTTACTGAGTCCACTTACAAAGGAGGAAATAACTATCTATGGATACGACTAGAAAGATAATGCACTTGAAGTAGGAGTCATATACAATCCTGGCGATACTAACTACCTGAACTTTCTAGAAGTTTATGAGTCACAGCTGCAACAAAGAAAGCGATCAATAGTATTCGGGGATTTCAACACTGACTTATTAAACAAAGACAAGAAAACCAAACAATATATGGAACTGTTAAAGGGTACTGGACATACATTAAAAAATAAAATTGGCAAGAAATATTGTACCAGAGAATCAAACACTACAAAGTCTATTCTGGACCATGTCAGCTCCAACTTGAAAGACAATCAATTCCACGTGGCAATAATTGACTCCCCAATGTCTGACCACAAGCAACTATATGTTGAACTCAAAATAACTAAATCTCCTCGAAAAATACAAACACAATACGAAGCAATTAACTATACAAAGTTCTATAATCTATTAGAAACGACAGATAATGACTACTCCCTCCTTGAAAACAAAATTAAATTAATTATAGATAAGAGTAAAACGACAAAAACTAAAATTCTAAACCTTCCCCAAAATGATTGGATTAATAAGAATATAATCAATGATATCAGCCAAAGAAATGCATTATGGGCAGAACTGAAGAAAAGTCCTACTCATACAGCCCTGAAAGCACAATTTATCGCAACAAGGAAACGGGTCTCTCAACAAATACAAAATACTAAAAATTCATACTACTACAAAAAATTCACCGATTGTGTTAACAAACCTATGAATATGTGGAATCTTGTAAACACCCTAGCAAATAACAAAATTAAACAAAACTGTGCTCCTAGAAAATTATTAGTTTATTCAAAATATATAACAGACCCAAACGAAATTTGTCAGGTATTTAATAAGTACTTTGCTACAATAGGACCGCTTTTAGCGAAAGATATACCTAAGTCATTTCATAATAATCATTCACATGCCTCATCAAGACTCTATTCGGATATGTCTTTGCCACCGTTATCCACTTTTGATCCATGTTCTGCACATGAGGTTGAAAAAATTATTTCAAATCTCGACCAAAATTGTAGTACTGGATTAGATGGAATTAGTACTAAAGCAATAAAATGCGCAAAAAATCTTATCGCTGGCAATTTAAGCAAATCATTTAACAAACTTATGATGGATGGCAATTTCCCAGACACGTTAAAAATAATAATAATAATATAATAATTATTTATTTATCTCAAAAACAAGTTTACACTTTGAACAATGAACAAAAATAATATTATTGTGGGTATTTTAGCAGTACAGGGATATTAAATTGAACAACTGCGCCTGAGCTAGGCCGAGCCTGTATTTCAGGTCACAGTTCACAACCCGGGAAATTATAGACTGTTATGTGGTTGTTTGGGAATGAAAGATACTTCTTGATGTACAGGGTTTAATTGTACTCAGACACACAATAGATACAGTACAGTGTTCACAGACGGGGCTAGTACAGTGCAGTGGCGGACTGAACCCGGACCACAGATTATATATCATAGACAATTAATAGTGAGGTGGATGCTTACTATATTACTAATTAGTGATGATACAACATCCCCCCTGTTGAGTTCTAATTGGACCCCTGACAAACAATTAAAAGATATATTATGCTATGCAACTATACAATGACAAGATACTTAAAGATACTTATAGTTACACTTATTTAACATTCTTATTTATGACAGTATATATTATTTATGACATAGCAACTTAGTTAATCTATTTCATCTATTAACCTTCTAGTAGGTTTTACAATGCGACCTGACTTTGTTATTACACTTGAGGATTTTTGAGATGAGGAATCTTGTTGTCTAGACGACTCCTGTCTGTCACCTTCCTCTCTCCCCTGTGACGAGTTGGATTGCATAGGAGGGTTTGAAAAATTATGAGAATACTTATGTCTTAAGTGAATTCTATTCCTCCTATACCTAACACCATGGACATCCTCAACAACATAAGACCTATTATTTAACAATCTTTGTTTAACAATAGCTTGTTCCCAGTCACTTTTAGGATTTCGTTTAAAATAGACATGATCATTATAATATAATATTGACAAAGGCTTTGTATTTCTGTCATAATACTTTGTTTTGTTTTCATTATTTTTCTTAACTGACTCTTTATAATCCTTAAAAGTTACTACTTTTGGTTTTAATCTATTGTATGACACTGGGATATTATCTCTTAAGTTTCTAGACATTAGCAATTGTGCTGGTGATGACAAATTATTTTTAGGTGTATTTCTATATTGTAATAAAGCTATATATGGATCTGATTTATTTTCTTTACATTTCTTTAACATATTTTTTATGATTTTGACTGAGCTTTCTGCTTGACCATTCGACTGTGAATGATATGGACTAGTAATAATATGTTCTATGTCCCATTCTAACATAAACTTTTTAAATTCAATTGACTGAAAAGGAGGTCCACCATCTGACACTAATGACAATGGTATTCCATGACGAGCAAAAATAGACTTTAAATGAATGATAACGTTTTGAGATGTACTGTTTTTATTTAATAAAGCAATTTCTATGTATTTTGAGTAATAATCTGTGACAATTAAATAAACTAAGTTATCAAAATGCATTAAATCAATACTGACTTGTTGCCATGGATATTTACATATTTCAAAATTTTGTAGTGGTTCCTTTTGATTACATGGTTTGAATTTTGCACATACAAGACATTGTTCTACTAAATTCTTTATATCACTTGACATATTTGGCCAATACAAAGATTCTTTTGCCAATTTTAAACATTTATTTATACCTTGGTGACCCTTATGAATCTTGTCTAACATTTCTTTATGCATAGACTGAGGTACTATTAATTTTGAACCTTTGAAAACTAAATCTTTAATTACATGGATTTCTCCTTGAATATTCCAAAAGGTTTTACCAATGGACTGACATGGTTTTTGCTTTTTGGCCAACCTTCATTATAATATTTTTTCAATAATTGCAAGGATTCATCAACTTTGGTTTCCTTTGCTAATTTTGTGCTGTATTCTTTTGTGATTGCTTAATTAGAATACATTAAATTGACATGACAAGACATTTGTGATTCATTTTCAGGTATATAATGGTCTTTTAAAGCTGCTCTTGACAATGTATCTGATATATACATTTCTTTACCTGGGACATGTATGACTTCTAAATCATATTTCTGTAAAGTTAACATCATACGCTGTAATCTAGCTGGTACATCATGTAATGGTTTTTTAAATAAATAGACGAATGGTTTGTGATCAGTATGTACTGTGACTCTATTACCATATACATATTGGTGAAATTTTTCACAACCAAATTGAATAGCTAGTAGCTCCTTTTCGATTTGAGCATATCTTTCCTGAGTTTCAGTTAAAGTTTTTGAACTTTATGCAATAGGTTTGTTTTTCTGTAAAATGACTGCACCTAAAGCTGACTTTGATGAATCGACTGACAAGACTAATGGAATCTTGGGATTATAATGAGCTAAAACTGGTGAGTTAGTAATCTCATCTTTCAGTTTTTTAAGACATTGACTATGATTCTCATCCCAAGTCCAGACTGAATCTTTTTTCAAAAGATTTCTTAATATTTGAGTTTTTTCTGACAAGTTACTTCTAAAAGGTCCTAAATAATTAATCATACCTAGTATTCTCTGTAACTCTTTGACATTTTTTGGTGTGGGCATATTGACAATGGCTTTGACTTTCTCTTCGTCTGCCCTTGCACCATCTTTACTGAAGACATAACCCAAAAAACAGACTTCTGAGACTAAAAATTTACATTTTGACTTGTTAAACTTTAAGTTAACTTGACGTGCTCTTTGCATAACTTTATGTAATCTTTCATTATGTACTGACTCATTCGGCCCATAAACTAAAATATCGTCTATGAAAATTAAGACTCCTTCTATATCACCAAATAAATTCATCATAACTCTTTGAAATATTTCAGATGAGGCATTTATGCCGTAAGGTAATCTTAAATACTTATATCTACCAAATGGTGTTTGAAAAGTACATAATTCAGAACTATATTCATCCAGACGTAGCATCCAAAATCCAGAGAATGCATCCAAATGAGAAAAACATACAGCTCCTTCAAGCTGAGACCTAATCTCATCAATTGACTTTAATGGATAAAATTCTCTCATAATGTTCTTGTTTAAATTTCTAGGATCTAGACAAATTCTTAACTGACCTGAACTTTTTACAGTTACGACGACTGAGTTGACCCACTCTGTAGGTTTTGTAACCTTGACAATGACTTTCATAGCCTCCATGCGATCCAACTCCTCACGTAGCTTCTTTAGTAAAGCAAATGGAACTTTCCTTGGAGGATCCACGCATGGTACTGCATCAGGCTTGAGTTTAAGATGACAGACTGGAGGTAGACACCCAAGACCCTGAAAAACATCATTATATTGTGTAAGAATTTGTTTACAAAAGTTTTGTTTACATACTGAAAAGACACGATTTATTATACCTAACTTTTCACAAGTTGGTAGACCAAGAACATTTGGACAATCTAAATTAGCTACTATAAACATTATTGATTCGACGACTTTACGATTATTTATGCACAAATTGCAATTTAAATTGACTTTGCCTAAAATCGGAATGGATTTTCCACCAAATCCTGTGACATTGACATGACATTCGACAAGTGACAGTTTATTTTGACGTTTGACAGAATTGAATGTTTGTTTCGACATGATATTGACATCTGTACCAGAGTCTATGATGCATGTAATTTGTTTATTTCCTAGTGACAAGTTAATTTCCCATGACTTCTTTGAAAAACTATTTTGCAAAGTGTTGACATAATATTTTACTTCTGAGTGATTGACTAAAGATTTGTTGGGTGACTGTATAAACTGACTGTTGTATGTCTGACTGCTATTTCTGTGATGATGACCCTGTGTGTGTTGTAATTCCTCAGACTTGTGACTATAATATTCTTCATTGAGATGTTGAAATTTTTTATTTTGACTGTTTGACTGGAATATTTGACTTTGAAATTTTTTATTTTGACTACATCTCTCAGATATGTGACTAATCTCATCACCGAGATCTACATATCTCTCAGACTGACTATCACTATTCTCATCACAGAGATAATATGAATGGGGATTTTGACTGACTGATCTCTCAGACATGTGACTGTTTTCATCACTGAGATCTACACAATGAATTTTGGATCTCTCAGATTTGTCACTGGTTTCATCACAGAGATAATATGAATGGGGAAATTGACTATTATGTCTCTCAGAATATGTGTCACTTTTTTCATCATTGGGATGCGACTGTGACTGCCTTGTCCCCATCTGTGAACCACTGTGACTGTGTGCCCTGTAAATATTGTGTGACTGACTACTAGACCTAGTACCCAACAAATCATACTGATATGAATGACTTTTATGACTTTGTCTCGACTTTAATTGACTGTTTATCATACCAACAAAATAATCTTGACTTTTATCTGAATTAAACGATTGTAACTGACTGACTTTTTTTATTCTTGAGACAATATTTAGCAAAATGACCAAAAGATTTACATGACCTGCATTGGACTGCTTTAGCGGGACACTTGAAGCGATGAGACTGCCCACAGCGACCGCACGTCCTCGAGCTGCTGTGTTCGCTGTTCGACGTTGACGTTGACTTGCCACTCCTTGATGCTGACTGGCGACTGTTCGAAGCTGACCTGCGACTGGAAGCTCGTTGTCGACTGTCTCCTCGACCACGGCTCTTCCGACTGAGATGCATGACATTTTCACCAGGGACACTGCTGTCTTTGACGATTCTTTCAGCATCCTGCTGTGTGACTATGAGCGTTCTTGTTAGCTCTTGCATCCTCTGATACGTCAGATCAGGTTCTTGAAGTAGTCTTTGACGAACATGTGACAATTCATTATTTAAATTTGCTATGAAAATATCTTTAATTAGCGATTCCCTGAGCGTGTCAAATTCACAATCTTTGCTTTTAATTTCCAAATCTGTAAGGAATTCCTCGATGCTTTCGGATTTTTCTTGCCTACGTGTGAAGAATAAATACCTGCACATGGTCACATTTCTTCTCGGCTCAAAGAAACTGTCGAATTTGGATTTGACTTCGTTGAGCGTGCTCCCATCAAGTTTAAAATTGAACGTATTAAATATATTCAATCCACGTTCACCAATTAAATGGAGTAAAATTGCGATTTTTCGTTTCTCGCTAGATTTGCCCAGTCCTGTAGCCAGGAGATACAGCTCCAGCTGTTGCCACCAGCGTTTCCATGACTCAGCATTGTTGTTAGCTGGATCCGACGAAATATTCAGTTGTTTTAGTTGAGAATTTAGGCTTTTTTCTCCATCGCCATCTTGACTACGGACGACGCCACCGGCTTGACTTTGCATTTTTTCGACGATCTTCAGACTTTTGATACCAGACCTTCTTCGATTTCTTTTAATGGACTTCTGACACCATGTTATGTGGTTGTTTGGGAATGAAAGATACTTCTTGATGTACAGGGTTTAATTGTACTCAGACACACAATAGATACAGTACAGTGTTCACAGACGGGGCTAGTACAGTGCAGTGGCGGACTGAACCCGGACCACAGATTATATATCATAGACAATTAATAGTGAGGTGGATGCTTACTATATTACTAATTAGTGATGATACAACATAGACTAATAACAATAGTTGATCATTTCATAGTGTTTAGTATTACAATCGCCAAGGTAACGCCCATATATAAATCAGGACCAAAGGTGGACCCAGGCAACTACCGACCTATTTCGGTGTTGCCAGTCCTGTCAAAATTATTAGAAAAAATCTTACATAACCGTTTATATCAATACTTAAGTAATATTAACTTTCTCTCCGATCGACAATATGGATTTAGACCAAAATGCAGCACATTGACGGCTACAATCGACCTAGTAACCAAAATCAAACAAAATGTTGATAATAAAAATATAGTCCTTGGTATATTCATCGATTTAAAGAAAGCATTCGATACTGTAAGTCATGATTTGCTACTTAAAAAACTAGAATCCATAAATATTACCGGCAGTGCCCTAAAAATGTTCAAGTCTTATCTAACAAATAGGTCGCAGCAAGTTAGAATGGATAAAATTTATAGAAGTGACGCATTACCGATAACATGTGGAATTCCCCAGGGATCAATTTTAGGACCTTTGCTCTTTATAATTTACATAAATAATATACAAGAACTCAAACTACATGGCCACATTAACCTGTACGCAGAGAACACTTGCTTATTTTATTTTGGTTCTTCCATCCATGATTTGGTTTCTCAAGCACAGGAAGACTTAAACACGCTTTTGTCATGGTTTCAACATAACTTACTTACAATAAAATAATATTTCTAAAACATGCTATATTGTATTTAAAGCAAAAAATAAAATAATACCTCCACATCTACCATTAAATATAAACAATGTACCTTTACAGCAAAAATCCAATGAGAAATATCTAGGCCTAATCTTGGACAAATTTCTGTCGTGGAATGCCCACTTAGATAAAATAAAAACAAAGCTTTCATCATTACTTAGATCCCTCCGAAACATAGTCAGATGTATTCCACATAGATTGCGCCACACTCTCTATAACGCACTAGTAAAACCACATTTACTTTATCTGGTTGAAATTTGGGGCAGTGCAGCCAAAACGAAGCTAGCTAACTTACAAGTTACACAAAATAAAATAATAAAAATGATTTTTAATTACCCTTTCCGTACATCAACAAGCAAAATTTATGAAGAAACGAAAATAATGAACATAAGGCAGTTATATATATACCAAACTTGTATTTTTATCCGTTAAGTCCTCAACAAAACTATAAAGACTAACCTATCCTTTATTAAAAGAAAACAAATAACCCAACGCAGCATTCGGCGAGCCAGTTTTTTAATTTTACCCAAAACCAGAACAAAGTTGGGCAAAACAAATGTAACATATATTATGAAGGAGCACAGTTTTATAACAAAATACCCTCTTGTATAAAAAAACTTACATTCATTTAATGCATTTAAGACTCAGTTAGCACAATATTTGGTTGAAAATAGGACCTTTCGTCAACACTGAATGCACTGTATGAATGTAGGTGTTATAATTGAGTTGTAATTGGTGTAGTGATGTATTTAAATAGTTTAAGATAATATTGTTCTCAAGTAAGTGACTTTTTTGTGTCTTTTTTGAGAATAAAGTTCTTTAAACCTAAACCTATACTAGACTATCTGTGTCAGTATAGCACAATTCAATTCGGTTACCATAAAAAGGTTTTATGATAGAGTAGTGAAAGTCGTACAGGTGAGTCTTAGACAATTCTAATACTGCAAACCCTATGTGTAGTATCCTATGTTTACTGTGTTTTATCGATAATTCACTGGCTCTCATCACACCAAGCATCGGTATAAATCCTCTGTCCCCGCCCTGCGTCCGCGATCTCCTGCGCGCCATTCCGTCATCACTGACAGACGTCATTGTGACAGGTCCGCATACTTATGTGAGAGAGATAGTGTTTACATACCTATTAAATAGATACGCTACATCCCTTCCTTATTATATTTGTTTTTATTTATCAGAATACTATAACCAATAGTATCAATTACTTTCTTCTCTCAAGCACTCAAACATAAAATTGATACCTCTAACTTCTTCGATCGATCTTTTACCTTATCATCGCAGACTGACTGCAACAGACTTCTACCCTTTCTTACTGTACCTTGTACCTTTCTCAGGGTTTGTCCAGCTAGCCTATTTTTTTATGGTAACAACTTCTCCATTATCCTGTTCCAGTTAATGTGGAGCAGGATTGAAATTACAAATGGTCTGTAACCTTCAGTTTCCTTTCTACAGCATAATCACACAGTCGAACTAATACCTGCATATCCTTTCCATTCCTTTTTCTCTTTTTTTTTTTTTTTTTTTCGCTCATCCCAAGAGGATCTTTAACCTTTAAGTATGGACGTCATTTTTTCTTAACACTACTGTGGACGTGAAGCCTCACAGGCTCCTATATGCACACTCTTTTTTTTGGGAACTTGATATTAAGATCGCTTTAAAACTGATTGTATATTAAAGTTATGTGATTTAGCAATAAAATAACGTGCTTATATAATCAACTTTTATTTCAAGAATTATAGAAATTTAAAAAAACAAAAATTATGGCACTTTTCAGTTGAAATCTACTTAATTTATATTTTTAGGTATTAAAAACAGCTAAACTAATTACTATAACAAAATGAGTCTTTTTTTCTCAAAATATAATATATAAGAAACCAAAAACACAAAACACCTACTTCAGGTAACAAAATTAAATATAATAAAAATTGACAACAGTCTAATAACGTTAATTTATTCACAGTCAGTGCACAAAGGCTTAGAACATTGGATGCACACAGGTTTGTTACACCCAACACAAACATGGGTAGTCATCCTATGTTTTTTGGCGGGACAGATTCTACATGCTCTTCTGGTTCCTTGACTGGTTTCCTGATCCTGGACAACTTCTGTAACCATTTCATTACCTAAAACTCGAGTCATGGTCAACCTCAGCTCTCTTGGCAATCGTGTATTTATAACACGCCTTTGCATATGAGGCACCACAAGAAAACGCGCTAATTTTTTTAGGAAATCTCCTCTCTCCGCAGGTTTTGATTGGTGCATGTTATATAAAATGTACGCATTCATGGCACTCAAGTCTAGGATACGATATAGCAACACCATAGGCCATCTCCTTGTGCGACGGCTACTGGAGTAAATGGAGCATTTTTAGGGTTCCGTAGCCAAATGGCAAAAACGGAACCCTTATAGATTCGTCATGTCTGTCTGTCTGTCTGTCCGTGTATGTCACAGCCACTTTTTGTCGAAAGTATAAGAGCTATCCTGTTGAAACTTGGTAGAAAGATGTATTATGTGAACCGCATTAGGATTTTCACACAAAAATCAAAACAAAACAAATTTTGGGGGTGCCCCCCATACTTAGAATTGAAACTCAAAAAAAAAATTTTCACCAAACCCATACGTGTGGGGTATCTATGAATAGGTCTTTAAAAATGATATTGAGGTTACTAACATCATTTTTTTCTAAACTGAACAGTTTGCGCGAGAGACACTTCCAAATGGGTAAAAAGTGTGTCCCCCCCCCCCCGTAACTTCTAAAATAAGAGAATGATAAAACTAAAAAATATATATAATGTAGACCTCAACCAAAACTACCAACGAAAATTGGTTTGGATGAGATACAGTTAGCAGTTTTTGAGATATAGTACATTTTCAAAAACCGCAAATATAACTTTGCCATTCATACAAATACTATGAAAAACAAAGTTATTTTTATTGTTTGTGTATATTACTTACTAATCTCAATATAATTATATCTCTAATCTATGCTTGCTGCTACGGAACCCTTCATGGGCGAGTCCAACTCGCACTTGGCCGGTTTTTGTCAGCTTCTACATAATAATTTCAGGTTTTTTAGAATTTTCATCTATCTGGTCACTATGATGCATGGAAGATACAAGCATCACAGCTCTATTTTTCTTTGGCACGTATGAGCATAACGTTTTTGTGCTAGCAAATCCAAATAAAGTAGAGTTTACTTCTCGATCCTTCTTTGGCTGAAATTCAATCGGAATTTCCCTCTTGTTCTTCTTCAGCGTCCCTACATACGTCAGCTTCCGTGATGATAGTTCGTCTACGAGCTCTATGGATGAGAACCAATTGTCAGCCGTCACGTTACGGTTGGTTCCTTGAATGGGTTTTGTGAGGCGTAGGACACACTGAGTTGGAACTAGAATTTTTTTTTTCTTGTACTGTCAATCCTATACCATCCGAGTCTTGTCCAGAGTAAATGTACCCATTATAAAAATAATAGTTATTGGCATCACATAGTGCTCGTATTATCAATCCATATTTACCAGGTTTTTTTGGCATGTACGATATCATGTGACTTCTTCCTCGAAATTTGACGAGCATTTCATCCACTGTGACACATTCGCTCAATTCATACAACTGTTGAGAATTACTCACAAACTTATTGAAAATAGGAGATATGGCAGCCAACTTATCAGTCTTCATCCTCTCTTCACGATCATCTGGGTTATCAAATCGTATACACAATAATAAAACCAGAAATCTTGTCTGTGACATTCCGCACCTAAATATCTCACAACCTGTGCCATCTGAAGCAAACAAGTAACTCGTGTTTTCATCATTTGATTTTAAAACAGCTGAGTAAAACAATAGACCAATAAAAGCTTTGAGTTCAACCATATCCAAATCATTCAATTCAGGTCTGTTATAACGGACAAACTTGGTTCTGTAACTAGAAATTCTAACATTGGTCCAAGTTAGAATGCTAAGAAGCATTTCTTCATCGAAAAGCTTATTCCAAATACTGTAGTGATCTTTACCATCTTCAGGAGTCAATTTCGAAGAACCTGCACGAGATGTTATAATATTATGTTGTGGGGTACGTACCTTAGCCGAAGGCGGCGTCTTGGCCCATTTATACCTATTTTTGCCATAGTAATAGTTAGTTCGCACCAAATCCGATACTGGAATATTGTCCGAACTACCACTACCCGATTCTTCTCCCAGGTCCTGGTCCTGGTCCTGATCCCGATCTTGGTTCTGATCTTCATCATTGTCACTTTCATGATTTTGTATCAGTTCGGACTCCAATACAAAAAAATCTTCAATATTCTCTTCATTGTCAGACTGATCCGAAGCCAACAACAACTCACTCACTTCTTGTTCGAAAGATGGATCTTCTGCACGCAAAATTTTACGGGGAAGCCCCTGAACAGAACTCGTAGATGGTCGTTTAGATTTAGAAGTACCGGTTTTATTGTTTTTTGACATTTTGCACTAAAAAATCTGAAACAAACATAATCGCCCTTATAAAATATATCATAGGACAACAATGGACGTGTAGCCTGACAGGCTCCGGTCAATATTTTGATGGTCATTACTTACGCGATATTCAACGGAAGACGCAACCTCCTCCCTCGTTGGTAGTTTTACAACTAAAACAAAAGCTACTGAGCCGCTCAATCGCGGGGAGTGGGGGGAATTAAGTGAAACTAAGAAAACGAAAACATCGAGTAGCCTGTGAGACTCCACGTCCATACGTAAAGGTTAACTTTATTTTATATCTTCCTTCGAAATCTTATAAGATTCTATTCCTATCTTTACTAATCATAAGAGCCATTGAATCTCCGAGTGTCACCAGCCACGTTTGAAAAAACCCCCGTGGAAAAACTAGTATGCTGTAACCATTCTACTTAATTTGTGCTATACCTTCCAAACCTTACAATATCCACAAGACCCAAAAACATTTTTTTTTTGCTTTTTTTTTTCTTTATGAAGTACATAATTGTTATAGTTGCCATTAATTTAAATACCATGATTTTTCTTCTGCATTTTTCATATATCCCTCACAAAGCAGGATAGTTTTCAATCAACAATCCACAATTTAATGATTGATAAATAACTCTCATTTAACTAAATTCAAATACGTCCAGTTCGATGTCAGTCATCAGCCTCATTTAACGAATGTCAAATACTTTCAATTTACTGAATTCTAAATAAGTCTCTCTTTCAACTTATGCCAAACTAGCTGACCTGTGCCTACTTCGTTGGGCAGTAAAATATGCATCTTATCCTTATAGCCTATAGCACTCACGAATAATGCAGCTTTCTACCAGTGAAACAATTTCCAAAATCAAATAATTACTTCCGGAGACCACCCCTTATATGCAAACTTACAAACAAATTTTACCTCTTCATAACACTATTATAATATTACAATTATTTTATATTATAGTATAGATAGATCTAATTTATGAATTATCAAACAAATCTCATTCATTTAATGTCCAAGACTTTCAATTAAAATGGGAGGATCTTACCATGTGTAAACGGTGCGGTGGTAGATGTCGCATCCCTCCTACCTGTTGGATCCAGTCGCGCCGGTTCCATCCAGGTATTTTCGTTCATCTTCAGCTTCCAATTTAATAGATGCCCACGTTCTAATTTTATGGAGTCTCTTCCCATGCGTTAACACTGCAGGGTAGATGTCATATACCTCCTGCATATTGGCTCCAGGTCATGCCGGTTTCCTCAAGATGTTTTCCTTCATCTTCGTGTTTCCAATTTATTGGATGCCCATGTTCCATTTTAATGGAGGATCTTATCATTCGTAAACAGTGCAGGGTAGATGTCACATACCTCATGCTCATTGGCTCTAGGTCATGCCGGTTTCCTTAAGATGTTTTCCTTCATCTTCATGCTTCCATTTTAATGGATGCCCATGCTTACAATTTAATGGATGCCAATGCTTCCAATTTAATGGATGCCAATTCTTCCAATTAAATGGATGCCCTTGCTTCCAATTTAATGGATGCCAATGCTTCCAATTTAATGGATGCCCATGCTTCCAATTTAATGGATGCCCATGCTTCCAATTTAATGGATGCCATGCTTCCAATTTAATGGATGCCCATGCTTCCAATTTAATGGATGCCCATGCTTCCAATTTAATGGATGCCAATGCTTCCAATTTAATGGATGCCAATGCTTCCAATTTAATGGATGCCAATGCTTCCAATTTAATGGATGCCAATGCTTCCAATTTAATGGATGCCAATGCTTCCAATTTAATGGATGCCCAATCTACCATGCATAAATAGTGCAGTGGGTGATGACACATGCATCGAAGTATTGGTTCTCAGTCATGCCGGTTTCCTCGAGATGTTTTCCTTCACCTTTCCCTAAAGAGTGATGATGAGTCGAATTTCGACACAAGGCTTGCTTGGTTTTTGGCCCACAACCGAAGTCGAGCGAAGCCACCACTATGTTTCCCTTCACTGTTTCGGAGTAGTGATGAGTGGAATTACGACACAAGGCCTGCCTGGTTTTTGGCCCACGACCGAAGTCGAGCGAGGCCATCACCACTCTTATTACATTTGTCTTTAATGCTGCTTAGAGCAAATTAATATTATTATTTCATAAAATTCTTTAGTTAATGTTGTCCAGTTGTTGCGCAAACTGTTGCAGCAAGTAAATGTACTTCAGTTTAATTGGATGCAAGTACTTTAGTCAATTTCAATATTTGTAAATGCAGTAAGTAACTATGACTGTAGATAAAAGTACTTTGTTTGTATGTAAGTACTCTGTCATTATATTATTTCCTATTTTGATATTTAGGTAATCAAGAACTTATGAATACAATACATCATAATTAGTTCCACATTCAAGTAGTATGGTACACAATATACATATAATGCTAAATGGAGTACATGTAACATCAAATAAATTCACTATCAGTTATAATCAACCAAGTACGAGTCCAGATTCCACGTCTGTCGCCAAGGTGTTTCTCATGAAAAAGCCAATATAACCAATTTAGCCCGGGAATTGAACCCCAGAACTTCACGCCTAGTAATCACAACCACTAGTCCCAAAAATCAGTTATATTCTACAATTTATATTCTTGAATAATATCAATAGAATAAACCACTACAATAACATCAAACCTGTAATCTTCAAGACGCCAGCCGGGTTGCACTCAACAGCACATCCACATTTTGGTAGTCACTCCCGTGTACTTTAAGTAAGCTCACTACTATCATAGTGTACAAATTCAGACACCACAGCTGTCAGAGAAATTTCTAAAGGACATACTCAACTCCATTCAACCTGGAAATCAAACGTAGGAAAACACAGCCACACCAGATTAATAACTTGAAAGTAGACACTGTATCCATGAACCCTATATCATTAATACACTAAGCCGTTATGGTGGATCACAGCCCACCCCCTCCCACAGAGAGGAAGCCTATCACCCAGCAATAGGATAACAACGGTTGACTGATCAACTATATTCACATGATTCATATTATTTTGACTAGCGGGTAATTTGCAAGACTTAAGTTCAACATTCTATTTATCCATGTTTCCTTTTTAATCCTACTTCTTACTATAATTAATGTAACAAATGTGAAAGCTTGTGAAGATAGATTACTGTATGTATGTTTTGTAACAAGTTGTGGGTCACACTTCCTTCATGATGTCCCGTCTATTGCTTGTATATAGTTTAATGTCTTCTCTCCTTAGACAACTTTATACATATCAGAGCTACATTGCTAGTAATATTTTAGTGATTGTCTGTAATTACTTAAATGTCCCGAATTTTATGAGATCCCAGTATATAGGAAGACATTAGAACATAAGAGTAGTAATACATTTTTTTTTATGTTTTTAATATAAGTACTTGTACGGCAATTATAATTATTTAAACTGTTGTATGTCTATGAAATCTTGGGGAACTTCGGCTATTAAGATACAGGC
The DNA here is from genome assembly GCA_950005045.1 of Agrotis exclamationis. NCBI lineage: Eukaryota > Metazoa > Arthropoda > Insecta > Lepidoptera > Noctuidae > Agrotis > Agrotis exclamationis. The sequence continues at coordinate 9,052,830 of OX465415.1, read as the reverse complement.
TTCTTGCCTAGTTTAGAAGTCAGATGTTTCGACTTTAACTATGACACTGTTGTACAACTTTATCATAAGTCCTTGCCTAGTACTATTTGGTTTTTGTGTACAAAAAACGATTTTATTATTATTATTTATTTATTTATATTTTTATAACAACTAGATAAGTTAGCAATCCTTCACATCGGTAAAGTCAAGTTTTTAACTGACTAAAAAAAAGTAGTTGACAACTTACCTTTGGCCTTATTCTTTCTTTTTTTTTTTTTAACTTGAAGCACTTTTCAATTATTTACTTGCTAGTTAAATAAATGGACTTAAGCGTAGTCCAAGCCCTTGGCCATAAATCAGTCTGATCATAACAAAGCTCAAGTTTTTATTACAATGCTTTTGAAGTAAATTAAATTCATGATTTCAAATAATTTATTATTTACTTGCCATTATTCTCATGACCTACTATGGTATTTGTAATGTTGACTGCGTTAGTAAAACACACTTTGATAGATCTCGTAGGTGAAGTAGTATATGCGTCTAGCGCACGTCCGCTCTCGCTCACGGTTGGTGCTCGACTGCCCGCGCGCCGCCCAGGCGCATACACTACATCCCTTCTTTATTTTATAAATAATTAAGTTACAATAACTTAAACAACGATATTAACAATGAAATAACAGAATACATTTAGTAATAATATATAAACTAGTAAATTAGGCATACAACATTATATCATCAACAAAGTGACAGGCAGATAATCATTTTAATTTGTGTTTATTTATTTATTTATTACAAAATCCACAGCTCTTAAACATACTTTTTAACACTAATTGTACAACTATTATAGCCAATTAAGGATTTACAATTTCCTAACTTTACATAGATAGATTGCTACAGAAACTTAGAAATTAAACAAACAAGACAAACTATATCAACTGTGAGTCGTGTGAGATATAAGAATGTGCATGTACCTGTGTAGTGTGTTGTAGTGTAATGTAGTGTGTAATTATGTGATTGTAGCCTCCACTCAACTTTAACCCGCGAGCACTCGCGCTATGAGCATTTCCCTCACGGTAAATTTAAAAAGCGTGTTATTTTGTCAAAAATGTGCATAGGTACCTCATTCGAGCTATAGCTGACTTTTAGTCATCTCTCGTCCCCCACATACCGGTTTCATGTACTCAGTGCTCCTCTGTTAGTAGAGGGAGAGGTTTTGTTCAGCAGGGTCGCGTGCCGCGGCGTTTTGCTCATCGCGCGAGTATCAGCGTAAGTATTTTTTAATGGTTTTTTTTACTTAGAATGGATAAATATATAATCATTTATTGTTATTTTGATGTCAAAAAATAGTCTGATATGATTACCAAATAATTAAACAATATAATAAGCAATAAATTATTCTACTTTAGTATATTTACAGATGGATAGTCAACAGGAACACGTTTTGGTGAAAAAATTATCACCCGGAGACAATATTTGAAATAATTAACTCTACATTTAACACAACCCGAAATACAACGAAGATCTACCATGCACAACCTTTCACAAATTCTTCAGTAACTTTTCCTTTGAACCTGGGGTTTCTGGGACTGAGAAAACCAATGGAATCTGCGCGATTTGCCGTAAAATCGCAAATCAAAAACACATGTTTTCATGATTTTTTTTTTGTGTTCGGAACATGTTTTTATTTTATGTAATATATGCAAAGCTCATACATATTATGTGGATAAATACCGTGACATTTTCATATGTTTTTGTTTTATTTAAGTTAATTATTATCAATTTATACTAAAAGTAGATGCAAAAATCGGTAATTTAGTTACCATGTCTTTGTTACTACAAATTGAAAGTATAACAAAAATTATTTAATTATAAAAAAACATTTGATATGATTAAATATGATTGTTTTAATATATTTTAGTCATAAAAAATGTCATGTCATATGTCTTAGACTACAATTTGACTGCATAAAAAGCGTGAGCAAAATGCTCTATGCGCGAGTGTCTATGTAACTTTCGAGGGCGCGAGTGCTGCCGGGTTAAGGATCCCCAACAGATTCATTCATTCATTCATTCACTCACTCTGTATGTAGTGAACTGATTTATTCAGTCAGTTCACTATATACAGAGTCCAATAGTAGTTTCCTGAACATACCTTTTTTGGAGTTAAATATATCAAGGTGAGAGAATTGTTTGTTATATTTTTTTAATATTCTACAGATAACTGAATTTTGAGCGTAATTTGTACGACTGTGTGGGACATCGAAAAACTGCGTGTGCCTAGTCCGTCGAGACGGAGCACTCAGTCTTAGAACTAAGTTATTTAGAGCAATACTGTCAATATTCCCATGACATATATTATAAAGAAACAACATGTCCAAAATCACACGTCTTTTCTCCAACGGAAGTATATTATGATGTTTGCAAGAGAGAAGATAATCTTTTTGTCTGAAGCCACTGCGATAGTTCATATATTTAATGAACTTAGACTGTATGGATTCTATCTGCTGAATATAAACTAAGTAGTGTGGATTCCAAATATTGCTACAGTATTCTAAGATACTGCGTATGTATGCGAAATATAGTATTTTGATGCAATCTAAATCGGTAAATAATTTACATATACGCTTAATTGCGCTTAATTAAGCTTTATTGTGCGTGCAAGCAAAACTTTTAATGATATATGTAAGCAACATGATCTGGATCCTTTTGAAACTAGTGTTAACTCAGCCAGAGGGTGCTTGAGCCTGCAATTTTTTAAGTGAGAGTACCTTAAGCTTTTTTCATTTTACTTTTGTCTGTATTTTTTATGTTTTTGCTGCCAAGCAGATGTCTGCATTTTTCTGTCTCAATTTTTAATGTCACAACTTTAATTTAAGTCGTGTGCTGCTGTCTGTGCTCGCATCATAACTTAGATATTTCTATTATAATTCTATACGTGAGGACTGGTAATTGGCTGTCTGATGCCTATTACCCCTTTTTTGTTATGATTTTGTTAGCTGTAAGTCCTCCATGAAATAAATAAATAAATAAATAAATAAATAAATTAATAAATCCAAGATTTTTGAATGCCTTACCAACGACAAAGGTCACATGCTCCGAAAACAATAGCTTTTCATCCAGAATGACACCAAGATCCTTAACCATATTGGCGCGCACAATATTGCCACCACTAAGCTTATAACGGTAGCGGATGAAGTTTCGCTTTCTAGTGAAAGTTACAGCCTGACATTTGTTAACATTCACATTGATTCTATTGATACTGTAGTAATTAGATAATCTATCCAAGTCATTTTGTAGCTCCTCACAATCATCCTCATTTGTAATATTCATATAAATCTTGGTGTCGTCCGCATACATCAAAAACTTTGCCCTCAGAACATGCGCTCCCATATCGTATAGGTAGACAGAGTACAACAGAGGTGCCAAAATTGAGCCCTGTGGCACACCAGATGGTATGGTTACGCAGTTAGACCTTGCTCCACCCAGCGTAACAACTTGAGACCGATTCCTAAGGTACGACTCAAACCATCTGAGCAAGTTACCGCGGATTCCAAGCTCATACAGTTTACGGAGGAGGATCACGTGATCCACACGGTCGAATGCTTTTTCGAAGTCCGTGTAGATCACGTCAACCTGTCCACCACCATCCATATCACTAACAACATTTTCAAGAAATATTGCTAAATTAGAGTTAGTCGATCGACCTTTAATAAAGCCATGCTGTTGTTGCGGAATTAATTTAGATATAGTTGGATAAATGAAATTATGTACTATTCTTTCTATTATTTTACCTAAGACATTCAGAATTGATATGGGACGATAATTTTCTATATTATTTCTACAACCTTTTTTATGAACAGGCACAATGTTTGCAGTTTTCCATATATTTGGACAATATCCCTCACGAAAACACCTGTTGAACATATAAGTGATTGGTAAATAAAGAGATTTAGCACATTTAACAAAGAAAAGAGGGGGTACAGTGTCACATCCCGGACCCTTTGATGTATCTTAATTCTGCAGTACTTTCAAGATGCTTTCACTGTCAACGGTCAAACTGTGTAGCGTGTCACCGGATGTGTCACAGACAGTCGAGAAATGCGTATTAGCTCCGAGCCTACTGTTAAAATTCTTATAGAAGAAATCGTTAAAAGCATTACATATTTCGGCCTCATTTGTTAGTTGGTTATTACCATACATCATATATTTCGGATAATTACTTTTATTATCTTTCCTAGCCTTTACGTATGCCCAAAAATGTTTAGGTGAAGTTTTGATATTTTCTTGTGATCTGTGTAAGTAACGGGTATGACACTCTTTTTGTAACTTTTTTTGTCGTTCTCTTAACAAAGCGAAAGCTGCGTAGTCGTGAGGATTATTATACTTTTTCCATTGCCTGTGCACCTTTGATTTTTCCTTAATAACATTAATTAAAGATCGACTGTACCAGACGGGGTAGCTGTAGGTTCCTCCTACAGTGACTTTTGGGACAAATTTATTAATAGTAGAATTTATGACTGAGTAAAACATGTCTATTACACGGTCGAGTTGAACATCATCATCACAGACCAATCCCCAATCATACTCCAATAATTCTTTATTAATGAGATCATAATTCCCTCTTCTGTAAACATGTTTTTGAAATAGCTTCAATTTCAAAGGAGGAATTAGGATATCCAAGGCTTTAATAAGAATAGTAGGATGAAAAGCATCTTCGGGTACCAATGGGCAGTTCGATCTTACAGTGGTGTTCGGAAAATTGGCAAAAATTAGATCTAGGGTATGATTGTGAGAATTAGTCACAAAGTTATATTGATTCAGACCACAGTACAACATTGAGTTAATAAGCTGAGACGCGGAGTTTTGAACCTCAACGGCACCTTTTCTTAGTTGTACAGGCTGTCCACTTGTCCATTCGATACCAGGTAAATTAAAATCACCCGATATTAGAAAATAGTCATTAGAGTTCAGGTCAGTCACCTCAGATAATACCTGTGTCAGCGTATGAATACGTTCCGATATAGCACGGTCTGGCGGCAGGTAAACCGTTGCGATGTTTAAGTTACGACAAACGCCAAGCACGCGAGCGGGAATAGTTATCCAAATGCACTCAAGGTCAGGGCGGTCCCACTCGGTGCGTACGCGCGCTTGTAGCCGTGATGCGCAGGCAATCATTACCCCGCCGCCTAGCGAGCCACGATCACGTTTAAATAGATCAAAATTATTATTACATAGTTCGGAGTCTGAAATGCCGTCATGTAACCAGGTTTCAGTAAACATTAATATATCACTTTCTGCTGACAGCATGTTTTCGTAAAAAATATTGGTTTTAGTACGCAAACCCCGTACATTTTGGTATAAAAACTGTAGATAATTATTGTTACGCTTGGCCATCGCTAATGAGTGTTTGCAACTGTTGATATTTCAGGATGGAAATAAATAAAAACGTTTGAATTACAAAAATGCGTGGTGTTTTATTGCGAAGCTTACACATTACAAAATGGCGATGTGAAAAAACAAGAGTTGCCAAACTAAATAGTGTTGCCAAGCTAGGACACAAAAGGAACAACAAAAAATAATAAAATGGACGCGTTCTCAATTACTAACACTCCCTCTAGAACGCAATCCCATTTTAGTAATACAGAACAAATGTTTTACAAATGTTACACCCTTAGTTAAATTATCAGCTACCATGTTACAACCATTTACAAATAGAAATTTCACTTTACATTGAACAATCTTTTCCCTGAGAAAATGTAATCGGATATCTATATGTTTAGTCTTAGGTTTATAACAATCTAACGATGCTAGTCTTATTGCACTTTGGTTATCACTATAAATTAATAACGCACTGTCAGAGCCTTGGCCGAGTTCAGATTGTAGCTGTCGAAGCCACAAGGCCTCCTGAGTAGCCGATGCCATCGCCATATATTCGGCTTCCACCGTAGAGAGCGCCACCGTCTGCTGCTTACATGAATTCCAAGATATGCAAGCATTTTGAAAAATGAAAGTATACCCGGTGCATGACCTCCTGTCTTCCGGGTCACTAGCCCAGTCAGCATCACAGTACCCAGTTATCTCCTTTGAGTCTTCTCCAACATAACAAAGCTTTAGGTTCTTAGTACCCTGAAGATACCTCATTACTCTTTTTACACCGAGCCACTGTTGAATACCTGGATTATTACAGTACTGACTCAACTTATGCACCGCATAGGTGATATCAGGTCGAGTGACCTGTGCCAGATAAATCAGACAACCTACCGCTTCCCTGTATGGGTAATTATTATCTTCATTCTCAAGTTTCTTGTCAAATTTTGTATTTACCTCAATTGGAGTACGCACAGGTTTGCAGTCAGACATGCCAAAACGTTCCAATACCATGTTGATGTACTTCTCTTGATCTAACATGATCTCACCAGCCTCACGATCTCTGGTTATGTTAATGCTAATACACTGCCGTATCTCACCCAGATCTTTCATACAGAATTCTTCTTTCAACTTTTCTTTGATATTTGTTGCTGTTTTATTATCATTAGTAAAAATCATAAAATCATCCACCCACACTGCAATAAATATCATGCTCGATTGACTTACTGTATAATAGATGCATGGATCTATTTTAGATCTTTCTAGTCCAATTTTAAGTAGAGTATTGTTCAATTTTAAGTTCCACTGCCGGCTAGCCTGCTTAAGCCCGTAGATTGATTTATGCAAGTGACATACCTGAGAATTCTCTTCATAGAGTTCTGGCTGTGACATGTAAATTTCAGTGTCAATGTCACCCTGAAGAAATGCGCTAATCGCATCCATCTGAATCATTTCTAAATTGTACTTAGCAGCTAGAGCAAGCAAGAATCTGACTGAAGTATATCTAACAACAGGAGCATAAACTTCGTCATAGTCACTTCCTTTTCTTTGAGCATACCCCTTTATGACTAATCTAGCTTTAAAACGAACGACCTCTCCTTCCTCATTAGTCTTCCTTTTAAATACCCATTTACATGGCAAAGCCCTTTTTCCTGGTGGTAAATCTACAAGTGACCACGTTTTATTCTTTATCAAAGAGTCATATTCTTCCTGCATGGCCTTTTTCCACTGAGCAGCATGTGAGGATGAAAGAGCTTCATTAACAGTCTGAGGGTCATTTAAATTGAGAATTGGGCAAAAGTAACTCACGTCATGTTCGTGATCCTCTCTTTCTGCATACCGGACAGCTCTACGCGGACGCAGATTTATATTACGTACCGGTGTCAATACATCCAATGTTTCCTCTGGTATGTAGGTTGGATCATCATTGTCGCCAGACAAATACTCCTCACTTGAAGAGCGATCTGAGGTGTTCTCTAGTTCTTCTTTGCAAGATTCTTCAGGAGACTGTGTTTCCGGACCACTGTCAGGTAAGGATGGTAAGTAAACATTATGATCACATTTATGTACATTTTCTAAAAATACAACATCTCTAGCCTTTATAATATTATTACTGTTCGGATCAAGTAACCGATATCCCTTGCTAGATTCACAGTAACCAACAAATATATATTTTCTAGATTTAGAATCCCATTTTTGACGTTTTTCTTTAGGCACTTGTGCCATAACTTCTGAGCCAAAAATCTTTATATTTGATAGGTTAGGTTTCTTACCTGACCACATTTCCATAGGAGTTTTACCATCAATAGATCTAGTGGGTGATCTATTTATAATATAGGCCGCTGTTGCCAGCGCCTCTGCCCAATATTCCTTTGACAGATGAGCATCAAACAACATGCACTTAGCCCTTTCCACAAGTGTCCTATTCATCCTTTCTGCAAGGCCATTCTGTTGGGGTGAGTAGGGGGTGCTTGTCTGATGTTCAATCCCATGTCTACTCAAGAAACTTTCAAATTCTTTGTTACAGTATTCTTTTCCATTATCTGACCGAACAACTTTAATTGTGCTTCCAAGTTCATTCTCTACTTTGCTTTTAAAATCTTTGAAAACTTCTAACACATTCAACTTTTGTTTCAAAAAATAAACATGAACTTTTCTACTGAAATCATCGATGAAGGTAATAAAATACTTCATACCTCCCAGTGATGCTTGTTCCATCGGTCCACATAAATCAGTGTGGATGAGTTGCAGTGGGTGTGTAGCTCTGGAACCAGTGTTACTAAATGGCAGTCGGCTCTGTTTACCTTCAAGGCAGGTGGTACATGTGACAGGATTCCTTGTTTTGGCAGTAAAAGGACTTACTCCCTCTGCACAGTCCGGTAACTTGTTAATATCTGAAAAATTCAGATGTCCCATGCGTCTATGCCACAGGACAACATCATTCAAGTTATTAGTACATGTTAAGTTTGAAAAAACTTCTCTCTGAGTATTTAACTGATACAAATTGTTTACTAGTATGGCTGAACAGATGAATTTATTATTTTTATCATAAATATCACAACATTTGTCTCTGAAATTCACTTTACAGCCACTTCTCACCATAGCACTGACTGATAAAAGATTGGCAGCAAGTTTAGGTATGTATAAGACTTCTCTTACCTGTATTTTACTTTGTTCATTACCATTCAATAATAAATTAACCTTTCCCATATTTTGCACAGGTAGCGGTGTCTTACTGGCAACAGTTATGGTGGGTATCGGTGGGCTTGTCACATCATACATCCAATCACATCTATTGGTCATGTGCATGGAGGCACCGGAGTCCACATACCAAAGGTCCGGATTCATTGTCTGTGAACATGCTGAAAAAGCTGCAACAAAACTTTTATTTTCTTTATTTTCTTCTTGTTTTTCTACATTTTTCTTCTTCGGAGCACGACAATTCTTGGCAAAATGTCCGTGCTTGTTACAGTTATAACAACGGGGCCCCTTGCGGCTGTGGGCCTTTACTTCACTGTTATTCCCGTGAACGGCTGCTTTCTTAGTGAAGAATGCTGTACTTTCTGAGCATTGAACTTCCTGCAAGAGCTTTGTTTTGATGGAGTCTGCACTGATTTTAATCCCTGAGCTCTCCAATCCCATGATCATGGGCTTATATATCTCTGGTAAGCCGGCCAACATCAGTGTTCCTAGCCATTCATCATTAATGTCAAACTTGATATTTCGGAGCTTGTGAGCCGTAGACATTATTTTATTCACATAGTCGTCTACATTTCGAGAATTGTCCAATGTAGTTGTGATGAGGTCACGCAACAAAGCAACTTTCCTGTACAATCCGCTGTCATCAAAAGCCTGTTGTAAGCTTTCCCACACTTCCTTACATGTAGTGGCGCTCTGTACATGTACATAATTGATCGGGTCCAACAGCAGTATGAGCTTGGATTTAGCTTTTATTTCCTTTTTCGCATCATTGTTACTTCCTTCTACACAACTCCACAAATCTTCCAGTTTAAAATATGCCTCCACTGCGAATTTCCAGCTCGCATAGTTGTCTCTTCCGACAAGTCGGTCAATGTGGAACAGATTGTGGCCACTATTGGACATCTTCTTCACGTATTATCAGCGTTATATCAGTTTTTACTCACGCAATGTGTCGGAGCACACCGGTTTGGTTTGGAGTCCCAAAAAAACAAATGAAACACGCCGGCCAGTTTTTGGTATTCTTGCTGCGTTTTTATACTTTTACTGTTTATATCAACCACGCTCTGCTACCATGTTGATATTTCAGGATGGAAATAAATAAAAACGTTTGAATTACAAAAATGCGTGGTGTTTTATTGCGAAGCTTACACATTACAAAATGGCGATGTGAAAAAACAAGAGTTGCCAAACTAAATAGTGTTGCCAAGCTAGGACACAAAAGGAACAACAAAAAATAATAAAATGGACGCGTTCTCAATTACTAACAGCAACGATGATTCATACATCATTAACAAGGTGGCACTCGAACGTGAGTCGCCGCTGCCATGGCTTGGTACTACGTTGAGATGTTTATGTTTATGTATACCAATCAAAGGTATGTCTCTGAATGAATTCAGTAGGAACGAAATTAGAGAGGAGACAGTGTGTGTTGTAGATGACATTAAACGTGTATTTGTGTGTGTGTAACTTTGTTGTGTAAGATGTTCTGTGTGATGATTAATGAAACAATACAATTGAAAAGTGGAATAATAGATTAATGAGTATAAAGTATTACATGAATGAGGAGCGGTATCTAAGATCGTTAAACAAACAATTGATAGGCAATTATTGATACAAGATACGAAAGTAATGAGTATTCCTAAACAATATTTTTTAAATCTTCCTCTGACAAAACAAGGATATGTTGAGAACCGTCTACCTTCCTTAAATAAATTCGACAGTTTTTTGTCCATATATATTTATAGTTAAGTTCATTAGCTTTGAGCTTGCATTGTTTCAAGAGGTTTTTATTATATTTGGTGAGGTGCTCATTAACATAAATCTTAGATTTTGGGGAGGTTGTTGTCTGAAGACCTAAATCGTGTAGATTAATACCTCGCAACTTCCGTGCTGCAGCCACAATAGCATCCTTGGTGCTACGTTGCTTAAGTCTTGCCACAATATTCCTTGGTAGGTGAGAGTTGTTATGTTGCTGTGTTTGGACTCGATGGGCGAATTCTACGTCATCACTTTTGATAGGCACTCCAACATGCTCCGCCAGCTGCAGTACTATGTCCACTGGTCGTTCCTCCTTGTTTTCTGGTAACCCAGATATCTCAATGTTTTGCAGGCGAACCCATTGATCTTGACGAACCTGCTCAATTTCTAGACGATGAAGGCGCATCTCGACTTTGAGAAGGTTATTACGGAGCTCCCGATTCTCATCACGTAATGTTTTTAGGTCAGCGTGTTGCACGACTATGTACAAAGAAACAATAAACCATTTATTAATATATTATTATTATTTATTTAATTGCTTAAAGGTATATTGCAATACTTTAGTCCTCATTATTCAATGACCCTGTGTCCTTATTTTCATTTGTCCACAACACATTATTGACTTTGAGAAATTGTTATGTTCTGTCTGTAATAATATTACATCTACTTCTTGAATCTATTAGCATATTATTATCAACGGTGACTCCCTCAATATTGCATTTCATAGTTTCGTCGTCATCCAGGTGGAAAATATAGTCAATTACAGATTGATTGGCATCATTTTTTGTTTCTTTTCTTGGTTTTTATTTACAGTCCTGTTGTCTGTCCTGTTGTTGGAAAATTGTTTTTTCTGTCGAGTCCTGCAATGTTCTCGGAAATGAACAATGAATCCACATTTTAAACATCGTTTGTCTTTTGCAGGGCATTTTGTGTCTTCGGATAGATGGGTGGAGCTTCCACATCTACTAAATTTTATGTTCGATGATTGTTGTCTGAACGGTTTGTTGATTTTTTTCTTGTTATCTATTTTATTTATTTTTGCTTTGTTGTAATAAATGATATTTATTCAGTAAATTGGTTTTGGCAAACTCTTTTACACGTCAAAGACACTATTTTACACTAGATGAGGCCGGTGTTTCGTACCTGACTACTCTGAGAAGAAACATCCGAAACAAACTCAGAGGTCACAGTCTCTTTTAAAGTCCAGACAATTTTGTATTGGTCAAATTATATGAGAACCATGCAGTGTAATTGTTCGCATCGTTTGTATTTATAGTTTTAAATTGTTCTAATTGCCTGGCTACAACTTCTAAAGCATTTGCTTTACTGATGATTTCGTCTAAACTAATTGTATCCCCGCATTCTTATTTTTTTTTTTTTTAATTCGACTAATCGACACTTTTCCGTGATTTGATCGATAGTATGCTCTTCTTTACTATGGAATTGACATTTATCGGCATGGTTTCTCAACCTTAATAAAAATCTTTCAAATTGTTTTCATTCCTCCTGTTTCGTGAGTCGGAAAATGTATCTTTCATAAATCCGACTTTGTTTTGGAGCAAAGTAACCCAACAAACAAACTAAGCTTATAAAATTAAGTTTATAAGGTCTAAACCCTTAAACTGATTATACAAGAGCATTCATTATGCCAATATTACTTTTAGTGGCACATTATTAGAAGATTTGGCTTATCTTACCTTTATTTTTATATTTTGGCTGGATAAACGATAATAAATCCAATTTATACGGCTACAATAACGGCTCGAAATGTGTTTTCTAATAGAGGCTAGTTACATTGCTTTTAGTATGGTCAATTATTCTTAGGAAAGTAATGCACAAGGTAACTATGATGCTTTTAAACTTATAGGAGCATTTTATAAGACGTAACAAACCAATTCTAGCATGTTATATGATATTTACACACACCACCTCTACTTCTATGGTACTACAAAATGACCAAGCCGATACTCACGAATCAGCTAGTGGTTCCGCAGAGGATTATTTTATAGAAAATGAGATTGAAAAGGAAACCAGTGAGGATGAATATAATTGTAGCGGTAGTGATAGTGATAAGGACATATAGATATTGCTATCAAGAGTCGGAGAATATTGATATTCGTAGTGATATTAGGGAATGGGTAGTGAAATTCAACATTTCCCATATCGCTTTAAGTGACTTATAATTTGATCTTTTCACTTTGCAATTAATTTTCCGCCAGTTACTTTCTGGACACGAATGTTCAAGTCTTCTTAATTTATTTTCATTACATTTTGGCCAGCGCAGAACACCATCTTTTTCCCACTTGCTTGGTATTGCGGACAATTTTGAGTGTCCTAACAATTTTGTAAGGCATTAAGTTACTATTGTTAATTAACCTCACTATTTTCAATAATATGGGTGACGTTTTTCTTTATTTGCCAAACTGTTGCACAAAATAATGTAAATCACTAAGAAAAAGACTTATTGCAGACGGCTATAAGGGCCTACGGATTTTTATGAACCTTTTATTTGCCACAATAAGTTTGAATAACCCTGTATCGGACCATAATAAAACATGTGTAAGGGTGATCGCCACCTTATCAACGCTCTCCATATGATTCTCACAAGGGTATTGGCTTTATTGGGGCACTTTTCTTGCCATTACAAGTTTAATTTGCAAACTATACTGTAGCGTTATAGTCGATTCACTTAAATCAACTAAACGCACCTCACTAATTACTTGTCACATCCCTAAATCTTGCACGTATAAACGTCATTCTCGAACCTTCGACGGCTCGGCTATAAAAGGTCTCGCACCTCATTTCGGAGCCTTTCCGACGCCTGCTCGAAGCTGCTAACATACTATTAAAAATCAACCCCGAGATATACGGGTAAGTGAGTGCTCACGGTGATTGATTTATTATTAGCTGTGTCCTGTCAGATCGCATTCTATGTATTTCTTTCTGTCTGCGCGATCTGGCAGCAATCCTATTTTATTGTCTTAGCGTCATAACTATCATCGTATGTAAATTCACCTTTGTCTTCATCACTGCATCACTATGTAAATGCGTGTGCATGCTTCACCATTCTTCACTATGCTTGCCTCGCCACGCTGCGCCTAGCTGCTCGCTTAAATCGCCTGGCCACGCGGCGAGGAACCGTCGTCAATGCCTGAGGCATGTGCACGCATACCTAACCTCTAATTGTAAGCCATCACGATGAGTGAGTCTTCCTGCATCCACCTTGCTTTGGGCTTACTACTGGGAGACGCACGCATCGTCGAGGGCTTGCAGGATTCTGGCTCGACGCTTACGGACGCACCGCTTCCAGGGTTCCAGTCTTGGGCTGCGGCACTTCCAGTCTTGGGCTACATCCAACCTACGGCTACACCCGATTGTCAGACGTCCTGCTGTCTCCCCACCTACCGTGGGAGAGAGACGTCTGACTCACGAGCTGCGCGGCCGCTACTTACCGCCGTCTACTCCCACGTGGTCGTGTTGTAGCGACCCACGCTGCCACGCGCAGGCCCCTTGCCTCTGCAGGCACGGGCCTAGCCTAAGGCGCTACCTGCTGCCGCCGCCAGTTCCGGCCATCCACGCGGCGCGTGAGTGCCGAGACCTCACGCCTGCCGCGTGTCGAGGCCCCTGCCTGAGCGGGCCACGTCCCAGCGCCAGGCACTGCCTGCCTGTCTACCTGCCTGCCTACTGCCTGCAGGCCTGCCCGGCGCACGCGGCTACCCACGTGCGCGCTCCCACCCTGCATCGGCCACGTGTGCCTAAGCCCAGGGCAGTAACACTCTTTTCTACAGTGACCAGTGACAGTGCCTAGAGACCTTAAGCTATTACTAGAACCTACGACCCTAATTAAATCTGTGTCTCGTGTCTTAGCAAATAAATGTGTAAGTGATACTTTGGTTTCATTACTATCTACCTAGAAACCCACTTGCCACAGTGGCGCCCACTCGGTATAGGTTCTCTGGGTTCTAGCACTAGTCACTCTTTCTATACTCTTCATCGTGGTGGTAAGTACATGTGTTGTTACTAATACCTTAAACTGTGTATCCCCTTACTGCGGCCAAGACACCTTTAGCCTAACCACGGTCCTGTGAGCCTGCTGGACCGGCAGTGAGTTACTATTTCCTACTACCTTGTTCCTCCCTATCTTCCATCTGTTACCTGTAGGTCTCGAGGTGCAGATATCCTGGTTCGTCACTAACATCTGCCGCTAGGTCCGCGAATTGAATTTGTCATAAAATTAATAATTTGTTAAATATAGTTTGTTAAATAGATATTAAATCACAATGAGCTCTCACCTGATAAATTTTATACACCTTAGAAAGGCCGAACTTGAGTATGAGGTCACTATCAGAGGTGGAGAAAAGGGCACTGTCATAGATTTGAGAAAACAAATAAATAAACTCTCTAAACATTATGACAGTGAGGATATTCTACTCTCAGGGATAGATGAGATGGATGATTTAAATAATGTCAGTCAGACTATAACAGATTATAAGAACTATTTATCTACTGTTAACTCTGACCGCACTCTCAGTGTAGCAAATTCAAATAGGAACCATATTTACTATAGGTTAGGCAGAATATCACCAACAACACAAGAGTCCACCAAGTTAAAAAAAGAACTTGAGTCGCTATTTAATAATTTAGACACACAGCTCAAAACTCTTCAAAGTAAGTTCAGCCCCTGTGTATCTGATAGCGCTGCCAGTAGTCAGCAAGTAGAAGCAAGTGCCCCTAATTCTACAAATATAATTGTCACTTGTCCAAGTCACCAAGGGAATAAACCCAAATTCGATGGGAATTCGTGTGTAAGAGCTTTTATCCAAAAAATCGAAGAGTTCAGACTTAGTAAAAGAATCTCTAAAGATGACATGCTCAATTATTCCTATGATTTGTTCACGGGTAATGCCTTACACTGGTACAGACATATAAAATCAAACATTTTGTCTTGGGACCAGTTAATT
Organism: Agrotis exclamationis; assembly: GCA_950005045.1. NCBI lineage: Eukaryota > Metazoa > Arthropoda > Insecta > Lepidoptera > Noctuidae > Agrotis > Agrotis exclamationis. The sequence goes on along the minus strand of OX465415.1, from coordinate 9,037,565 downwards.
GAACTACTTAAGTCTGCTTTTGACAGCGAGGACTATGACTATAGACTCCTCTCTGAAATTAGACAGCGTACACAGGGTGAAACAGAGAACATAACTATTTACATCTCTATAATGAGCGGTCTCTTCAACCGTCTCAACAGAAATCTTACAGAGGAGGAAAAGTTTGACATTATTTCTCATAACGTTAAACCAATCTATGCTGATGTGCTGGCCTTAAGTGATGTGCAAACACTGGAACAACTCCAAACAGTATGTAAAAACTATGAGACATATAAAGCCAGGGCTTCACACTATCATGAACCCAGCAAAAGTAATCTTAACTCTCTTGCACCAGAGTTCGCATATCACAGGCAGAGTAAATCAAACAACAATTACAACTCAAGTTCTAATAATTCACACAAAAACTACAATAACTACAACAAAAAACACGCGGGTCAGTCAGATTCGGCACCGGTGTCTGCTATTAAATCTGAAAAAGAATCTTCTAAAAAGTCTCCCTCTAAAGGAGGCCCTTTCTGTCCTAGATGTAGGGTGAATAGTCATTCTTTAAAAAATTGCAAAGCAGAGCGATTCCCAATATGCTTCAAGTGTGGTCTAAAAGGTGTCATCTTTCCTAAATGTAAAAAATGCCAGTCAAAAAACTAAAAGCTGTGGATTGTTGTAATAAATCTATAGTCAATAGCAAGGATGGGTGGGCAGATTGGATATCACAAGTGAAACAATTCTCTACTCATTATGCGGTTACAACAATCCAAAATAAACCATTAAATGACACTAGGCCTTATGCCACTATTTCTATTAATAACATATCTACTTGTGGACTGCTAGACTCTGGTTCTGCAGTCACTATTATTGGTGATAATTTTCATAAAAGCCTTATCAAGGACTTAGGCCTAAACCTACAGTCCTGTGATAACTCTTTAAAATTTGTCGCCGCTGGGGGACAAATGTTATCACCTATAGGTACCCTAAACCTACCTATAACATTTGAAAATAAATTTCACACACTTAAAGCTTATGTTATTCCATCAGTTGATATACCTATACTATTGGGAATCGATTTCTGGTACCTCTTTGAACTGTTTCCTAAAAATACTAAATCAATCTTCCTTATGAGTCATAATAAACAAATTAAAGAATCTAAAACAGATGTACACCTCCATTCTTTTGCTCAGCTTTCGGAGGCTCAACAGTTTACAGCGGACAATATTATCAGACAATTTGAAACTATATCTTCAGACAAGAAAGGGCTTGGTCGTACCAATCTCATCACACACTGCATCGATACTGGTGACTCACCTCCTATTAGGCAGCGTTACTACAGGATGTCGCCTGAAAAACAGCGCATTCTGTGTGAGGAGTTGGACGAAATGCTGAAGCTGGATGTTGTTGAACCTTGTGAAAGTCCTTGGTCATCACCAGTACTTCTTACACCTAAAAAAGATGGCAAATTGCGGTTCTGTCTAGACAGTCGAAAACTAAATTCCGTAACTAAAAAGGACGCGTATAATCTACCTTATATATCGGAAATCCTAGATAATCTAAAAGATGCTAAATACCTAACAAGCCTAGACCTTTATAAAAGTTTTTGGCAACTACCTTTAAATGAAGAGGACAAAAACAAGACTGCTTTTTACGTTCCGGGCCGCGGTACCTACAGATTTAAAACTACACCTTTTGGGTTAACCAACGCCCCAGCTACTCAACAGAGACTAGTAGATAAACTATTCTACGGCCCGGAATTTGAAAACAGAGTTTTTGCCTTCTTAGATGACGTAGTTTTGGTTTCTTCTGATTTTGATCACCATATATCGCTTTTATTAAAAGTACTTACTAAACTAAAAGATGCTAATTTAACTATTAACATAAATAAATGCCAATTCTTCCGTGATGAGCTGAAATACCTGGGTTATATTGTTAATTCAAAAGGCTTACACCCAGACCCGGAAAAGGTAGAGGCTATTGTTAACTTTCCAATTCCAACAAATCCTAAGGAAGTAAAACGATTCTTGGGTACAGCATCCTGGTACAGACGGTTTGTTCCTAATTTTAGTTCACTAGCTGCTCCTCTAAACAAACTTACCAGTTCCAGCAAAAAGGCTCCACCTTTTACTTGGACTAAAGAGTGCCAAGAATCGTTCGACAAGCTCAGAACTATATTAATTTCAGCTCCAGTTTTGTCATGTCCGGATTACAGTTTACCTTTTGAAGTGCACACTGACGCTAGTAATTATGGAGTTGGTGCACTGCTCACACAAACAAAAGATGGTGTGGAGCATCCTATTGCATAATATATGAGTAAGTCATTGTCTAAACCAGAACAAAATTACAGCATCACTGAAAGAGAAGCTTTAGCAGTATTACTAGCACTAGAACACTGGCGTTGTTATCTGGAAAATGGTCTAAAATTTACAGTCTATACTGACCACTCTGCTCTAAAGTGGTTCCTAAAACTACAAAATCCTACAGGTAGATTGGCCCGCTGGGGAATTAGACTATCTGCATTTAACTTCGACATAAAACACCGTCGCGGTTCCGACAATACTCTTCCAGACGCTTTATCCCGCGCTCTACCAGTGGCTGCGTTGTCTTCTCAAACCACTACTCCGGTAACTAATGACACTTGGTACCTGAACATTTATAACGGCTGTCTACAGAACCCAACATCTTTTCCTAATTATCTAATAAAAGATAATAAATTATTCCGTCACATGAAAAATAAATTCGCTATTTTTAATGAGTTTGACTGGAAGGAGGTGATACCATCTGAATCTAGGTCTAAAGTGATTGCTGATAACCATGCAGAACCCACGGCTGGTCACTTAGGTATATATAAAACCTTTAAAAGACTAACTCTTCGTTACTACTGGCCAGGTATGCACAAGGACGTAGTGAAAGCTGTAACTTCATGCGAAATCTGTCTAGCACATAAACAAGTGAACCATGCTCCACTGGGAATTATGGGTAAGCCTAAGGAATGCTCTCGCCCTTTCCAGATGGTCAGCATCGACATTGTTGGTCCATTGCCTGTCTCCAGACGTCAGAATGCTTATCTTTTCGTAGTCACATGCTGTTTCTCAAAATATTGTCTTCTTTTCCCTATGAGAAATGCTACTGCTAAAACTATCTGCAAACTACTAGAAGATAATTTATTCTTAGTACATGGAATACCACAATGTGTAATACTTGACAACGGTACTCAGTTCACATCTAATGAAACTAAAAACTTATTCACTAAATATAATATTCCTAGCATACACTATACTCCTAGGTATGCACCACAGATAAATACTGTGGAAAGGTACAATAAAACTATCATAACAGCTGTTTCTACCTACATTAATAATGACCAACGTTCTTGGGATCTACATATACCTGCAGTACAATTTGCCTTAAATAGCTCAACTAGTGAAGTTACAGGTTTCACTCCTGCATTCTTGGTGTTTGGAAGAGAACTAGTCGCTGACGGTTCTTTCTACCAAAATGCTGACATCAAGGAAATAGTATTTCAACCTAGAGATCAATACGCTGAAAACTTAGGTTTTCTTTCTAACATTTTTGATCAAGTACAGTCTGCCTTGCTGAAGGCTCACTCTAGAAATGCTACTGACTACAACTTGCGTCGCAAGAATGTAGAATATAATGTAGGAGATGTAGTCTGGAAACGTACCTATTACCAAAGCGATAAGGATAAGTACTTCAGTAAGAAACTAGCACCTAAATATGCCAAGTGTAAAATATCGGCCAAACTTTCGCCTATTGTTTATGAATTGGTTGACATGCAGGGAAAACCTCTTGGCACTTGGCATGCCAAGGATTTAAGGCGGAACAGTCCGTCGTAATCCCGTAGGCCTAGCTAATTCTAACTAGTGTCTGACTCACTACTGGGTCAGACGATGCCAAGGGACCTACGACTGTTTTCCATCAGGTTGTAGGAGGTCTACTTGTACCAGAGATTAAGTCTCTTAGTCTCCGGCGTGCAACTTCTACCACTTTCGCCGCCTACCTAAGATAGCTAAAACTTAGTTATAGTTATACTATGGCATGCCAATGCCATACCTATTGTGTGTGGATTTTTTTATAAAAATAGACTAAATCAACTTTTATAAAAAAATAAAACTAAATAAACTCTAAACTTTTAACTAATTTTAACTAAAGACAACTGATCGTAACCTAATCAAATATTGTTTTATAATTGAACACAAGTAAACTCTTAACTCATTTTTACTAAGAAAACTTAATAAAATTCTAACTAAATGTAATTTTAAAACTTAACACAAGTAAACTTTTATCCAAATCTGACTAAAGAAAATCAAAATCTAGCTAAATAAACTACATACCTAATTTTGATTTAAATTAACTTTGTAACAAATTAAATATCAATTAAAGAAACTTAAATTAATTAATAAAACTTGAATTATTTGAGCTTACAGCCGTGGGCTGCATGGTTGTGAGCTACTTTAGTCACCTGCCATCTGCTGACCCCACACACACACACACATTCACTACATATCACATCACATACATACTCTGTTTCATTCTGCCTACCCAGTAAATCCTTTCTGTTTTCTTCTTCTCGGCGTTGCCACAAGGGTTGCTGTGGGCTCTTTGGGCGATATTTATTTTTTAGCAGAGTAGTCTCCTTGTGGTACACTACCATTACCGTATGTGCTGTCTTTCATGTTCCTATGAGCATCTTCAAGACGTCCCCCTGAAATACGGGTGTACGCAAACTATTTTTCTATTATTTCTATGTTAAGGCGTAGCTATAGTGAATGCTGCTGACCCAAGGCCACTCTGGTTGTCACAGTAATTCTCTATAGCATACTACCACTTACTATTGTGTTGTCTTCTACTGTTAACTAAAAAACAGCTTAAAGCCGGTATTTTTCTAAGAAATAACCGCATCTATTTACTAGATTCTAAACCTAAATAGAAAACCTAAAACTATTCTTACTTTAATTATAAAATAACTTTTAAATGGCATAGTCCATAATAATTATTCTAACAACTGTAGGTACTACATACCACAGTTGAAACTTGTATCAGCCTAATCTGGTAACAAGTCTAAAGGTTTTGGCTCTAAACCAAACCATTTAGTAAGTAAATATCACTACACGGCATTTACTTACTATGTATATACTAGAGCTGCCCAGTATATACATATATTAACTAAAGCGGAACGCTAAACTAAGTCTTTCGCGTGAAAACTTCCTAATAAATAATTAACTTTAGTCATAAACTATAAATACCTAACTAAAATTCTTTCACCTGAGCACTAAACCTAAAACCTAATCTTACTTTGTCATTCCGTACGATTGTTGAACGCATGTATTCTAGAAACAACCAAACTATAAACTTTCTTTAAACATAACTCTAAAACAAAACTTTCTATAAAGTTACTACTTCTATAACTTAGCCCAACTAATTATAACACAATGGGCCTAAGTATAGTTGAAACTAGTTATTTCCTACTTCACTAAATTCCTTCATATTATTCGGTCTATCAGCATGTCCTAGATAACCTAATACCTAATAAAATTCCGTTCCGGTGATGTTGACATTTGACGTTATTGAACCCTGACAACCGATCATTGACAGTTGTTATGGTCTTGGATTTTTGGCTTTTTGCAACATCGTCAATTACATTCGGATATTCTCACAAAATAGTTACGTCTTGGACATTGAACCTATAATGAATCTCAATCGACCATAGACATTGATCGTAGACCGAGACTTAGATCAATTCTATCATAGACCTTGAATATGGACCTGATTGATTTAGCTTTTAAATATTTTTTTTAATTGCATGTTTTTAAAAATCTTTTACTTGAATAAAATAAATTCTTTTAAGCTTTTGCTGTTTTTATAAATAAATATTATTTTAAAATAAATATATTTAAAAATGTTTTAAAATAAAACTGAAATAAATTATTTTAAACTTTTGCTGTTTATATAAATAGATATTATTTTAAAATAAATGTAATTAATAATATTTTAAAATAAAACTTTGAAACAAATTCTTTTACTAATTAAACTTCAAAAAAATTTTTTTGTTGACAATAATTTTTTTTTTTAACAAAATTTTTTTTAAATAATTTTCTATGAAGACTCTATACACCTTCAAGTTTGGAACATGCATATCAACGTTCAACTATCAACAACGGACTATACTCTTACTAAACCTAGCTTAAAAATACATTACCCTGCGTTTAAACATCTTGGTTACAGAACCCTATGGAGATTCACTTGCTATTATCTTGTAGTTTTTCCAACTGACTGTCTTGAGTTAAACTACACTACTATTAGTTTACCTCTTGAATGTTATAGTAAGTCACTAACTTAGGACTACTTCCAAGTTGGTGACGGACATAGTATGAATGGATGAATGATTGATGGAATGGAAGCACATGAATGGGATGTATGAACGTAATAGGTAGTCAGTTTAGTGGTTCAGGCCTTCTAGCGGATTTCCCCTAGGGAAAATCCTTTCATAGCAGCCGGGGTACTGTAGCGTTATAGTCGATTCACTTAAATCAACTAAACGCACCTCACTAATTACTTGTCACATCCCTAAATCTTGCACGTATAAACGTCATTCTCGAACCTTCGACGGCTCGGCTATAAAAGGTCTCGCACCTCATTTCGGAGCCTTTCCGACGCCTGCTCGAAGCTGCTAACATACTATTAAAAATCAACCCCGAGATATACGGGTAAGTGAGTGCTCACGGTGATTGATTTATTATTAGCTGTGTCCTGTCAGATCGCATTCTATGTATTTCTTTCTGTCTGCGCGATCTGGCAGCAATCCTATTTTATTGTCTTAGCGTCATAACTATCATCGTATGTAAATTCACCTTTGTCTTCATCACTGCATCACTATGTAAATGCGTGTGCATGCTTCACCATTCTTCACTATGCTTGCCTCGCCACGCTGCGCCTAGCTGCTCGCTTAAATCGCCTGGCCACGCGGCGAGGAACCGTCGTCAATGCCTGAGGCATGTGCACGCATACCTAACCTCTAATTGTAAGCCATCACGATGAGTGAGTCTTCCTGCATCCACCTTGCTTTGGGCTTACTACTGGGAGACGCACGCATCGTCGAGGGCTTGCAGGATTCTGGCTCGACGCTTACGGACGCACCGCTTCCAGGGTTCCAGTCTTGGGCTGCGGCACTTCCAGTCTTGGGCTACATCCAACCTACGGCTACACCCGATTGTCAGACGTCCTGCTGTCTCCCCACCTACCGTGGGAGAGAGACGTCTGACTCACGAGCTGCGCGGCCGCTACTTACCGCCGTCTACTCCCACGTGGTCGTGTTGTAGCGACCCACGCTGCCACGCGCAGGCCCCTTGCCTCTGCAGGCACGGGCCTAGCCTAAGGCGCTACCTGCTGCCGCCGCCAGTTCCGGCCATCCACGCGGCGCGTGAGTGCCGAGACCTCACGCCTGCCGCGTGTCGAGGCCCCTGCCTGAGCGGGCCACGTCCCAGCGCCAGGCACTGCCTGCCTGTCTACCTGCCTGCCTACTGCCTGCAGGCCTGCCCGGCGCACGCGGCTACCCACGTGCGCGCTCCCAGCCCTGCATCGGCCACGTGTGCCTAAGCCCAGGGCAGTAACACTCTTTTCTACAGTGACCAGTGACAGTGCCTAGAGACCTTAAGCTATTACTAGAACCTACGACCCTAATTAAATCTGTGTCTCGTGTCTTAGCAAATAAATGTGTAAGTGATACTTTGGTTTCATTACTATCTACCTAGAAACCCACTTGCCACAATACAGCAACTATAACAGGAGTATAAGGGTTTTGCCCTTATAAGTTGTGCCCAAACGCACCCTTATTAGCGATAATACGGCTGCTATAAGAACATTATTTTTGGCATTATAAGCCACTACAAGGAAAATTTTTGATTGTTTGAAACAGTCTAATTTATTTTTCACTTCAGTAGCTCAAACATGTAGGTTTTGCTGCCTGAAATCAGTGAGCAAATTGCGATTTTGCTCACTGAGTGAGACAAAATAACTTTTTATTTTTGTTTTCAGAAAGCCCTGAATATCTTATTCAGCCTTGGGTTAATCATACAATTCGAAACATTTACACTCCTTCTCTTTCCCGCTATTAGAAAGAGAGAGGGATAAAGACCAGCCTTTTCGAAATTCCGATTTTGAATTCGACCTCAAAGACAAACACGCTCGGTTTGTACTAACTAAAGAAATTTTGCAAAAGATAATTATGTCTTAGTGTAATTTATTGAATTTTAAACTTATATGTATACGTAGTATTTAAACGAAAATAAGTATTTACTGCAAATAAAACTGATATTTAACCTGTAAATACCTATTTCTAGTTTCAACAATGTTACGTAAATATTTTCAATAATAAAATATCATGGGTGCTATAATTTCCGAACACGCCTTAGTTTAAATAAAAGAGCGGGAATAAAATTTCGTGGCTGGCTTAAAGAGTTGAATAAGTTAATAGTTATTTAAATCTATTCCTGTTTATTATTTTATCTCCTAAAGTGTTCTCGCTGCTGAAGTGAAAAGTTATGTGTGTTACACGAGAGCAAAGCTTCCTGCATCTCGTGCCTTTGAATCCCTTGCTACACTCAGGATTCAACTTTAGAATCACTCGCTACGCTCGTGATTCAATCGTTGAGTCCTTCGCTTGCTCAGGATTCAAAATCAGCACTCGCAGCAAAAACGACTTTGCTCTCTCGTTGCACAAACAACTATAGAGCTATTGCATAATCATCGACACCTTCGCCTTCTTCAGCATGAGCTCCAGGAAGGTTTTAATACACTTCTTGAAGTGCTTTTCCCCCAACGTGGAGAAGAGTAGCTCTTTTTTTTTTTTTACGGAAGTGTCGATGTAGGCAGTCAGTAAATAAATTTCAAGTGCCCTCTTCCATTTCTTCCAGCGAGTGCCGACAGATGTCGGATCGCCTTCGCAATCCAAATGGTCTAAGTTGGGAAGTGTGGATGACGCACGAGTCATTTTGGGTAGCAATAAAATATTGACTCTTATTTTTGCGTGGCTTTTTACTGAAAATCAGTAACAGTATTACAACAGCTGCATAGCCCTATTTTTTGTTGTAAGTACTCATTGCGTTGACTTAATTATATTTTTGTAAATATGTTTTTTTTTTATAAATAATATACAGGCCTTTAAGTTAAGTTAATATTTTTGCGTGGCTTTTTACTGAAAATCAGAAACAGTATTACAACTGCGTAGCCCTATTTTTTGTTGTATCTTGCGTGGCTTTTTACTGAAAATCTGTAACAGTATTACAAATTTACTTATTATTTCAATTTTATTTCATATTTATTTCAATTTTATTTTAATTTTATTTCAATTTTATATCAATTTTATTTCAATTTTATTTCAATTTTATTTCAATTTTATCTCAATTTTATTTCAATTTTATTTCATTTTATTTCAATTTTATTTCAATTTTATTCCAATTTTATGTCAATTTTATTTCAATGTTATGCAAATTTTGTATCATTTATTTAATTTGTTATGATTGAAATTGTATACCTAAATGTAATTAATAGTAATTGATAATCAAAATAATTATGTTTTACTAACACTAGCTGTTTAAGAAAATTGTTACTAACCATTTATGAGCTCTGAGCTTGAATTAAAGATTTCTATTCTATAGCCCTATTTTTTGTTGTACCTAAGTACTCATTGCGTGGACTTCATTATATTTTTGTAAATATATTTGTTTTTTTTTTTTTTTTTAATAATATACAGTCCTTTAAAATTGTTACTTATTTAATCGGCGCGGCGTGGCTCTTTGTTATTTACTCATTGCGTTGCCTTTTGTTACGTACTTATTTAATCGGCGTGGCCCTTTGTTATTTACTCATTGCGTGACCTTTTGTTAGGTACTTATTTAATCGGCGTGGCCGTGGCAAATATGCATAAATTGTGCAAGCATAACAATAGATAGGTAGAAGAACCCACTAATTTAACTATTGTGATGTAATTGTTCTTCAAATTGTTTACACTATACCACCATACATACTCCACCTTTACTGTTTTAAGCAAAAGCAGAACATGTACAGTAGCACAGTGCAAACATAGACACAACACACATACTTTTGCTATCAATACTTCCAAACACAATAAGTCTATTATTAAAATGACATTATCTAAAGCTATATTATAATAGGTTTTTACTAATGAGTATATCAGATCCATAAACAAAATTAATTCTGTAAGTAATAATATCTTTAAGCGAGCTGAAATAACTAATTACCTATCCTTTCTACAGTGTTGTGAACAGTTAGGTAAGTGTTTCTTATTATCTCGATCATAAATCTCATTATGTCGATAATTACGTTTGGTTTAACTTTTAAACTAATTGTGGGTAAACTAATTGTACCTTTAGGTCGCATACTTGCACAATATTATATTTTTGTAGTATCCTTGCGTGGCCTTATTTTCCATCTAATCCGATGCATGGCCATTTACAATGAAGAATAGTGGTATGAAACTCTTTATCAATAACAATTGCTTACGTATTGGCTCAATTCATATGTGATTTTGATTTAGGTCATAACTCAATGTAAAATAAAAAAAAAAAAAAAAAAAAAAAAAAAAAAAATTAAATTTATTGTGTCAAATAATTCGTTTACAATTCTTGTGTTCGGGATCTTCTTGTAGGCAAATAATGCCTGTAGTAGAAGACTCCGCCCCTCCCTATTTTGTATAGCGTGATAATTAACACAATATATTATTTAAAATGTTTAGAATACTTAGTCTAACAAAATACAAATTTAAAAATTTAAAAGAGAGAGTATACTTAACGATAGTGAGTGTGTGTGTGAGTGTGTGAGTGTTTGTGTGTGTGTGTGTGTGTGAGTGTGTGAATAATTCCGTGTTATAACAATGCTTCTGTGTCCTCATATGTAAGAGGTTTTATCCACTTAACTAGTGTTTCTTTACAATCATGTTTATTTTTCGAGTGTATATTTATCTTTTTATTAATTCTATTATACAATTGAGCTGATCGTTTACAATATTGATTACATGCAAATTTGGTCTTTGTTGAAGGTATAACCGCTATGCTAAACTTCCTTCTTTTCGGAGTAATACCCACATTAAAGGGCAAGGACTTATGCTTTTTTAATATTGTTTGGACTATGTACAGCTTTCTGACAGAGAGTACATCACTGATCTGATAAAGGTCTACAGTAGGGAATCTAAGCCTTTTAAAATGCATAATCTTTAGGAGTGCGCGTTGTGCTCGTTCTAGATGTATTAATTTGGTCTTTGCTGTACCTCCCCAAACCGGAATACAGTATCCGAGCACAGATTGTACAAGTGCAAGGTAAACTTGTGTGAGTAAATTTTTAGACGGGCATTTGTTGTTGGCTTTAGCCATTGGTGCAACATGTCTCAGGGTTTTGAACAACCAACTTAACTTTCTAATTCTGGCGGCAACTTGTTCTACATGAGGGTACCACGATAGCCTATTATCCACAACTACACCCAAATACTTAATTTCGGTAACTTTGCAAATACTTGGGCAGTTACAATTATTGCCGTATTCACCCTTACATGTATGTAAAACGATACCAAACTCATCAGTTGGTTCATTACGCTTAGAAATGCTAAAACAAATGAATTTAGTTTTGGAGGTATTTAGCGTTAGGAGGTTGAATTTTAGCCAATCAGCGACACGAGAAATACCTGCCTCAGTATGATGCTTGACATCGTGCCAAGAGCTCCCATAGAAGACAACGGCTGTATCGTCGGCGTAGGAGAAAACTTTAGCATTAGGTATTATCATACTACAGAGGTCATTTATATATATTAGAAAAAGGGTCGGGCCCAGTACACTTCCCTGAGGGACTCCGTACAATACAGCCGCGTCACCACTGATATGCTGGCCAATCTTCACTCTTTGTGTCCTGTTTGAGAGGTAGTCCTTTAAAAGATCAAGAGCTATTCCCCGAACGCCAATCTTTTCCAGTTTGTTTACAAGGATAGAGGTAGAGACGGTATCAAACGCCTTTTTAAGGTCTAAAAAGACAGTGAGGCACTTTTGTCCACTGTCTAGACGTTTGGTTATTAGAGAGGAAAGAGCACTAACAGCATCTTCTAAAATGAGTGTTAATTTGTTAGTATTTTCTCTAATATAATAACAAATAATTTGTAATAGGCTATTTGGAACGAATCTACCCGCAAACAACTGATAAGCAATAAACAATTACTTATATTCCTTCCTTCATTTTATTTTTAATGTGTCATGTACTTGCTTTTATCCTCGTCGCCACTTGTAATGTTCACTGCGTTAATAAAACACTTTGATAGATCTCGTAGGTGAAGTAGTATATGCGTCTAGCGCACGTCCGCTCTCGCTCACGGTTGGTGCTCGACTGCCCGCGCGCCGCCCAGGCGCATACACTACAGTATTCCATGTCTATTAAGTCCAATAATGACTTCAGAATGTGGTATTCTTATTTTGACATAATTTAATTTCTTTATTATTCTGGATATGTAATAGGTTGCTCATATTATATACTGTATGTTCCACCTCTTCCAATAGTTTTAAATGTAAATATAACTCATACCAAACTACAGACAAACAAAATATAGCACTACACCACGGGGAAACAGCACCAACGCAGATACAATTTTCAAACTACAAAAAAATGCATGACAATCCTTGAAAATTTAAGTAGCATGGAAAGACGCAGACCACATTTCATTCATCACAGGATTTCCTGTAACCTCTCTTTTCGTTCTTGAAATCTGTAGGTATTTGTCAAAAGGTAATGGTTTCTCAAGGCTAAAATACACAGCCTTGCAATTTAAGGTACAAATTAGAAAAACTGGCACTTCTCAGATCTAGTTTAACCATGTTTTACTCTGGGCCCCGTGCCATGTATTTAAAATATGTTACAATTTATCAGAAAATAATTAAAGGAACTAATAGTTTCAACATAATTTAAAAATATAAGTTAGTTATAAATGACTGGTTCAGTATAATTTTATTGCTTTAATATTTGTATGTTGTGATAACTTTTATGTTTTTTTTTAAAGTTAATATGCCCTTGCAAGGTTCATGAGAGGCACTGACAAAATTGTTTAACATCTTGTAACACTACATGAATGCAAGGTTTGAGTTTGAAAGAGCGATAATTCGGTACAAGTACTTACAATAATAAAACACCCCATTGTTTTTCCTCCTGCTTGAAATACTCCTTCAGTATGTGTGGAGTATTATTATAATTATTGGTTTACTTTAATTACGTTTCGTGTACTTGCGACTCAAGTACAATGATATTATAAATAAAAAGGTGCTCAGGTAAGGTACCTGTTTTATGTTTTCATGATGTGGTAAAACATAATAATATGTAGGTACTCACGGACTTGTGGAGTGGTCTTATAGGGCCACTAAGTATTTTAATTCGTATTTTTGACCTGTATCCTCGTCGCCACTTGTAGTATCCTATGTTTACTGTGTTTTATCGATAATTCACTGGCTCTCATCACACCAAGCATCGGTATAAATCCTCTGTCCCCGACATGCGTCCGCGATCTCCTGCGCGCCATTCCGTCATCACTGACAGACGTCATTGTGACAAGTCCGCATACTTATGTGAGAGAGATAGTGTTTACATACCTATTAAATAGATACGCTACACTATGTAAATTGGTTTATTAAGTATAATATGCACTGGCTTCATTTGGATTGCCACTAGATCATCAGAAAACACAGAGGCGCTGTGAAAATATGGGCTGGCTATCAATTTTTCAGCACAAGTAGTATTTTTTGTTTTATTGTTTGAGTCACACCACTTGTTTACTAACTTTACGTTTATTCGATGTTCATTATTTTCCAAGGTCTTTCCGAAAATACTATTGTTTAATAATTTGAAAAAGTCTTGTTCAAACGTTGACTCTGCTTTTTGACGTAACTGGGTGTTAATATCAATATAGGTATTATCAAGTGTAGACAAAATTTTAGAAAAATGTATTGTTAATCAATTAGGAAACTACCTCCAAAAAATATTATTATTAGTGAATGCCAACATGGTTTTCAGAAGAGTAAAAGTACAAATACCCTATTATCTAAATTTTGTGATGAAATTAATAATAATTTAAATAAAAAACAATTTGTAGTGGCAGTATTTTTTGATTTTAAAAGAGCATTTGATACTTTAGAAACAAATACTTTATTGAATGCAATGGAGGAGTGTGGGGTGGGGGAACCGCTTAATAACTGGTTTCGTGATTATCTCACCAAAAGATATTACCGCGTAAAGGTGGACGAGTCATACAGCGACGCGAGGGAGGTGAGGTGCGGGGTGCCGCAGGGCGCTGGATGCGGACCTGTATGCTACCTAATGCAAGTCAACAGCTTGTGCGGCGTCTTACGCAATTGCTCGGCATACATGTTCGCGGATGACCTGTGCGTGCTGCGTGCCGGCACGGACCTCGCGGAATCTTGTCAACTAGTGCAGGACGACGTAGACCGCGTGGTTAAGTGGTCGCATGACAACGGCATAGTCCTAAACGCGGATAAAACTAAACTAGTATTAATACGCTCACCATATTCGGTTCCACTTAGCGACCCTCCTCCATTGTATACGCATGATTTTGTGTGCATTCATAACAACTATGTAAACTGTAATTGTAAACCTATTATATGTGAACGATGTGTAACGTATCTCGGAGTGAAGGTTGACGAGAACTTCTCATTTTCATACCATGTTGAGTATAATTATACGTAATAAACTTAGAATATTGCTTGGTAAATTCTACCATCTCAGTTTTAAAGTACCTTATAACACACTTAAGTGCCTTTACTTACAGTTAGTTGACCCTATATTAAGCTACGCTCTCGACAGCTATGGACTCACATTCAAAAGTAATATAAATAAACTAGAAGCACAACAAATTCGATTCTTGAAATTACTAGTCAATAAAAAAACAAAAAACAAATGTAAACACAATTATAATAAATTATTTAAAATCTGTAAAATTCTCCCTATTAGTTTAAAACATAAATATCTTCTCCTGGTAAACAGTCATGGCTGTTGGGAGCGTCACTCGCTGGTTACTCATAATTACGGAACTAGGACAGTATCAGCAGGTAACTAATGTACCTAGAGTAAATAATTACTTTGGCGACAGAACGCTTGAGAAAAGAATACCTTATCTTCTCAACAGTTTACCTGCTGGTATAAGAAGTCAGGCTAAAAAAGGCAAATTTGCCAAATTACTTAAGTCGTTCTTATTTGAGAGTTTGTAAAATATTGTTACTTGTCATATTTAAGGTTCCGCACTTTAAACGTTTTTGTTGCCTATTTTGTGTTCCGTTCCTGCAGACAAACCGTGGAAACGGTTTTGTGGGGCATTGATCTCAATTATATAGTAATGTAATGTATTTTAGTAATAAATAAATAAATAATATAATAGGTACTGCTTTAAAAAACAACTTTGCTTAAATATAATAGCGCGATGGATCCTTCTTAATACTAAACCGTGCTGTAAACATTTTTTAAATGTACGTAATGAATAACATAGTGATATTTATCGTACAAATTTTGTATTAGCTTTTTATTCTTACCACCAGGTGGCAAGCATTTTTTTGGACAAAAGGAAAAGTCATTGTGTTGCATGTGCAAATTCTCCGGATATATTAAATCAACTTCAAGAATGTAACCGTTTTCCGCAGTATCACTGATATTTGCTAAGTTCAATTGTAAAAAATCAATTTCTTGTCTATTCATAAATCTAAAATCGGAATTGACACATGCTATAACCATATAAGTTGTTACAATCTAAATATATGATAAATGAATTTGGACGTGTTGGATCGTAAGTATCTAAATATTTATGATTGGCTTTGACATGTCTTTTAGAACACATACAAACACCTCCTCGAATACCTTTTTGTATCATTCTAAAAATTTCAACATCGCTAATCAATTCTAATTTAACTCCTGTTTTTAAAAGCATTGCATCAAAAGATAGACTTGGTGCTGTAAGATAGAACGCGGGATCGAGATTGTAATGTAATTTACAAGTTTTTCGAAAATTTTCAAAAAATACATCTGTTAGCAATAAAACATCTGTTTTGAGATACAAATCTGTGTACATACCCATGTTTTGAATATTAAATACTGACCAAACAGACCGAGCGTGTTCATAGTCTTCGTCGGTCACTGTCTCATTAGTTATGGAGTTAAAAAAATATTTTTTAGATGGTAAACACATATCTTCATAACGTTCTTATTGAGACATATAGTCATATGGATACATTCCTTTACGAGTCAGTAGGTTAAATTGTTTTTTATTAGGAAAATAAGATTTTAATTGTTTAAAGTCTTGTTTTTTCATGGTACTAACCAACTTTTCTAAGCTAGTTCCTAAAAACTTGAAAGAATCTACAAACCGGACCTGGATGCTTTCCCCGGTAGAAATCGGAATAAATTTAGTGAATGAAATATAGTTTTCTTTTGTTTTAGGTATCACTTTAATAGATCCAGGAGCTTCACCTAATTCTTTTAAGAAAAGGTGGCAATCGTATCCGGACAAATTATGAAAAAATACTGGCAAAAATTTTGGTAATTTGTATTGTAAGTTACAATAATTATGAGCTGCGCCACGATATTTACCAGTCAAGTGACAATGATCGCGAACCCTATCGCCGAACAAGAACTGCTCACAAATATAACATGTTATCGCGTTTTCAAAGTCGTGAGCATTATCATTTGAGTAAATCATAGGAGCATTATTTTTTAAAATATCGTAAATTTTTTGTGCATCTGTATAGATAGACTTCACAAAATTTGATACACAATCCGAACTGCGATAAGAAACGTAACGATTGTGGCTTTCGTCTAGCGTACTCGTAATATGATAAGCGAAAGCTACAGGCACATGTCGCTGTCGCGTTATCAGTACTCGCCTTAGTAGGGTCAGGGTCACAAGATTCATAACGCTCTAGCATTGTTTCAAAATCTGCGTATATAACAAATGGTACAATTTGCTTTCTATTATAATTTTTAAACTGTATAAAAGAACCCTTTGGAGGTAGTTCAGTGGCGATACCTCCACAACTATGCGAACTAAGATCATCGCATGAATTAAAAACATTAAACAAATGTCACAAAAGTACAGTTTACTGTGGTGTTTTGTTATTTGATTTTTAACAAGTCGCGACAAGTCTTTAATGAGACAGTAATGTGATACATCATCTCTTTCTAAATAAAGTAAATGAATCACCTTTCCATTCAAGGCTTTTGGTTTGTAAAGCGGTCCTATGATGGTATTATTTTTTAAACCATAAAATTAAATGTAAATGCAAATTTCGGGGTTATCTCTTCGAACCGCGCAATATCTGAGAAATTCACTGGAAATGATATATCCTTTACATTTAACACGTTACGAAAATCAGGGTAAGAAGATACTCTTTCAGGATGACTCTTAGCTGGATATAGAGCAGCAACAACAGACCATAAAAAACAATATTCATCATTATTGTGGATATTAACACATGCTTTTTTCGATTTTATTGCAGCCGGCAATTCGATAAAGCCTGAACCGCGCAAAGGCTGATATTTGTTAACATTTATTTCCAAATGAGAACTGCTCAAGAACGTCCATCCACTGTCTCGGTCCTGAAATTCTTCTATCTTTTTTGTTAAAGTGTTTTTTACTTGAGACAATAATGAATCAAATTCATAATTCTGATGTATAGTAACGTTTTTTGTGGCAAATGATTTCATCTCTTGAGAATCATTTTTAAACATTAAAAACAAAGCAAAATATTCGAAATTAACTTTTAGAGAAGTATGTTCTTTTTTTAGAGACATATCAATTAACGTTTTAATTTTGCTCCAAATATTGTTAAGAAATGGATCTAGAGAACAATTCTCAGACGGATCGACAATTCTATAAGAAGCTATACCATTACGAAATGCAGAATGTATTATTTCAACACCTTCACAAAAATGTGAAATAGTTTTGTTTTTATGATTAGTACTACGTAGGTGACCTGTCCAGTGACTGCGCTCAACAGATGTGTTACAAACAATACAGAAAGGCATTTTAGATTAAAATAGTTTAAACTTACTATTAGTTGTTGCAATATATTCTTATTATTACCATCTATACATATAATAAAATGGTAGGAAAGTGAAAACTGTATACATTGAATATTTTTTTTAAAGAATACTTGGGGTGTGATCTACAATCGATACCGAAGCCAAAAATATAGTTTTTAGAATTTTTGTCTGTTTGTCTGTTTATCTGTTTGTCTGTTTGTCTGTATGTATGTCCGGGATAAACTCAAAAAGTACTGGACGGATTTGAATGATTCTTTTTTTGTTGTATAGGTATTAAGTCTGGCCAACATATAGGCTATAATCTATACATATAATAAAATGGTAGGAAAGTCAAAACTGTACATTGAATATTTTTTTAAAAGAATACTTGGGGTGTGATCTACAATCGATACCGAAGCCAAAAATACAGTTTTTAGAATTTTTGTCTGTTTGTCTGTTTATCTGTTTGTCTGTTTGTCTGTATGTATGTCCGGGATAAACTCAAAAAGTACTGGGCGGATTTGAATGATTCTTTTTTTGTTGTATAGGTATTAAGTCTGGCCAACATATAGGCTATAATTTATCTTGAAATCTTGAACACCTGGTGCAGAACCGCAACAGACCAGCTAACCTGTAAGAGATACAAAAATGGTGACATTGCAAAAATTGTTCCACGTGATGAGTATTTTCTGCTGAGAGAATAAATTTGAAGATCTGGAACATCTAATGTGGAACACCAAGAGCCCAGCTACACTATAACATATATAGGAATGACGTCTTAGCAAAGTTGTTCAGCCTGATGAGCACTCTCTGTTTCCGTATAAAAATTGAAGATCTGGAACACCTGATGTGGAACTCCTAGAGACCAGCTACACTATAAAATAATATAGGAATGACATCTTCGCAAAGTTGTTCAGCCTGATGAGCACTCTCTGTTGACGTATAAAATTGAAGTACTGGAACACCTGATGTGGGACACCAAGAGCCCAGCTACATATAAGTATAGGAATGATGTCTTAGCAAGAGTTGTTCTGCGTGATGAGCACTCTCTGTTGACGTATAAAATTGAAGATCTGGAACACCTGATATGGAAATCAAAGCTATCTCTAATTTCACTGTATAATTTTAAAATAACATAAGCTGGGAGTACCTCCACGCAATAAAGGCGGTAACAGTTTAGAACTAATTTTAGATGATGAATAAAAATTTGACTCTACAGGCCAAAACTCCCATTTGTTTTTTACCCGGGCTCTTGAAATTGGATATCAGACTTATCAGATGTTCGATTTTGACGACCCCGTGCCGCTGGCATAAGCAACAGAATCCGCGTACGAAGTTGCGGGCAGCAGCTAGTTATAGAATATTTCTTGGAGGCACCAGCCCCAACAGCTTAAATATTTATTTTATATTTATATTATTGCTATAAAATAGTTTAAACTTACTATTAGATGTTGCAATATAAAATATTCTTATTAGGTATTATGATTATAGATTATTTCTCGGAGGCTCCAGTCCCAACAGCTTAAATATTTATTTTATATTATCACTATAAAAGACGGGCTCAGAATCATCAAATAATTCATGAGTCCGTCTCATAAAAACTTGGAGCCCATCCCACTGCGGCGTGTTGCGGTTTAGCTGCACTTTTAGGTCCACTGAGGCTTTCTTCCACCTATCCTGTTTAGGTGTGGAGGCAACTTCAGCCTTGTTGTAGACCTTTACCTCCACATAGAAGTCCCTGGTTAAGTTCGCCTTTCACCACACTTTACCGTTGGCGACACGGCTGGAGAGGGTCGAACCGAAGTCACCAATTGAGGTTGACGCCGGAACGTAGTCCACCAAGCCAAAGAGGTCCGAGCCCGAACTGCGTCTTTTACTGTAAACAATATAACATTTTATTTATAATCATTTACACAACACATTACATTACATTTATTTTTTAAATTGATGAATTGAGTGTGCATACTCCTCTGTCGAACCCTATGCGGATAGAAAGCATGACGTTATGTTATAATAATTTCAATAACAATACCTCATGAATTAACTGTAAACATACCTGCAAGGAATATAATTATTGGAAATTGATTTCAGCGCTCTCTGCGTTACAGTTCTAAATCCACAAACCAATGTATATCTGTACATAACAATATACACAAAAAACACCTAAAAGTAAAAGCAGTAACACAAAATTGCCTTGATTTCGATTCTGATGGCGAGGTGGTGCTCTCGGAAGTTTTGCGCTTCAACACCTTCTTCTTTGGTTGCACTTTCACAACCTCGGCTACAGCTGCAGACCGTGTCTGGAATTCTGAATCGGAGTCAGACCTGAAATAGAACAAATAAAGATTAATTTTGTAACTTATAAGTTATAACTGTGAGTTAATTAAGACTTCTGATACACCAGCCGGCAGGCAGAAACCAGGTCCGTAGCTGGGTAGCGATTAAATAAATATATTAAATAATTCAGTAAAGTTAGTAGTACTTACTTACATTTTATAAAGATGAAGGTTGTTCACTGTTCAAGTAATTACTTATAAAACGATGATAACCGGTGTTTATCACTGGAAGATACTGGAGCGAATGTAATATTATGTTCAAAATTGATTGATTTTATTCATAAAAAATACTATTTCAGCAATATTTATCCCATAACAAATTAAACCTTAACTACATGTCCTCACAGGTTGTATGACTATTTATGTTACTTACGTCTAATTAAATCGTAGTGATTGAAAATCGTTTCTGTCAAATTGCAATTTTATCGTGAGAAATGAAATATAAAACTGTTACCAGTTAGAGGATGTTCTTATAAAAAACCAATTTTAATTAGAGACTGCAACATGCACAGCAGTCATCTTACAGTGTAATTGTTGAATACATGGAAATTAGATACTCGTACAAATACCTTGTGTAACAAAGTTCGAACACTGCAAATTTTATTTACATAATGCAATATTGCAATCTTTTTAGGGTTCCGTACGTCCGAATACAAAAACGGAACCCTTATAGGATCACTCGTGTGTCCGTCTGTCTGTCGCTTACAGTCAATTATCTCCGAATCTACTAAACCGATTGGGTTGAAATTTGGTACACATATCAATTCCTGTGACCCAAGCACAGAGGTGTGACGTGAATAGATGAAACCTGTATGTTGGAGGTAATTTTTGGGGGGAAGGGGAAAATGAGAAAAAAAAGTTTTGAAAACTGCATCGTGTGACATATCAAATGAAATGTCTTGTTGAGACAATCTTAAATATATTTTTTTTGTAATTTTAAAATAAATAGTTTCCAAGTTATTCAAGAAAATAGACGAAATTTGACCATTCCCCCTCCCCTCTTATCTCCGAAACTACTGAACCTAAAATTTTGAAAAAAATACAGTAATTAGTTTTCTACTTATAGATTATAGGAAAACCTATAAGAAGTCCATATCTGTATATGGGAGGTAATTTTTTGGGGGGAAGGGGAAAATTAAAAAAAAATATTTGAAATCTGCATCGTGTGACATACCAAATGAAAGGTCTTGTTGAGACAATTTTAAATATATTTTTATTGTAATTTTAAAATAAACAGTTTCCAAGTTATTCAAGAAAATAGACGAAATTTGACCATTCCCCCCCCCCTTATCTCCGAAACTACTGAACCTAAAATTTTGAAACAAATACAGAAATTAGTTTTCTACTTATAGATTATAGGATAACCTATAAGAAGTCCATATCTGTATATGGGAGGTAATTTTTGGGGGGGGAAGGGGAAAATTTAAAAAAAAATATTTGAAAACTGCATCGTGTGACATATCAAATGAGAGGTATTGTTGAGACAAACTTAAAAGTATTTTTTTTGTAATTTTTAAATAAATGGTTTCCAAGTTATTAAAAAAAAATTGACGAAGCTTGACCATTCCCCCTCCCGTCTTATCTCCGAAACTACTGAACCTAAAATTTTGAAAAAAATACAGTAATTAGTTTTCTACTTATAGATTATAGGAAAACCTATAAGAAGTCCATATCTGTATATGGGAAGTAATTTTTTGGGGGGAAGGGGAAAATTAAAAAAAAATATTTGAAATCTGCATCGTGTGACATACCAAATGAAAGGTCTTGTTGAGACAATTTTAAATATATTTTTATTGTAATTTTAAAATAAACAGTTTCCAAGTTATTCAAGAAAATAGACGAAATTTGACCATTCCCCCCCCCCCTTATCTCCGAAACTACTGAACCTAAAATTTTGAAACAAATACAGAAATTAGTTTTCTACTTATAGATTATAGGATAACCTATAAGAAGTCCATATCTGTATATGGGAGGTAATTTTTGGGGGGGGAAGGGGAAAATTTAAAAAAATATATTTGAAATGCTTATGACCAATACTACACCTATCAATGTGTATACGGACGGGGAGAAAATACACTACGTCCAAGAATACATCTACTTGGGCCAAGTGGTCTCTTTCCAGGCGAGACAAGATAAAGAAGTGGCAAGACGCACGGAAAACGCCTGGAAGAGCTACTGGTCCATGAAAGAGCTATTCAAGGGAGATTTGCCCATCTCTTTAAAACGCAAGCTTATGGACATGTGTATTCTCCCCATCCTAACATATGGTGCACAGACTTGGTCTTTGACTGACATCCAGATGTCCAAACTCAGGGTTTGCCAACGAGCGATGGAGCGCAGTATACTAAATGTTAAACTAAGTGACCGAATTAGAAACACGATACTGCGCTCCAGAACTCAAATAGCCGACGTAGCTCATAAAGTGGCGAGACTTAAATGGGACTGGGCAGGCCATGTTTGCCGGATGCCGTCACAACTGTGGGCCCGAATATCACAAGAATGGAGCCCTGAAACAGCTGGGCGGGGTCGCGGCAGACCGAGGAGGAGATGGCGGGACGATCTGGATGGCTTCCTTGCGAATTGGCGTGAAGAGGCACAACATCGAGAGAAGTGGAAGGAATGGGGGGAGGCCTTTGCCCAGGAGTGGGACACAACAGGCTAATAATAATAATAATATTTGAAAACTGCATCGTGTGACATATCAAATGAGAGGTATTGTTGAGACAAACTTAAAAGTATTTTTTTTGTAATTTTAAAATAAATGGTTTCCAAGTTATTAAAAAAAAATAGACGAAGCTTGACCATTCCCCCCCCTTATCTCCGAAACTATTGAACCTAAAATTTTGAAAAAAATACAGGAATTAGTTTTCTACTTATAGATTATAGGATAACCTATAAGAAGTCCATATCTGTATATGGGAGGTAATTTTTGGGGGGGAAAGGGAAAATTAAAAAAAGAAATTGAAAACTGCATCGTGTGACATATCAAATGAAAGGCCTTGTTGAGACAATCTTAAATATATTTTTTTTGTAATTTTAAAATAAATAGTTTCCAAGTTATTCAAGAAAATAGACGAAATTTGACCATTCCCCCCCCCTTATCTCCGTAACTACTGAACCTATTTTTTTAAAAAATACAGAATTTAGTTTTCTACTTATAGATTATAGGAAAACCTATAAGAAGTCCGTGATATTAAAATAACATGGTAAATCACTCAATATTTTGCGTACCAATTTGGGTCAGATTTAAAAAAAAACGTGATAGGTAACATCGTACGGAACCCTCTTCACGCGAGTCCAACTCGCACTTGGCCGGTTTTTTCTTTCTAAAGTCACTTACACCTTATACTGTGAAAGCTTAACACGATCGTCGATCCGACGCCGTCATCAGGCAGTTTACAAAGAGTATAGCACAATAGATGACCGCGGGACGGTGCACGAACCGTTTCGAAGGCAATTGTACAAGTCCGAAAGCATCTTATTTAAGCGCAACGCAAAGTAACAGCAGATCGAGTAGTAAAGTTGTTTGTTAACGTGTAAGGTAGTGCTAGCTGTGTGAATTAATTAAATTAATATTTGGATGTCCTTGGTGTCCAATCTGGGACCATAGAAATAGAATGTGTGTGCCTTTTGGTACATGGTAAGTATTTCTTGCTCTGTGAAGAGACATGAGACAATCTGTCCCAAATTTTAGTTTAATGTTTACGATAGCCTAGAGTTCAGATGTCCTTGGTGCCCAATCTGGGGTCATAGAAAAATAATATTTGTGTCTGTTGATGCTATTTCTTGTTCTGTGAAGAGACATGAGACAATCTGTCCTGAATTTTAGGCTAATGGTTCATCAACGAGCGTCCTTATTTGTTAACATGTAAACTAGTGTCGACTGTATGAGTTAATTAAATTAAAATTTGGATGTCCTTGGTGTTCCAATCTGGGACCATAGAAATAGAACGTGTGTGCCTTTAGGTACATGATATTTCTTGCTCTGTGAAGAGACATGAGACAATCTGTCCCAAATTTTAGTTTAATGGTTTACGGTATCCTAAAGTTCAGATGTCCTTGGTGCCACTCTGGCTGCAAAAACTGAGTGTGCGTTGAACCTTTGCGGTAATGCGCTATCTCAAACTTTGTGGAGAGACATGAGACAATCTGTCCTGAAGTTTAGCTTACCACGTTTCATGTAGATTTAAATTAGGAATAAATTCAGTAGTGGTGAAATGTGTAGTGAAACTATGAAAGAATGACAGTAAAGTAGTGTAGTGAAACAGAGTTGTGATCACAAAAGGTTCTTCTCAGGACCGCAAATTCGTGTTTCTTAAAACGAAACGTCAAAACGTATCCTCCTATTTTCAGCTGAAATTGACAGAGGTGAACGAAGGAACGACAGGTAAGACTAGTTTTAAAACGCGAATTTGGAATAGGAACGATTAGGCATTGAATTTTAGAACTGAAAGGTGGAATAGGCGCCGAACCAGTATTTTTGTACATTCTATTCTATTCCTCAACCATCGATATCAGAAATATTATTGGGCATTCTACTCCACCGAGAGTGACGAGGCGAAAGGAGTGAGCCGCTGGAACGGAAGGTGGGGTAGAATGCCCAATAATATCCTACTTCCGACCATAAGGATGGGACATAAGCCAAGATTTACCAATTCAAAAATGAACATTAATCATTTTTTTATGGTTCCGTAGCCAAATGGCAAAAACGGAACCCTTATAGATTCGTCATGTCTGTCTGTATGTCTGTCTGTCTGTCCGTCCGTATGTCACAGCCGCTTTTTGTCGAAAGTATAAGAGCTATCCTGTTGAAACATGGTAGGTAGATGTATTATGTGAACCGCATTAGGATTTTTACACAAAAATAAAAACAAAACAAATTTTGGGGGTGCCCCCCATACTTAGAATTGAGAGTCAAAAATTTATTTTTCACCAAACCCATACGTGTGGATAGGTCTTTAAAAATTATGTCGAGGTGACTAATTTATTTTTTTTCTAAACTGAACAGTTTGCACGAGAGACACTTCCAAAGTGGTAAAATGTGTGTCCCCCCCCTGTAACTTCTAAAATAAGAGAATAGTAGGTTAAAATTGGGGTTTCCAGATCAAAGAAGATCTGGAAAACCTCAATTTTAACTCATTCATCATTTCTTGTATTCATCATTTCATTCATTGAATTGTATGTATTATTCACTTTCAGATTACATCCTAAAACCCACAGTTGTCAGTTATCTATTCAGATTATGAATAAGAAAATGTTTTCTGCGATTAATAAAATTAGCTTGAGAACATTTTTGGTAACTGGATGAATTGGGTACTTATCGCGGACGATAGGTGGTGCTAGAGTGGTCTTTATTATTCAACAATTATAATGTAATAGATATCATGAGAAATTTAGATATTCAATATAAATATGAAACATTTATCTTACTGAACATACGTAAATATGTATATTATAATTTTATTTATCATTACATTCTTTCAACAATTCAATGACACTGAAATTGGAGCTACAGGCGGTGTATGTATGTTCGATACGACAGACTAACGAAAATGAAGTGTGCTCACCATTGTCCATCGCACTACCTTATATATGCAGTGTAGTAACGATTAAGTTTAAATGTTATGACGTAGAAATAAAAGGTACTTTATTTTAAATACTTTTATTTACAATGAATATTTACAGTATATACTAGCCATTTAAAAAGAAATAATAATAATAAAACTATCATACGTCTATTTTAAACATCAATTAGGTACATGAAGTAGAACTTAATTTTTTAACTATTTTAGCAACTAAATACTTGGTTTCACTCATTATGTCATCAATATCACTACGGACTAAATATTGTATATTCACGCTTGCACTATCGATATCGGAGTCACTGTCTATTTCATCCATCTGACGGCCTTCCACATCATGTACAATTATTTTTATAATTCGGTGAATATGTCCGGGCTCTTTACGCTTGATAAAGGATGTGTTTTTAAAAGGTTTTGATTTTTTCTTCTTGTTCTTCTTCTTTATTTTTTTCTCTTGTATTTTTTTGCTGTTTACTCTCCTCAAATGCTTGTTTCGCCACTTCGACATCCCAGCTTTCTCGGTCTTGAGCATAGTAAAATGGATTAAGAACTGGATCGGGGCAATCTATCAAATTCTGAAACAATGAATAATTTTATGCTATTAAATACCATCATAGAATTCAATTGCTAATATCGATGATTACTTAGATACTTACATCATATTGTAGGTTAATGTTTTCTAAAACAGGACTGTAGGATGGTGAGTGTGACATATTTAATTCTATGTCCCGACTTTGTTAAACACCTGGAAAATAATAGTCTAGATTAGTATTTCTTTAACTGATATTCTATCTCAAAACAACAATTGCTAATGAAACATAGGGTTGTATAGAAAATATATGGACCAGATAAAATATGGAAGAATAATATTAAAACTTACCAATAAAACACGATCAAGCCAGTTGTAACAGTCAAGTGTAGATTTGGAATAGATTTTAAATGATTTGTTCTCTCTATTTATATACCCTAATTTAATTTTATTGATAGAGTTCAAAATCGCACATTTTTTAAATTAATACTATGTCAAATCTTTTCCAAAAATGGTATAGTGAAATATGAAACGTAAGACATCACGACGCCTATCATTTTATTATTTATTATAAATATATATCAATAAAATAATACTACTGCACTTATGTTTAGGTAATCGTTTTCATACATTTTATTCAGATGATTAAGCAAGCAAACTCATGGTATGTTAATTGTATATCAAAGTTGCACCGTAAGCTGAATTCTTTTTAAGGAGACGAATCAAAACAATATAGCAATATCGACATACTATTGCTACGTTTGGTTTCGCCTGTTATTATTATGATATTTTTAAAGCTAAGGTAGGTATCTTAAATGTTGTCACAAATAGAATGGTAAGTAATGTTTTTATTTGTAATTTGTTCATAAATTAAGGTTGATCGATATATCATCACACCTTTAATTCCCAGTTAGGAAGATGTGTATTTCACTAACCATCCTTTTACAAAGGACCCAATCGGTGAGTTTATACGACATTTAAACGCAATCGGATAAAAATAATAATGAATTGGTAGAACAATACAATAATAATAATATTCCACAACTATCACACAATGCCTTCTAGTTCCAAGCTAAGCAGAGCTTGTGTTATGAGTACTAGACAACTGATAAACATATATTATTCATATATTTCTAAATACACACATATATTATAGATAAATTACATCCAGACAAATGATCCTATTCATCACACAAACATTTGTTCCGGACGGGAATCAAACCCATGACCTCCAGCATAGCAGTCAGGACCCCTAACCACTAGACCGACAGGCTGGTCAAAAACATAATTCTATTATTGTTTACAATATCACATCACAAACCTGCATTTGGATGCAGTCAACTGACACAGCATTTTCTACACACGTGCCTCTTCCCAAATATGGGATAATATGACGTAGATTTATCACTATTTAAGCGTCCCGCTGCTGAAATTCAACTGCAAAACACCTCTTCCAGAGCTAGTGGCATCATCGTACATCAAAACTTCGCTGCACTATTTAAAATGTAAGTAGCATTAATTTATAATTATATTAATAATTCTTTTGTTCAACTATTCTTATAACAGGGAACTCCTTAGACAAGTGCTAGTAATCTCGACTATTGAGCATGAGACATTGGGTTCGATACCCAGTAAATTGTGGTATAATGATGTGTTCTATGTAATTATTCTAATATTCATTCTTATATGTAAAATATGTACCTATACACTATTCTGGTGTATTGACGCGTAAAGCCGGATTCCAGGTTCGAATACTGCTTATGAATTGATTAAATAGCAAAATTAATAAATTAATTTTATATTATTTCAGGTCGCTACAGAACGCAGAGACTCTCTTCCCGTCTGACGACGAAGTGCAACCTCCAGTTGTGAAAAAGACTAAGAAAAGGAAGCAGGTGCCGACTCAAATGAAGGAGCCGGAGGCGGCAGCACGGACTGCATCACATTCACCATCGAGAGCAAGTCCGGCGCCGAGTACGTCGCGGCCAGCTCCGAAGAAGCCGTACTTCAAGCCAATACCACCAAGGAAGGCTACAGCTTATGACCTCTTCGGAACTGACAGTGAAGATGACGAGAAAGAAGATGTCGCTGTTCCCGGTAAAGCTCCAATACAATTAACCTCGTATTTAACTCGGCGCCTTGCTAACGGTCATTCACGCCAGACGTATGAGCATAAGCCCGGTACGCACTATATAGATTTAAAAGTGTACCGGTGCGATGAAATTAAAAACGTTCAACCAATTAACAGATGGCGCCAGGCAATAGTTACTGTAAAAAACCAAACATCTGAAAACACAGATGCATGGCAGCACCTGACTAATTTTATTATGGCAACTAGAAAAGAATTTGTAAAGTGCCCACCAACATTTGTTAGCAATTATTACTAAAATATTAGTATTCCATTATAAATATCTCATTACTATAAATACTATTTTTTACCATGAGTTACTTGCTTATTTACGACATTTAATTTTAATCATTATCTCAATATTACGAAATGATTTTTATGTACTAGTAAAACGTTTTAAATGTTTTTTTAGGTTTATATTATTATTATGTATTAAAGAAATATATTCATTAAAAATTCATTGTTTTGTTTTCTTACAGTTTCACCAATTCCTGGAAAAATAACAAATTATAATGATAATAATATAATGAATTGTGAAAAATGTCATATTGAAATACCGAAAAATGAATATCACTATCATGTGAGAACGAATTTACACAAATCTAATTGCATATTAAAAACCAAATATGAAAATATTGATATTATTGCTACGGCTTTTAGAATGAGAATAATAAGTTACAAACTGAATCCATCGATGGAGTACCTTACACCTGAGGAATTCCTAATGGATAATCAGCATCAAGTCATAAAGCTAATTAATGCTTGTCTAATTAAACATAATTGTGTTAAATTAAACTTCGAGCTTTATGCTTACTTTATTCTCCCAAAATCTGGTGAGCAACAGCTTAAGTCATTTAACACAAAATTTAAAATTCTATATAAAAATACTGATATACATGAATTTTATTTGAATACAATAAACACATTTGAGAGGAAACTCTCAGAATTCCAACACTGTGAATCTGGTTGGTCTTGTTTCTGTATAAGTCACCTGGAAATTAATGTAAACAAATATTCTCCTTTAAAAGGCGGTACTTACATAGATTTGCCGCATGTTATACAAAAAACGAGAAGTTGCTTAAATATAAAAAACCATGATAACTATTGTTTTTTGTGGTGTGTTGTTGCAGCATTATATCCCGCAAAATGTAATGTTTGCAGAACAAGTTCCTACCCAATTTTTTCATCAGTCTTAAATATAAATGGTCTATCATTTCCTCCGTCGTATAATGATATTAAAAACTTCGAAAAGATAAATCCTACTATAAGTATAAACGTATATGGATTGGATGATAAAAACGCAGTCACTGGTCCCTTATATGTGACAAATTTAAGAAAGATACACCATGTAAATTTATTATATATTGAACGAAAAGGCAATGGACATTATTGTTTAATAAAAAATCTGTTCAGATTAGTCAAACGTCAAATAAGTAAACATAAAGGTAAAATGTATCTATGTGAGACGTGTTTACAAGTTTTCTCGAGTGCCACAAAATATAGTGCCCATACTACATGTCCTAATATATTAACAGTATTACCTGAAAAAAAATAGCATTCTTCAGTTTAAAAACTTTGAAAGAAAACAAAAAATTAATTTTGTTATTTATGCTGATTTTGAGAGTATTTTGCTAAACTGCAACAAAAGTAACACTGAAAATACCCGAACATACAAGGTTCACGAACCTTCATGCTTTGGATACTATATTTGCTGTTCACATAATTCGGAGCTAAATAAATACGTAACATATAGAGGGCCCGACTGTGTGGAAGTATTTATAAAATATTTACTAAATGATGTAGATAATATTAACAGCATCTTATCGAGTAAAATGCCTGTGGCCCCTTTAACCACAGACCAAAAAAACGATTACAAAAATGCTACAAAATGTCACATCTGTAATGATCTGCTCTTTGATGACAAAGTAATGGATCATGATCATATTACATCTCAGTACCGAGGCGCCGCGCACTCCCATTGTAATTTAATGTTTAGAGTTTGCCCGTTTGTGCCTGTTATTTTACATAACCTAGCTGGCTATGATTCTCACCTATTTATTAAAGAATTAGCAAAATATGATGGTGCTTTTAAAATTATACCTAAAACAAAAGAAAAGTATATGTCTATCACGAAATTTTTCCACAGAAAGAGCAGTTCAAATTCTATTCAAGTTAAGTTTATAGACTCCTTTCAATTTCTTAATTCAAGCTTAAACATATTAGTCAACAATTTGTCTGAATCTGATTTTGTTAATTTGTCAAAAGAATTTTCAGATGTTAATTGTAATAAGTTAAAACTACTACGACGAAAAGGAATATACCCCTATGATTACATGGATGCAATCACAAAATATAATGAGAATCGGCTACCATCTAAATATTGTTTTTACAATAGTTTGACGTGCGCACATATTAGCGATGATGAGTATAATCACGCTCAATGTATTTGGCAAACATTTAATATAAAATCGCTTGGAGAATATACAGATTTATATTTAAAAACCGATGTGTTACTACTTTCTGACGTTTTTGAAAAATTTAGACAAACTTGTTTGCATCATTATCAACTTGATCCTGCCTACTATATTACTGCACCTAGTTTAAGCTGGGATGCGATGTTGTTGTATACCGGTATTAAATTAGAATTAATTAATGATGTCGAAATATACGAGTTCCTGGAGAAGGGAATTCGTGGAGGCTTGGCACAATGTTCTCTTCGCTACGCTAAAACAAATAATAAATATTTACCTAGTTACGATGCTTCTCAAAGGTCAACATATTTAATTTATCTTGACTGTAATAATTTATACGGTTATGCGATGACAAAAAAAATGCCTATTTCTGAATTCCGCTTTTTATCAATCGACGAAATAATTTAGAAGTAGATTTAGCCTATCCCGAGAATTTGCATAATAAGCACAGTGATTTACCGTTTGCTGCAGAGAAGTTCAAACCTCCTGGAGGCAAAACATCTAAATTAATTGCCAATTTATATGACAAATTCAACTATGTAATACACTACGTTCATTTAAAAGAATGCTTGCTGAATGGACTTATTTTGAAGAAAATTCACCGTATCTTAACTTTTAGACAGGAAAACTTTTTACAAAAATATATTGACCTGAACACTAGCTTACGCCAAGCTTCAACAAGCGTATTTGAAAAAGATTTTTTTAAACTCCTTAACAATGCTATATTTGGCAAAACTATTGAAAATCGACGCAAACAGGTTAATGTTAAATTAGTGACCAATTGGGACGATCATAATAACAAAACAAATAAGCACCCCAGTGCGGGAAAGTTAATTGCGAAACCAAATTTTAAAAGTATTAAGATTTTTTCTGAAAATTTTGTTGCTATTCAACTGAGTCCTGAAAAAATTATTCTAGACCGACCTATCTATATTGGGTTTTCAGTCCTAGAATATGCCAAACAACATTTATATAAATTTCACTACAATTATATTAAAAACAAATATAAAACTCAGGCAAGACTGTGTTATACTGACACAGACAGCCTTCTTTATTTTATCAGCACTGAAGATTTTTATGAGGACATAAAAAATGAAGTTGATCAATTCGACACAAGTAATTTTGAGACTAATAATTGCTACAATATACCGATAGTAAATGCAAAAATTCCAGGGCTATTTAAAGATGAATGTGGAGATGAAATCATAAGTGAATTTGTAGGATTGAGAGCTAAGCTTTATTGCATAAACAGCCTAAAAACTTGCATTACAAAAGCAAAAGGAATATCGAAAGCTGTAACTAATCGATTAAAACTACGCCATTACAACAGAGCTTTAACAAGTGATACAAGTTTTAAATGTAAAATGAATATAATTAAATCAAACAATCATGTACTATACTCCCAACAAATTCATAAAGTAGTATTGAATAAAAATGATGATAAGAGGCAGATACTTGCGAACCAAACAGAAACTTTACCATGGGGTCACTGTGAAACCATATTTTAAAAATAAATAATAATTGAATAATAGTAATTTATGAAACTGGTACATAATGAGGGGTATTATACACGAGTGTATAATACCTAGTTATGTGCAGTTTCATACACTACTTTATCTACTCTCATTGAACACGAACATTTATCAAATAAAAGATAAAGATTGACACAGTTTATTTATTGGTTATTGTAAGTGTCCATTTTTAGGGTTCCGTAGCCAAATGGCAAAAACGGAACCCTTATAGATTCGTCATGTCTGTCTGTCTGTCCGTGTATGTCACAGCCACTTTTTGTCGAAAGTATAAGAGCTATCCTGTTGAAACTTGGTAGAAAGATGTATTATGTGAACCGCATTAGGATTTTCACACAAAAATCAAAACAAAACAAATTTTGGGGGTGCCCCCCATACTTAGAATTGAAACTCAAAAAAAAATTTTTCACCAAACCCATACGTGTGGGGTATCTATGAATAGGTCTTTAAAAATGATATTGAGGTTACTAACATCATTTTTTTCTAAACTGAACAGTTTGCGCGAGAGACACTTCCAAAGTGGTAAAAAGTGTGTCCCCCCCCCCGTAACTTCTAAAATATGAGAATGATAAAACTAAAAAAAAATATATAATGTAGACCTCAACCAAAACTACCAACGAAAATTGGTTTGGATGAGATACAGTTAGCAGTTTTTGAGATATAGTACATTTTCAAAAACCGCAAATATAACTTTGCCATTCATACAAATACTATGAAAAACAAAGTTATTTTTATTGTTTGTGTATTTTACTTACTAATCTCAATATAATTATATCTCTAATCTATGCTGCTGCTACGGAACCCTTCATGGGCGAGTCCAACTCGCACTTGGCCGGTTTTTTTTTTTAAATTTCAATGAAGCGTTCTTTTCAAAGTGCGCAGCCACAGATAAAAAAATAAATAGATGTATCTATGATCTGTAATCTGTATCGTAATGAACATTTTTTATTTAATATAATATACACACTCTGCATTGCAGAGTCACTCAGTACATTACATTGCAAAGTTCTATTATAAAGTTATTTCTTCTACTAATTGTTGCATGCAAGAAATACAAAAATGTTTATGTAAATAAATTGTAATATTATTATAACGTTTGTTTATAATTAGTATAAGCATACCATACATTATAAATTTAGTAAGTGATAGTGTTGATTGTTGTATTTAAACTTGTTATGTCTAAATAAAATATTTAATAACTGATGCATTTTTTTTCTTGTTATGACCTTACAGTCTTCTTCATTTTAATAATCTATTATGATCACTGAGGAGGAGTATAAATACCACACTAACTTTTTATTATTATTATTATTTACAGCCGACATAAGCATAAAATGGTTAAGCACTTTAAGTAGTTATACATGTCGCTTTACATTTGACATGACAACTTTAAATTTGTTTTTATTATACTTATGCTTTATATATCTATGTTTGGGTGAAATTGAATTAATAGTCAAAATGAAGTTGATCAAACAACACACATCACTTAATGTTAATCATATAAATCTTGGTGACTCTGATAACCACATTAGGCATAGCATTCTGTTGCCAAATACGATTCGTTGTATTATATGTGGTCCCTCGAATTGTGGAAAAACAAACGTCGTGCTTAGTTTATTGATACATGAGAATGGTCTAAAATTTCAAAATCTTTACCTGTACTCGAAAACTAACTTTCAACCAAAATACAACTTCTTACGAGAAGTTATAAAGAGAGTGCATCAAGTTAAGTTTCATGAATTTAATGATAATAAAGAAGTCATAGCCCCGCATGAAGCACTAACTAATTCTGTATTTATTTTCGATGATGTGGCATGTGAAAATCAAATAAATATTCGTAATTACTTCTCTATGGATAGACATAAACGTATTGATTGCTTTTATTTATGTCAAACATACTCTAAAATTCCGAAACAGTTGCTGCGTGATAATGCAAACTTTCTCATAATATTTAAGCAAGACGATGTAAACTTGAAACGTATTTATGAAGAGCATGTTAGTTCTGATATGTCCTGGAATCAATTCAAGAAGATTTGTAATACAGTTTGGAGAGAGCCATATAACTTTGTTAGTATTTGCAAAGACTCGACTTTAAGCAATGGAAGGTATAGACAGAATTTAGATAGCTTTTTTAAATTTTGAGCAAATAATGCGTTATTATATAAACCAATAACAGACAAAAATATAACTTAGTAGTATATTTTCTTTGGCTGAATACACTTGTCACAATACGACATGGAAAAGAATATTAAAATAGAATTAATGAAGTCTGTGGAATCCATAAAGAATAAAATAAAACAAATGAAGAACCAGGAACACTCTATGAACTTGTCACTTGATAAAATGCTAAAAACCGTCACGGAACCCCTTAATGCACTAGTCGATTCGAATATGTCAAAGGAAAAAATAAATCATTTAGAACATTTACCACTCTCGAATTCTGACGAC
The DNA here is from genome assembly GCA_950005045.1 of Agrotis exclamationis. Lineage (NCBI taxonomy): Eukaryota > Metazoa > Arthropoda > Insecta > Lepidoptera > Noctuidae > Agrotis > Agrotis exclamationis. The sequence continues at coordinate 9,002,470 of OX465415.1, read as the reverse complement.
ATTGAATTGGATGACATTAATACTAGTTCATCTTCAAAGTTTGAAGACTGCTACGATCCAAAACTAAAGTCTGCAGCAGTACTTAAAAAGTCTCCTACAAAAGAAATATTAGATGATTTAGAAATGTCACTAGAGGGTCGTGATATCCATGATATTTATGACGGTGTAAACATACCGTTTGGAATAAGAAGTGTAAACAAAACATTGCTAATGGGTAATTCTGTAGTCTCATTTTCTAAAATCGATAGTTTGAATGACGACAGTGTCATTTTAATTAAAGTTGGTGACAAATCCTATAATTTAACCCCAGGCTTGAAGGAACTTTTACTTCGAAGAAAGCCTGATTTAAAATTAATATCGAGCAAAGATAGACTTGTCTACAAAGACATGCTGCATTATACAAATGCTCATAAGAGAGATTTTAATCCTGGTGGACAAATAAGAGGCGATAAGGGAATAAAATATCGTGAAGTAATCAAACCATTATTTTCTGAATCATTAAATGAAAATTTTCACACTGGAGGAAGCTTACCAACTCTAAAGAAATACAAAAATAACACTGACTTGGTATATTGGGATGACCCTAACGAACTCGTTGAGAGATTGAAACTATTAGTTGCTTCCAGAGATGCTGGCAACACAAATCATGATAATGAAATATTGTCGATCCTTGAAGAATTGAAAGAAGCTGGCATAATTAAAGAATAAATACTCACCTACCATAAAATTTTCATTCAGTGTTATAGACGGATTCAAAACAAATGCACTGAATTGTGAACATGAGTAAAATAGACGTGGTAAACGAAATTCATAAAAATGCGAGGGTGAACTTTCCACGCAGATGTGTGATCATGAAAGATATAGATGACCTGTGGCAAGCAGACTTAATCGATATGCAATCAATTTCAAAGCAAAATAAAAATTACAGATTTATTCTTGCTATTATTGACACATTCTCGAAATATGCTTGGACTTTTCCTCTAAAAAGTAAAACCAAACATGATGTATGTAACTCTTTTAAGAAATTATTGAATAAAGGGCGTGTTCCTAAAAATCTACAAACGGATAAAGGAACAGAATTTTACAATAATCTGTTTCAAAAGCTTATGCAAACTTATCACATTAATCATTATTCAACCTTCTCAACAAAAAAGGCTTCAATAGTTGAGCGATTTATCAGGACATTGAAATCGAAAATCTATAAGGAATTTAGTTTAAGAGGCAGCTACAATTGGATAGACAGCATGCTTAATAATGTTATTAACAAATACAATCACACTTATCATCGGACAATTGATGAAGTTCCTGCTAATGTGAATAACATCAACAAAAATCGTATATTAGAGAGATATTCAAGATTGGTAAAAAATCATAATATTCGAAGCAAATATAAAATTGGTGATTATGTGCGTATCAGTAAGTACAAAGGAACATTTGAAAAAGGTTACACTCCCAACTGGTCTACAGAAATATTTAAAATTCGAAAGATACAAAATACAAATCCTATTACCTACTTAATAGAAGATACAATCAGAGGTCAACCCATTTTAGGTGCATTTTATGAACAAGAGCTTCAAAAGACGAAAAATCCTAATTTATATCTCGTTGAGAAAGTTCTTAAAAGAAAAGGAGACAGAGTTTTAGTAAAATGGTTAGGTTTGCCTTCTTCTGAAAACAGTTGGATTGATAAATCGAATATTTATTAATTGTTTTGTCCAAAATGTATCAGTCTTATGATGTGTATTGAAGAGAGTAGTCTTCTCAATTGGATTATAAATCATTTACCATTTGAATTACATTTACCTGGATACAATTATTGTGGACCTGGCACTAAATTAATTAAAAGGCTTACACGTGGAGATAAAGGTATTAATAAATTAGACGAATATTGCAAACAACACGACATAGCCTATCATAAGTCTTCAAACCTAAAAGATCGTCACAAGGCAGATTTAGTTTTATTAAATATGGCTAAAGAACGAGCACTTGCCTCAGATGCGAGCGTTGGGGAAAAACTAGCAGCGCACTTAGTAAGCAGCGCTATGTCAACAAAAATTAAAACTGGATTTGGTCTAAAAAAGGATAGCAAAAAGTGTTCTCCTAAAATTAAAAGTGGAAAAGGGTTAACAAATAAATTTAAAAATGTTATTAGCAAAACGAAGAGACATATTAAAAAACTAAAACCAAAATGCAAGAAAGTGGCAATAAAATTAGCTATGGCCGCTGCCAGAGAATTAGCTGATGATTCATCCATTAAACTTCCTCGTGTTATTCCTATACCAAAAACTGGTGGAGTATTGCCTTTGATACCGATTTTTGCGGGATTATCAGCGGTAGGAGCTTTAGCAGGTGGTGCAGCTGGTATTGCTAAAACCATTAATGAATTTAAAATGGCTAAAAAGTTATTGACCGAATCGAAGAGACACAATGAAAAGATGGAAGCTCTCTGTATCGGAAAAGGACTACATCTTAAACCACATAAAGATGGGCTCGGAATATTTGTATCAAAAGAAAAAAACTAAGATATCGGCTACCCAAACGAGCCTTGACTAATTTAGACATTTTGAAGTATGGAAATAACATTCCCTATTTCAGAGGTGTCTTTATGAGAGATAAGCTACCTAAACACCCTTTTAAAAAAGAATGTGGAGTTATAAATTTAGATAGCTCTAATAATCCTGGTTCTCATTGGGTAGCCTATGCCAAATACAACGATTATATTGAGTATTTTGATAGTTACGGAAATCTTAAGCCTCCAAAGGAATTTATAAAATACTTGGGATCCAAAGTACACTATAATTATGACAATATTCAGCGTGATCACCCTTTTAATTGCGGACACCTTTGTTTAAACTTTTTGAAGAATTTTTGGTATAGTGAAGGAATAAAATAAGCAGCATCTAATAAAAAAGTTCAGTGTCGAAGCATGTCTACTACGGTTACCATCTCGGGTAATAAATCGGAGTTGACCTCATACTTTCATCCACCACTGCATTTATCAGATCAATACGAGTGTGGTTTGCTATACTTTTCAGTAATAAATTCCAGACCAAATATTTCTAGCATCGACAGCAGTCTGTTTGCGATCCGAATCGAATGCGATCTTGTGAACGGATCGTACTGCAACGGATTACCAACTCATTTTATTCACGAATTTGTGTCTGATACTCATCCAGGTCATCGGTGCATAGAAATACCGCAAAATATTATTTATTTTCCAGTGAACAAAAATATAATTTCTTCGATATCTGTTAGGATTGTAGATCAATTTGGTCACTGTATTAACTTTGGCGAAGAACAAATACAGCTGCGTCTTCATCTAAGAAAAACAAAATGATAATTCATTATAAAAACACCCAAGTCAGTGAAAAACATCTTAGTTCTTCAACGATTGCTAAGGTGCAACGACGTAAGAAACTCGTAAAGAAATTGACTAAAGTAAATAAAGATTTTCTTAAAGCTCTTGGGTTTAAAGTATGAATATACTACAGATAACTGAATCACCACACTTCGACACTTCGATCGAAAGTTACGAAGTCCATTCATACAATCCCTACAATACCAGCTTTAGAGAAAACGATGAAATCAGAATTCCCATCCACCAGCAAGACATATACGTGTTACCATCGGCCAGTTCAATTTATATTGAAGGACAAGCAAAGCTGTTCGGTAAAGATGGGAATCCGATCAAGAAAGATGTTACATTCACTAATAACTCTGTTTTGTCTTTGTTTCAAGACATCAGATACGAAATAAATGGTATTGAAATAGATCGCATAAAAAACTCAGGAATAACGTCAACAATAAAATCATACATTTCATTAAATGAAGCAGAAAGTAAAGTTGCCGCCTTATGGGGATGGAATTTAAAGGGACTTCAAAGTGATGGTAATTTTAGTGCTGTAATACCACTTAATAAGGTTTTAGGGTTTGCGGAGGATTACAATAAAATTGTGATAAATTGTAAACATGAGCTTATATTGAATAGAAGTAACACTAACTTAAATAGCGTTATTCTTACTGATGATACTGTTCATTTTCAAATAGATATACACAGAGTTCAATGGAGAGTGCCGCATATAAAAGTATCAGATCGAGAACGACTAACACTTTTAAAACATCTAGAAAGAGATAAACCTATTCAGATGGCTTTTAGAAATTGGGATTTATATGAGTATCCATTACTGCCTAAAATCACGAAGCATTCGTGGTCAGTTAAAACGGCTTCACAATTGGAAAAACCTAGATATGTAATTTTTTGCTTACAAACGAATAGGATAAATAATAAAACTAAAGACAGTTCGGTATTCGATCATTGTGAAGTAACTAACGTAACGCTCTTTTTGAATTCACTATATTATCCATATGAACCTTTAAATTTAAAATTTTCTGAAAACAAATATAGTATATTATATGAAATGTTTGTAAAATTTCGTCAGTCGTATTACAACTGTCCAGTAGACCCGTTGCTTGACTTAAAGGTGTTCAAAGAAAAAGCCCCTCTCTTCATCTTAGACTGCTCAAGACAAAACGACAGCCTTAAAACAGGTCCAGTAGACGTGAGGTTGGAAATTGAATGTTCTACACCAATACCAGATAAGACGACTGCATATTGTTTGATTATAAACGATCGACTTGTGGAATACAAACCTCTCAGTAACATTGTGCGAAGGGTATCATGATTGCTATTGTAGATATTCAGGGCTTTAAAACAGAAGCAAATGAATTTATAATAAAAGAAATTGCTATAATGTATAATAAAAAACTACAAGTGTTTTTAATTAAGCCGCCATTTCCATTTAAAAAATTAACGAAAACAGAGAAAAAGCAAGTTAGTTGGCTTGAACGGAACAGAAAGATACATTGGGATGAAGGTTTTGTGCCCTATTCGAATTATCAGACTTTGATTCTAAATATTTTAAGAGATATGTGTATCTACGTCAAAGGTTCAGAAAAGGTTTTGTGGTTAAAGCACATTTTAGAAAATAGTAATAGTAAAATATTAAATTTAGAAGATAAAGGTTGTTCTAGTTTGATAAGTTTGTATGATCAATATAAATATTCTGAAGATGTATATAATTGTATTTATCATGACTATGTTTGTGCCTTAAAGAATGTATTGTGTTTAAATAAGTGGTGCTTTGAAAATAAATTATTAAAATAATTATTTACTTGTTTAATTTTATTTAAGATAAAATATTAAGAATAAGTAAAATACTAAGAATTTTATATCCCCCTCCCAATCCTTTTCAATCACATATAAGTTGCTAACAATAGCTCGGCTAACTCATTATAAGTTTATAATTATCCGTGTCAGTGAATTAGAATGTAAATAAATAGAAAATGTTTCTTATTGAATACAAACCTCAATATGATATGTATAACTCACATAAAATGCGTGAAATTTCATTTCGTTCCTACTGGGGGACGATGAATTCGAAGAAAAGATTAGTGATGGAAATGGCTGACGCTGGATTCTTTTATTGTGGAAATAGTATTAATGATAAAGCGGCATGTTTCTCATGCGGGGGTATCATAGAAGATTGGGAGATTTATGACGATCCTTGGATGCAACATGCTATACACTATCCTAAATGTTTTTATTTGAATGCTGTCAAAGGAAACGAATATATAATTAATACACGCATCTCCGTCATAGAATTTGACTCTTAGCAGTGCAATGAATTATTAAAAGAATGTATTCTTACAAACAAATATAATTAAATAATGTCTTAAATATCTTGTTTCAATTTCTACTACCTTCTACCAGCGGCTTCGTTCGCGGAACCTTATACCCTGATAAAAAGTAGCCTTTAGATAGGTACTCAATTTCATCCAGTTACAGTTCAGTTCAGTTCAGACAGTTTTCAGTAACAAAGACCACTGAATAGTCAAGTCAGAATATTTTGCAAGCAATGAATGATTCCTGTATCTGAAATGATTCTGATCTTCTTTGATCTGGAAACCCCAATTTTAACCTACTGAGAATCATAAAACTAAAAAAAAAGTATAATGTAGACCTCAACAAAAACTCTCAACGAAAATTGGTTTGGATGAGATACAGTTAGCAGTTTTTGAGATATAGTACATTTTCATAAACCGCAAATATAACTTTGCCATTCATACAAACAATATGAAAAACAAAGTTATTTTTATTGTTTGTGTATATTACTTACTAATCTCAATATAATTATATCCCTAATCTATATATATAATTATATGCTTGCAACTACGGAACCCTTCATGGGCGAGTCCAACTCGCACTTGGCCGGTTTTTTCTCTTTACACTTACTAATTAACTATAAGACAAATCGACACCTCCAACGTATGTTATCGTAACTACCAAATTAACCAAAATTACATTTTTAGATTTACAACTTCTTTATAACATAGATTATCGTATGGTCTTATTAAAAAAAAAATATTTACAATAGAACCAAAGATACTGAGACTGCATGTTCATCTTTAGCGTAGTAAAATATTGTATAGTGCAGTTTATTAGTATATCGTACGCGGGGCGCGAGGGGCCGCTGCCCCGCGCGACCCAATAGTAAGACAAGTATTAGTACCGATCGAATACGCGGGAGTGGTGCATATTCGCTGTCGAGCGCTGCTCGTCGCAGTTCTTTATTTTTTATTGTGATTAATAGATTTAGTAAGATACTATAGCTGTTAACCTTGTCATCTAGGTCGAAACGAATTATTGATAATAATAATTCGGCCGTTAAAACAATATGAAACGCTTCATTCTCATGAACCAGCAAACGCTAATTCTTCAATTTGTAGTGATGATTTGTGTACCTCCAACCCTTTTGTGGAAGCTACTACTATAACGAATATGAATTATAACGAATAAATGAAATAATTGCATAAATAACATGAAATGGTTTAATACCCATAGTGAAGTATCGTAAGTATAACTTACGATAATATACATCGAATTAAGATACTTCTCAAATATCGTAAGTAAATAGTTACGATACTTTACTGTGGAAATAATATATAATTATTATAATTGTGTTCTGTATTTCTACTTATAGTTAGTTTTCGTTGGAATTTCTATCTCTTTTTATATCCTATGTTGCACTTGAGATATTTTACTTCGATATGAAACGTAATTCACCATAATATTCTTTTGAAAAAAACTTAATAAAAAGATATTCTTGTTTTTATTTTACAGAGTCGCCGCTGCCTTTTGACGCAGATGGTGATGAGATAAACCAATTAATGGATGTGTTAAAAACACTTGAAAACTTGAACACCTGGTGCAGAACTGCAACAGACCAGCTAAACTATAAGAGATACAAAAATGGTGCCAAAGCAAAAATTGTTCCACGTGATAAGTATTTTCTGCTGAGATAATAAATTTGAAGATCTGGAACACCTGATGTGGAACTCCAAGAGCCCAACTACACTATAACATATACAGTAATGACGTCTTAGCAAGAGTTGTTCAGCTTGATAAGCACTCTCTGTTGCCGTAAAGAAATTGAAGATCTGGAACATCTGATGTGGAACACCAAGAGCCCTGCTACACTATAACATTTACAGGAATGACGTCTTAGCAAGAATTGTTCAGCCTGATAAGCACTCTCTGTTGTTGCCGTATAAAAATTGAAGATCTGGAACACCTGATGTAGAACACCAAGAGCCCAGCTACACCACAACATATATAGGAATGACGTCTTAGCAAAGTTGTTCAGCCTGACAAGCACTCTCCGTTGACGTATAAAATTAAAGATCTGGAACACCTGATGTGGAAATCAAAGGTATCACTAATTTCACTGTATAATTTTAAAATAACATAAGCTGCGAATACCTCCACGCACGCTGGGAATACTCCTTCGGCGGTAACAGTTTAGAACTAATTTTTGATGACGATGAATATAATATAAATATGAATAAAAATTTGACTCTACAGGCCAAAACTCCCATTTATTTTTTTACCCGGGCTCTTGAAATTGGACATCAGACTTATCAGATCTTCGATTTTGACGACCCCGGGTCGCTGGCTTAAGCAACAGGATCCGCGTGCGAAGTCGCGGGCAGAAGCTAGTCTTCAGTAAGTTCTAATTTTTTGTGCCAGCTAGAAATATCAAGATAAGTAACTAGATTCCATTCACTATCCAACTGATTTGCTTTTCCTACATGCTCAAAATAAATTCCACCTTTATTCAATGGTGTTATATTGTAAAGTTCACCTTGACTTGATGTGAAGGTAAACCTGGAACAATAAAATTACTTTATTACTTATTTTGCTGATTTTAATCGGTTTACATGTACCTTGACTTTCTTTCTTTTTATTAGTACTGTTACGTTTACTGGTGAATTTATTTCTATTATTTCATATGGATCGGTAAACTGTGGAGAAAGTTTCTTTGATCTCCCCGGTTTACTATTTTCATTCGTAATATACACTTTATCGCCTATTTTGTAATTTTCAATTTTACATTTTTATCGTAATATTCCTTATTTCTATTTTTTGAATCGATTAAATTATCTCTTGCTAATTCTCTAGATTTTCTTAATTTACATGTTAAATGATCAATATAATCATCATAAGAATATTTAAATTCTGGTTGCGCGGTTATAGATGAAGGTAAGCTTGGCTTTTTTCCAAATAATAATTCATATGGTGAAAATTTAGTTGATGTATGGATAGCAGTGTTATAAGAGAACATTGCAAAATCTAGCCATTTATCCCAATCGTTTTGATCTTCTCTAATATAATGTCTTAAATATTCTGCTAGAGTAGCATGACTACGTTCTAGGCTGCCGTTTGTCTGCGGGTAATATGCAGTTGTAGTCAATTGTTTGATTTTAAACAACTTTGAAACTTCCTTCAAAAGTTTTGACGTAAAGTCGGCACCTTGATCTGTTAGAATACTTTTGGGAATACCAAATTTACATACGAATTCTCTAACAAAAACGTCAGCTATTGTTTCTGCAGTATGGTCGGGCAAAGCATACGCTTGTGAATACTTAGTTAAGTCGTCTTGAAGAGTCAAAATATATTTATTTCCATCGAGAGTCAATGGAAAAGGTCCTACAATATCTAAACTAACTCTTTCAAATGCTTCGCTTGCCGTTGATGTTATAACCATAGGTTCCCTATGTTTTTTTCGTACGAGTTTGTTTTGTTGGCATGACTCACACTGTGATATTAAATTTAATCTTTTATTTATTTTTTCATATTTTGCCATTTATAAATATCTTTTATTCTTTTGTAAGTCTTGTGAAAACCTGCATGGCCTGCCATAAGACTACTGTGCATCTCTTTTAAGATACCTGGAATTTCATTTGGAGAAGGGATAATTAAAGTATTATTATATATATTTATTTTAATATTTGTTTTCATGAATATGAATCTTAACATCATTCTTGACTTTTTATAGTTAAATCTGTCATATTTGTCTCCGAGACGAGTTAAGTGTAACTCGCTTTCTTTTTTCTTTATTAAGTATTCCTTGACTATATTTAATAAATTGAAATAAATTAATAATTACATAATTGGATTTATCCCAGTAGTTTTGTTTTGTACAAGCATAATAAAATGTTGACTCATTTTCGTTAAATACAGCTACTTCATTTATTTTAATATTATTTAAATGATCATACTTATTGATTAATTTTTTTAAGCTTTCATCGTTAATTTGTTTGTCCGCTGATATCGGTATAAAAATATTTTTCTTTATCACGCTTAATTCGTCATTAATTTCGCATACATTATTATTTATTATTATAGATTTTTGCACTGTTTCTAAAAATGATTTATAATCTTCACGTGTTTGTGACGTTGTTGTCATTAATTCTTTATTTTCAACAGTTGGAACTACTCTACTTAATGCGTCTGCATTAGTATTTAATTTGCCTGATTTATAAATTGGAATATATTCGTATTCTTCAAGAGATAGTCGCCATCTGAAAATTCTAGCGCCATCATTTTTTGAATTGAATAGGTATGTCTAGGGTTTATCATCTGTGATCATATTGAATTTACGGCCATATAAGTATGGACGAAAATGTTTAACACACCATACGATCGCTAAAAGTTCTTTTTCAGTGGTTGAATAATTTTGTTCAGCCTTATTTAATGTTCTACTAGCATAAGCAATCGGTAAATCCTGCCCAATTGGCTCTTGTGATAATATTCCTCCTATGGCATAATTACTAGCGTCTGTGGTAAGATTGAAAGGTTGATTGAAATCTGGATATATTAAAACTGGAGATTCACAGAGTTTCTTCTTAAGGGTTTCAAATGCATGTTGCTGTAAACTTGTCCAATTGAAAGGAACATTCTTTTTTAAGAGTTTAGTTAAAGGTTGTGACAAGCTACTGAAATCAGGTATGAACCTTCTATAATATCCTGCTAACCCTAAGAATCCTTTAATATCATTTTTAGGTATGGGGTAATTCTTGATTGCTGAAATCTTGTTTGGATCTGGTTTAACTCCATCTTCCGTGATCAAATGACCTAAATACATAACTTCACGTTTTAAAAATTCGCACTTGTCAGGCTGCAATTTAAATTATTTATGGAAAATCTTTCAAAAACCTCTTTTAACTTTCGATTGTGGTTTTCGAGACTATCAGCATGAATAACGACATCATCTAAATAAACAAAGCAACGATTTCCTTGTAATCCGGTTAAAACACTATTCATCAATCGTTGAAACGTCGCGGGAGCGTTTTTTAGACCAAATGGCATTCTATTGTACTCAAAATGTCCTTGAGGGACGGTGAACGCCGTTTTCGGTGAGTCCTTGGGATGCATTTTAATTTGATGAAAGCCTGAGGCTAGATCAAGTATTGTAAAATATTTTGAATGACGTAGTTGGTCTAATATTTCCGTTATTTGAGGCAAGGGATAGGAGTCCCCGATGCTGACCTCATTTAACTTCCTATAATCTACAACAACTCGCCATTTCCTTTGACCCGAGGCGTCAATTTTCTTAAGGACCACCCAAATGGGTGAATTCCAAGGACTATTTGATGGTTTTATGATGTAATCTTTTAACATTTTATTAATTTGTTTATTGACTTCTCCCTTTAAGGCTTCTGGATACCTATAGCTTTTTGTATTAATGGGAGCTTCCGTTTTTGTATGTATTTCATGCATAACCACATCTGTACAGCTTAATTTATCCCCATCTAATTAAAATATATGATTATATACTTTACATAATTTAACCAAAGAATCTTTTTCTTCCTTATTTAAATGCTCTATCCGTAGACAATTTTCAAGTCGGTTACTTTCATAATTTTCATTAATAACAACGTTTTCTAAGCTATTTTCATTTATCTGTAATATTTTTTTATTTAAAATAACTTCATTTATTTCTTCTAAATTAACATAGGTATAGGGAAGGTCACATCCTCATCCGTTGAGTTTAGTATGGTCGTAATGCCTTCGTTATTATTTACTGTGATAATACTCGGGCATAAAAGTACTCCCGGGGCTAACTCTGTACGTGGAACAATCCCATGTTTAATTATTTCATTGTTAGTTATTTTAATAGGAATAACACATTCGGTTCTTGCTTTGACCATTAAAGTTGATTCCATGATTTTTTTATTAGATTTGACTTGATCATTTATGTTTTCATAACATAAACTGAATTGATTTCCCGCGAGTTTTAAGGTCTTGGTGCTATAATCGATCATCCCTTTATATTTATCTAATATATCGCCTCCTATAATGCCATTAGCACTAATAGGGAAATTATCATTTACGATATGGAGTAATAAATTTAAATTTCCTATAAACTCCAATTCGACATAACCTAAAGTCCTTGTAGGTTTGTCTACTTTATCGATCCCTTTTAAATCAGCTAAAATATCATAATGAATTTCAGCGTCCTTAGGTACAGCGCTTTTCTTTATGAGGCTAATTGTTGCACCAGTGTCTATTAGAAAATCTATATTAAATATAGATTCTTGTATCATCTATACATATAATAAAACTAGTATTTGCGCGTTGCGCGAGCTGCAAGCAGCTCGCGGGGTCGTGTTTTGTAGAAGTATTATATAACCTTTATAAAATTTTTTTTTCAATTAGGTAGGTCCAACTTCGAGAAAGAGGTCAACCGCCGAATCCAACTCGGTTGGGCAGCGTTCGGGAAGCTACGCAATGTCTTTTCGTCCGACATACCTCAGTGCCTCAAGACGAAAGTCTTCAATCAATGTGTGTTACCAGTGATGACTTACGGCACCGAAACGTGGTCTTTCACTATCGGCCTCATCTCAAAGCTCAAAGTCGCTCAGCGAGCTATGGAGAGGGCTATGCTCGGTGTTTCTCTACGTGATCGAATCCGAAATGAGGAGATCCGTAGACAAACTAAAGTCACCGATATAGCCCACCGGATTAGCAAGCTGAAGTGGCAATGGGCAGGCCATATTGCTCGCAGAGCAGATGGCCGATGGGGTCGAAAGGTCCTGGAGTGGAGACCGCGGACGAGCAAGCGCAGCGTAGGACGTCCACCAACGAGGTGGACAGACGACCTTGTAAAGGTCGCCGGAAGACGCTGGATGCAGGTCGCTTCCAACCGGTATATGTGGAGATCTAAAGGGGAGGCCTATGTTCAGCAGTGGACGTCCTATGGCTGAGATGATGATGATGATGATGATGATAAAATTTTGATAATCCATAAGAATCTTTAAATGAATTGGTAAATCCATAGTCCTTAAAAGATTTTGTAAATTATATAAAATATTTTTAATATTTTGAAAACCCTTTTGTACGGATTTATGTATAAGTGAATCAACTGAATGTTTTTTTTTTGTTCCTACAGTTGATTTACTTAAAAGTCGGTACGAATAAACTATAAAATAATATTCCTTGTAAGCGACTAAGTAAATAATGAAATAAGTTCCTACTTTTATGCTTTTCAAAACTACTCTAACCCGTACTTTTGAAGAAATATACAAAAAAAGGGAGCCATGCTGAAAACGTTTGGCTGGCACGGCCCCCTTTCTTTCGTGTAACTTGAAAAATGTATAGCGTTTTAAAAAGTTTCTTAGACTCAAGGTGTGTACTCTATTAACACTTTATATGTACTGCAACTGATAATGTGAATTCGTAATAACAAAATATAGGTGAAGGGGGTCGTGCTGAAAAAAAAAATTAAGAAAATATCTAAAAAAGACAACACAACCTTATTATTATTATTATTTGTCAACCTTAGCCAAAAACTATTAAATAATAATTGATGTTTGGCAAGTAACATTGGTTTCTCATACAACTTGCTAAATTTGAAAAATAAACCATTGTTAGTTGATTCAGCACGGCCCTCTAAAGACGCCTATATCTTCACTACATAGTATAAAGCAAAGTCGCTTCCCGTTTCCTGTCCACCTGTATGCTTACATCTTTAATACTTCTACAACATTCTTTTATTATCCTTCTTTTCACATATACACACACACACACACATATTTTCCCTTGACTTCATTCATAACCCTTTTAATCAACATTTTACCTACATACCTACTAATTGCTAGCAATTTCACACATACACACACATACACATACTTTCCCTTGACTTCATTCATAACCCTTTTAATCAACATTTCACATACTGCTTGCTAGCAATTTCACATATACACACACATATTTCCCCTTGACTTCATTCATAACCCTTTTAATCAACATTTTATATACTAATTGCTAGCAATGGACATAATACGGACTATGTGCGTGTGTTAGAAATAGGATGTGTATATAATAAATAGAATGTGTATTTCTGGTTTTATTGATATTAATATCGACGTTATTGTCAAGTTTAGATATCAGGATGGTTAATGTTATTTATTTACTGTATGTAAAGTATCTCTAAGGGCTTTCTTATAGAAATGGGTTTATAAAGAAAAGCACAAAATCAAAACTAGGTATTTTATTATCAAGCTACCTCCGTTCGTAAACCCTAGGTCTTCGTGGAGAAGAACGGAGAAAGAAACTCCACGGCAACATATTTTATCATATATACACTTCATAAAAATACATAATTAACAGCAATATCCTTATCATAATAAATATCAATTAACTTACATTTTCATTGTAGAACATTAGGACACTAATTATAACTTTCAGCATCACACACTTGTATTCTCTATTATTATATCACATTAAATATACAGAACACCACTTCGGACACGTCTTAACTCTTTGAACAGTTGCAGCGTAATGACTACCGATCTGAGGGTACATCTATTTTTATAAACTTAGTATTGTACCACTTCCATCAAATATTACCGCCATCATTAACCAATCACAGATCATCAAACACTGTATTTAAATAATTAATAAAATAGGTAATAATAAACAAATCCTGTACAGTAGAACCATTTTAAAACTTAATTAGATAATTTAGAAATTCAGTAAGTATTTATTTGCAGCCTTAATTTAATTCGATAAATATTTGAACGTCAATTGATTTCGTTCGGAAATCAGTTGATCGTTGTTTTAAATATTTTACTATTTACAATTAACATATATTTTACTATCAATTACATATTATAAATTATTATTAATTACGTATTATTTACTAGATAAATCTAACACGGCCATACTGACAAGTACTTCGCTCTCGAAGTACCTAATTAATTATATTCAAGAAGTGTCTGGCCTTGGCATATTAGTTCTATTATTTGCTGCACATGAGTTTCAGACTAATATCAGGGCAGTGACCGACCAGCAGTTCATAATTACAATATTCAGTTCATAATTAAAATATTCAGTTCATATTTACAATATTCAGTTCATATTTACAATATTCAGTTCATATTTACAATATTCAGTTCATATTTACAATATTCAGTTCATAATTACATTACTCAGTTCATAATGACTACATTCAGTTCATAATGACTATATTCAGTTCATAATGACTATATTCAGTTCATAATTACTATACTCGGTTCATAATTACTATACTCAGTTCATAATTACAATAGTCAGTTCATAATTATAATAGTCAGTACATAATGTCTATAGTCTGTTCGTAATTCATATAGTCAGTTCGTAATGTATACAGTCAGTTCATAATGTATACAGTCAGTTCATAATGTCTATAGTCAGTTCATAATGTCTATAGTCAGTTCATAATGTCTATAGTCAGTTCATAATGTCTATAGTCAGTTCATAATGTCTATAGTCAGTTCATAATGTCTATAGTCAGTTCATAATGTCTATAGTCAGTTCATAATGTCTATAGTCAGTTCATAATGTCTATAGTCAGTTCATAATGTCTATAGTCAGTTCATAATGTCTATAATCAGTTCATAATGTCAATAGTCAGTTCATAATGTCAATAGTCAGTTCATAATGTCAATAGTCAGTTCATAATGTCAATAGTCAGTTCATAATGTCAATAGTCAGTTCATAATGTCAATAGTCAGTTCATAATCATCATAATATCAGTAGTCTGTTCATAATCATCGACCTTACTTGGCATACCATACAACCGCGGTCAGTGAAGCTTAATCACCCGCAGCCAGTGAATGACATACCACTGCTAAGGTTTTAATTCATACATAATACAATCATGTCTTAAAACTAATCATAATAAACTTTTACCAATATAAAATACAATTCATAAACGATAACAAAATAACACTTATTTCACTTAATCACTAGATTCCACTCAGCTTGATTTTTTTTATTTTTTTTTACGAAGTGTACCTACGTATATCAAGGACAATATGACGTCTATCACTTGTTCATTTTTCATTTTCTTTTGCATATAATTTTGTATGCTCTGTACTGTACTAATAAAATATTATTTCCTTCTCGTTATTTTTTTTGCTGCATTAATCAAAGGATTTGCATTTTATTTTCCAAAGAAATTTACGAAATTTATTAATTTTCTATTTCATTATTAAAATCACCAGAGCTCGGTTATTCTGACAATTATTATCATCATTGCACATAGTGTTGTCAAGTCGAGATCTTTTCAAAATCATGATTTTTTAACCGATTTACTAAGCTATACTTTTAATTTTTAAGACGAAGATTCAAATCGTATTTCAGTTCCTTTGATTAAATAATAAATAGCTTTCACATTATTCAAGTCGAGTTTCGTTCCATTCCATCATATTTAAGTTCTTTAAGACATCAAGTTTTCGAAAAAAGCCATAATTAAAGTACCTTTTTTATTTTATGAGACATACAGTAAACTGATGTTAAAACCACAGACCCATTGCAAAATCAAAAAGGATTTCTTATTTTTCTACAAATATAAACTGAATCGTATCTTATGAAAATGACCTCCCGATTAACTTGGTCATTGACCAGAAGATCGACATCTACTCTGGCTTTTAATATCAAAGCTTATAAGCCAGTCAAAATACTACTTCAAAAAGACCATCAATTTGTATAAAAAAAAAAAAGTTGATAAAAGAGTGTTCAAATTGTTTTAAAGAAGTGTTTTTTGTTTTGTTTAGGTCACCATTTGTAATTCATTCGAGCTTTATGTTTCTTTTCTAGACTAGATCATTTTTTTTTTTTTACTAGAAATAGTACATCATATATTTACAAAAATGATCAACGGGTAAACATTTACTTGTAAGCTGCGTAATCTTTCCTAGTAGTATCGGATTTAATGTCGATTTTTTTACATTGGGTTGGCATAGGGACTTTTCTAGCGGGGCCGGCGGGGCGTATGAACTATGAATTTTGTTCTATGAATAGGGGAAACACCAACATGTATATTTTTTTAAAAATGAGGGGAACAACCACTAATCCATTGAATAACTTTCTTCTGACAGTCGAAATTAGGAGCCACAATTTTGATTTGATAATAACCAATGTTGTTTATCTTTTCACATTGTTATAACTTTGATTGTTTTGAAATTGAAATTATCATATGCTTATGTTTCAAAAATAGGAGTTACCTTGTACCAAACAAATCCTGGTACTAAGGCATTTTTATAAAATAATTTACTAATCAAAACAAACAAAAAACAATGTTCAAAAATATAATATACTCGTATCAACAGCATTGACTCGAATAGGTTTTATGTAAAGTAAACTATTTATTTTATGCTCCTAAATATTAATTTATTTTCATATTATATCTAGTAATTTGTTATAAAAGGTAATTTTAAAGCTTTATACAATGTTTTAAACTTGTTTAATCTTTGCTTTTAAACGTGTGATAAAAAAAAAACACTGATTCAATTCAAACCGATTTCAACTTGTGTTTCAAAACAACTTGTTTTAATCATGCCAACTCTGGCATTTTGCAAATGACAGATAGATTAAATAAACAAAAATGTCAATAGTTTTAACTCTCATATTTTTTTCGGATCAAAAGATTTTGTCTCGTTTACCCTTTTTCCTTTCTCAAGCAACAACTATTATTTTTTTTTGTTTCGCGAAAATAATACTTTTATGCCCAAAGAAACCTGATGTGTAAATACATTTTTTTTTCATTGCTGTTTTACTGTTTGTTGGCCCTAGTACTTACATTTAAAATTTGATTAACCAATTTGAGTAACCAATTTCTTATTAATCGACACGTCTTTTCGAATACTTAGTTATTTAAAGTTGGTAATTATGCAACAGGTATTGCAATTTCATCGACCAATTATTTTAAAACAGTATTTTTTTATAAATAAAATGTAAATAGTCTTTTTTTATATAACTGCCCGACATCACTTTCTTTTGATGTATTTTCCTTTCTTTTTAAATTTCGTTAAAATTCTAAGAAAGCCAAACCCTCAAACACAAAAAAAAAAAAAACTATTCATATCTAGGACCTTTTCAATTCACTTTTGGATTAAAACAAATAAATTTTAAAGCAGAGCCTCTGGAGGCCTTACCGACATTAGCCCATAAATCTTATTGTGGTGCAGAAGTTCTCGTTACGATATCCTCGGCATGGCTTCGATCCTTTTCAGCAGCATCGCAATCCAGCGGCTGTTCAAGATTGCAGCACGTTTTCATCGCCCTTCCAAATCCCGATTCCTCCACCCGATGACGTCTCAGCTTTCAACAGAGATGTGCCGATTGATAGCTCCAACGTTGATTATGAAATGTAAAAAGGAAGTTCATTAGAATTAATAAATAGGTTAGGGCACTTATCCCACTTCTGATGTTAGAAATAGGATGTGTATATAATAAATAGAATGTGTATTTCTGGTTTTATTGATATTAATATCGACGTTATTGTCAAGTTTAGATATCAGGATGGTTAATGTTATTTATTTACTGTATGTAAAGTATCTCTAAGGGCTTTCTTATAGAAATGGGTTTATAAAGAAAAGCACAAAATCAAAACTAGGTATTTTATTATCAAGCTACCTCCGTTCGTAAACCCTAGGTCTTCGTGGAGAAGAACGGAGAAAGAAACTCCACGGCAACATATTTTATCATATATACACTTCATAAAAATACATAATTAACAGCAATATCCTTATCATAATAAATATCAATTAACTTACATTTTCATTGTAGAACATTAGGACACTAATTATAACTTTCAGCATCACACACTTGTATTCTCTATTATTATATCACATTAAATATACAGAACACCACTTCGGACACGTCTTAACTCTTTGAACAGTTGCAGCGTAATGACTACCGATCTGAGGGTACATCTATTTTTATAAACTTAGTATTGTACCACTTCCATCAAATATTACCGCCATCATTAACCAATCACAGATCATCAAACACTGTATTTAAATAATTAATAAAATAGGTAATAATAAACAAATCCTGTACAGTAGAACCATTTTAAAACTTAATTAGATAATTTAGAAATTCAGTAAGTATTTATTTGCAGCCTTAATTTAATTCGATAAATATTTGAACGTCAATTGATTTCGTTCGGAAATCAGTTGATCGTTGTTTTAAATATTTTACTATTTACAATTAACATATATTTTACTATCAATTACATATTATAAATTATTATTAATTACGTATTATTTACTAGATAAATCTAACACGTGCAAAGTGTACTCGTATATGTACATGAAAAATAAAATATTTAATATAAAACTATGATTATAACAAATTGTCATTGATAATCATGGCAAACAAACACTCCAACCCAAACTATTCGTCAATTATAAATAAATAAAACGGAACGTAAGGTAGTTCGAGATGAATACGTACCCAATGCGAGATCGTTATTGAACAATGTTACTGGTCAGTAGTAGAAAATCTGACCGACTACGACTGTTGATCGGGAACGATTGGTTGCCCGGTCAACCGAATGATCTGTAAGTAGTTAGGGTTTGGATTCTGATCAGAGTCGGCTTACTGCCGAGAACATGCTCTGGCTGGTGATGAAGTCAATAGAACCGAGTGATTGTGAATTCGTCGTTGAGGTGAGTTGTCGTACCGGTGATGAGAGGTCAGTAAAGTGTGGTCGGTGTTGGTTGATTGCTGGGATGTCTTGCGTTGTCTGTGGCGCGAAAATCAGGATGGGAGTCGATGTCAAGTTGTGGATGATATCTAGCTTGTGGTGGATCGATTAAGACGAAAGATATGTCCGTTAAAATGAGTAAAAGTTGTTGTCTTATCAGTAATGAGTCGTAGTGTGCAAAGGTGTGGGTGGAGTCATTGTATTGGTTGAATGAGTTATATGGCATAGAGTTATAAGTTATAAGGCAGATACCAAAAGTCTTAGTTACTTTTTATTAAAAAAATAATAAGCCTTGGACTGCTGTGTTCCACGAAGGTGTGGGTTTAAACGGCAGATCCTAAATGTCTCAGTTACTTTTAACTGTAAAGTAAAAATTAAAGACCCAGGGACTGCTGTAGTACGCGAAAGTGTAAATGGGAAGGGCAGATACCGAATGTTTTAGTTATTTTATACCAAAAAATAAAATAATAATAAGGCGTGGACTGCTGTGTTGCACGAAGGTGTGGGATGTCTCAGTTACTTTTAACTGTAAAGTAAAAAATAAAGAGCCGGTTACTGCTGTAGTACGCGAGTGTGTAAATGGCAATGGCAGATACCGAAAGTTTTAGTTTTTTTTTTTGTGTATATTTTTATTTATGTATATTTAGGTTAAGGTATTTTATCTATGGGTCTTTGTTACCTGAAATAAATTGTTTATTATTATTAAATACACCTCTAGTGTAAACTAAATAGAATATTAATCTTGCATGATATTCCTTTTAGTATTAATTTTTAGTATTACTTTTTAGTATACTTTTTAGTATATTATAGAGAAGTAAATTAAGCAGACCAAAAAATGTATGAATCAAAATGTAACTATTTTCAGTGCCACGCAAGAACAAGTGCTTCAATATGCAATCCTTTTTCTTTTTAAGTTAGTTCCTTAATAATATAAGTTTTGTAGGTTCCATTCAAATATATAGGTAAATATAAAAAATCTGACCCGTCTCAATTCAAAAGGCTTTGACTCGGTTTGGAAAGTTTCCTTTTTTTGTTTGTTTTCCATTTTTTTTGCATGTTTTTGTTTGTTTGGCATTTTATTTTGCATTATATTTTTTCCACAATCTTGTGTCTTCTGTTCATGGTCAAAGGATGATTCGAATTGAGCATCGTCGTCGAAATAGTAAAAGCGTATCCATAGTTTATGTGTATGATTCGAAAGAATGTTCTGCGGATTCTGTTCTGTGATCCATGCAACGTGAATTTGGAGAACGTTCTATGAGTGATCTTGAATGCTAGATTGTAACGACATGAATGTCACCGTGTAAATTTGCAGAATAAGTACGTAGACTATTACGGCATCAATGGAGTTCCATCCAGATCTCATATTCTATGCTATACAAAAATCAAAGCTGATGACGCAACTAAAAATATGTTAGTTTGTGAAGTAATATAGTGGTCAGGTTTAGTGGATATTCTGCAGAAAGCGACGCCTTGAACACGTTTTTAGATCAAAGGTTTTTAGATTCTTGTTTTCAAAATTTTCAAAATCTAAATTCAAAGCTGGATCACGTTGTTACAATTTGTTTATGTGCCCTCCTTTCTTTTTCCTAAAAAGGCGGACGCCTATCTTTTGACACAAATCGCAACCCCTCAAAACCAACCCTTATCCGTATTTTGCATTTTTTGTATTTTCTTCAAAATTTCAACATATTTAATTCAATAACTTCGCCATTTTCAGATCAATTTTAACAGTTTTAACTTTATATTAGTCTCAGCAACCGTCCCCTACTAATCCCGTGATTTGGTCCGCGTTCCGCGGCCCGATTTCCGGAGTGGGGATAAAAAACACCAATTTTCACTTAAAATAACTGGTTTTTCGGCCATAACTCAAAATTTTGCTTCGTGTCGTGGGAAATTTTATTGCATATTCGACTAGCCCGCGCGGAGCCCGATCTTTCGACACCCCGCACGTGCGTCTAGCTCGCAAAAAAATATATTGTATTTTCTTCTTTGTCTCATGATGTTAGAGTTTAGTGTTGATAATGTAGTAAGTATACGTCTATTTGGTATAATATCTCAGAAGAAAAGTGGTCCTGCGGCCTTGCGGAGGAGTGGGATCCAACAAACAGTCGAGTTTCGATTCCTGGAAAGGGGAGAAAAAAAAAATCCTTTTTTACTTTCTTAGTTCTTTTTGTTTTTTTTTCTAGTATTTTTTTCTGTTTTTTGTTCTATTTCTTTTCCTTTTTTTTTTTTTTCAAATAAATTTTGAAATTTTTTTTTTCGGGTTAGACGCACGTGTGTGGTATCGTTGGATCGGGCTCGGCGAGGGCTAGCCAAATATGTAATTCTTTTTTCGCAAAAAAAAAAAAAAAAAAAAATTGCGAGCTACACGCTCGTGCGTGGTATCGTTGGATCGGGCTCCGCGCGGGCTAGTCGAATATGTAATAAAATTAATAACGACAAGAGACAAAATTTTGAGTTTTGGCCGAAAAACCAGTTTTGAAAAACCAGTGAAAATTGGTGTTTTTCACCCCCACTCCGGAACTCGGGCCACGGATCGCGGACCTGGTCACGGGATTAATTGAGGGCGGTCACTGAGACTAATATAAAATTTAAACGGTTGTAATTGGTCGAAAAATGGCGTTGTAAATGAATTAAATATAGTGAAATTTCGAGAAAATGCAAAATTCGGTTAAGGGTTGATTTTTAGGGGTTGCGATTTGTGTCAAACGATAGTCTCAGTGAGACGGTGAGACAGCCGAGGTGTCCGTGGGAATTTCCAACTCCTGCCTAAACAAAAAAAAAATTAACCTAACCTAACCTAACCTAACCTAACCTAACATAACCCATCGATATTTTCATTGTTATAGGTGCGATTTTGAAGCTGTTTTCAGCTAATTAGACCTAAAAAGGCGGACGCCTATCTTTTGACACAAATCGCAACCCCTCAAAACCAACCCTTATCCGTATTTTGCATTTTTTGTATTTTCTTCAAAATTTCAACATATTTAATTCAATAACTTCGCCATTTTCAGATCAATTTTAACAGTTTTAACTTTATATTAGTCTCAGCAACCGTCCCCTACTAATCCCGTGATTTGGTCCGCGTTCCGCGGCCCGATTTCCGGAGTGGGGATAAAAAACACCAATTTTCACTTAAAATAACTGGTTTTTCGGCCATAACTCAAAATTTTGCTTCGTGTCGTGGGAAATTTTATTGCATATTCGACTAGCCCGCGCGGAGCCCGATCTTTCGACACCCCGCACGTGCGTCTAGCTCGCAAAAAAATATATTGTATTTTCTTCTTTGTCTCATGATGTTAGAGTTTAGTGTTGATAATGTAGTAAGTATACGTCTATTTGGTATAATATCTCAGAAGAAAAGTGGTCCTGCGGCCTTGCGGAGGAGTGGGATCCAACAAACAGTCGAGTTTCGATTCCTGGAAAGGGGAGAAAAAAAAAATCCTTTTTTACTTTCTTAGTTCTTTTTGTTTTTTTTTCTAGTATTTTTTTCTGTTTTTTGTTCTATTTCTTTTCCTTTTTTTTTTTTTTCAAATAAATTTTGAAATTTTTTTTTTCGGGTTAGACGCACGTGTGTGGTATCGTTGGATCGGGCTCGGCGAGGGCTAGCCAAATATGTAATTCTTTTTTCGCAAAAAAAAAAAAAAAAAAAATTGCGAGCTACACGCTCGTGCGTGGTATCGTTGGATCGGGCTCCGCGCGGGCTAGTCGAATATGTAATAAAATTAATAACGACAAGAGACAAAATTTTGAGTTTTGGCCGAAAAACCAGTTTTGAAAAACCAGTGAAAATTGGTGTTTTTCACCCCCACTCCGGAACTCGGGCCACGGATCGCGGACCTGGTCACGGGATTAATTGAGGGCGGTCACTGAGACTAATATAAAATTTAAACGGTTGTAATTGGTCGAAAAATGGCGTTGTAAATGAATTAAATATAGTGAAATTTCGAGAAAATGCAAAATTCGGTTAAGGGTTGATTTTTAGGGGTTGCGATTTGTGTCAAACGATAGTCTCAGTGAGACGGTGAGACAGCCGAGGTGTCCGTGGGAATTTCCAACTCCTGCCTAAACAAAAAAAAAATTAACCTAACCTAACCTAACCTAACCTAACCTAACCTAACCAAACCTAACATAACCCATCGATATTTTCATTGTTATAGGTGCGATTTTGAAGCTGTTTTCAGCTAATTAGACCTAAAAAGGCGGACGCCTATCTTTTGACACAAATCGCAACCCCTCAAAACCAACCCTTATCCGTATTTTGCATTTTTTGTATTTTCTTCAAAATTTCAACATATTTAATTCAATAACTTCGCCATTTTCAGATCAATTTTAACAGTTTTAACTTTATATTAGTCTCAGCAACCGTCCCCTACTAATCCCGTGATTTGGTCCGCGTTCCGCGGCCCGATTTCCGGAGTGGGGATAAAAAACACCAATTTTCACTTAAAATAACTGGTTTTTCGGCCATAACTCAAAATTTTGCTTCGTGTCGTGGAAAATTTTATTGCATATTCGACTAGCCCGCGCGGAGCCCGATCTTTCGACACCCCGCACGTGCGTCTAGCTCGCAAAAAAATATATTGTATTTTCTTCTTTGTCTCATGATGTTAGAGTTTAGTGTTGATAATGTAGTAAGTATACGTCTATTTGGTATAATATCTCAGAAGAAAAGTGGTCCTGCGGCCTTGCGGAGGAGTGGGATCCAACAAACAGTCGAGTTTCGCTCGGCGCGGGCTAGCCAAATATGTAATTCTTTTTTCGCAAAAAAAAAAAAAAAAAAAAAATTGCGAGCTACACGCTCGTGCGTGGTATCGTTGGATCGGGCTCCGCGCGGGCTAGTCGAATATGTAATAAAATTAATAACGACAAGAGACAAAATTTTGAGTTTTGGCCGAAAAACCAGTTTTGAAAAACCAGTGAAAATTGGTGTTTTTCACCCCCACTCCGGAACTCGGGCCACGGATCGCGGACCTGGTCACGGGATTAATTGAGGGCGGTCACTGAGACTAATATAAAATTTAAACGGTTGTAATTGGTCGAAAAATGGCGTTGTAAATGAATTAAATATAGTGAAATTTCGAGAAAATGCAAAATTCGGTTAAGGGTTGATTTTTAGGGGTTGCGATTTGTGTCAAACGATAGTCTCAGTGAGACGGTGAGACAGCCGAGGTGTCCGTGGGAATTTCCAACTCCTGCCTAAACAAAAAAAAAATTAACCTAACCTAACCTAACCTAACCTAACCTAACCTAACCAAACCTAACATAACCCATCGATATTTTCATTGTTATAGGTGCGATTTTGAAGCTGTTTTCAGCTAATTAGACCTAAAAAGGCGGACGCCTATCTTTTGACACAAATCGCAACCCCTCAAAACCAACCCTTATCCGTATTTTGCATTTTTTGTATTTTCTTCAAAATTTCAACATATTTAATTCAATAACTTCGCCATTTTCAGATCAATTTTAACAGTTTTAACTTTATATTAGTCTCAGCAACCGTCCCCTACTAATCCCGTGATTTGGTCCGCGTTCCGCGGCCCGATTTCCGGAGTGGGGATAAAAAACACCAATTTTCACTTAAAATAACTGGTTTTTCGGCCATAACTCAAAATTTTGCTTCGTGTCGTGGGAAATTTTATTGCATATTCGACTAGCCCGCGCGGAGCCCGATCTTTCGACACCCCGCACGTGCGTCTAGCTCGCAAAAAAATATATTGTATTTTCTTCTTTGTCTCATGATGTTAGAGTTTAGTGTTGATAATGTAGTAAGTATACGTCTATTTGGTATAATATCTCAGAAGAAAAGTGGTCCTGCGGCCTTGCGGAGGAGTGGGATCCAACAGTCGAGTTTCGATTCCTGGAAAGGGGAGAAAAAAAAAATCCTTTTTTACTTTCTTAGTTCTTTTTGTTTTTTTTTCTAGTATTTTTTTCTGTTTTTTGTTCTATTTCTTTTCCTTTTTTTTTTTTTCAAATAAATTTTGAAATTTTTTTTTTCGGGTTAGACGCACGTGTGTGGTATCGTTGGATCGGGCTCGGCGCGGGCTAGCCAAATATGTAATTCTTTTTTCGCAAAAAAAAAAAAAAAAAAAAAATTGCGAGCTACACGCTCGTGCGTGGTATCGTTGGATCGGGCTCCGCGCGGGCTAGTCGAATATGTAATAAAATTAATAACGACAAGAGACAAAATTTTGAGTTTTGGCCGAAAAACCAGTTTTGAAAAACCAGTGAAATTTGGTGTTTTTCACCCCCACTCCGGAACTCGGGCCACGGATCGCGGACCTGGTCACGGGATTAATTGAGGGCGGTCACTGAGACTAATATAAAATTTAAACGGTTGTAATTGGTCGAAAAATGGCGTTGTAAATGAATTAAATATAGTGAAATTTCGAGAAAATGCAAAATTCGGTTAAGGGTTGATTTTTAGGGGTTGCGATTTGTGTCAAACGATAGTCTCAGTGAGACGGTGAGACAGCCGAGGTGTCCGTGGGAATTTCCAACTCCTGCCTAAACAAAAAAAAAATTAACCTAACCTAACCTAACCTAACCTAACCTAACCTAACATAACCCATCGATATTTTCATTGTTATAGGTGCGATTTTGAAGCTGTTTTCAGCTAATTAGACCTAAAAAGGCGGACGCCTATCTTTTGACACAAATCGCAACCCCTCAAAACCAACCCTTATCCGTATTTTGCATTTTTTGTATTTTCTTCAAAATTTCAACATATTTAATTCAATAACTTCGCCATTTTCAGATCAATTTTAACAGTTTTAACTTTATATTAGTCTCAGCAACCGTCCCCTACTAATCCCGTGATTTGGTCCGCGTTCCGCGGCCCGATTTCCGGAGTGGGGATAAAAAACACCAATTTTCACTTAAAATAACTGGTTTTTCGGCCATAACTCAAAATTTTGCTTCGTGTCGTGGGAAATTTTATTGCATATTCGACTAGCCCGCGCGGAGCCCGATCTTTCGACACCCCGCACGTGCGTCTAGCTCGCAAAAAAATATATTGTATTTTCTTCTTTGTCTCATGATGTTAGAGTTTAGTGTTGATAATGTAGTAAGTATACGTCTATTTGGTATAATATCTCAGAAGAAAAGTGGTCCTGCGGCCTTGCGGAGGAGTGGGATCCAACAAACAGTCGAGTTTCGATTCCTGGAAAGGGGAGAAAAAAAAAATCCTTTTTTACTTTCTTAGTTCTTTTTGTTTTTTTTTCTAGTATTTTTTTCTGTTTTTTGTTCTATTTCTTTTCCTTTTTTTTTTTTTTTCAAATAAATTTTGAAATTTTTTTTTCGGGTTAGACGCACGTGTGTGGTATCGTTGGATCGGGCTCGGCGCGGGCTAGCCAAATATGTAATTCTTTTTTCGCAAAAAAAAAAAAAAAAATTGCGAGCTACACGCTCGTGCGTGGTATCGTTGGATCGGGCTCCGCGCGGGCTAGTCGAATATGTAATAAAATTAATAACGACAAGAGACAAAATTTTGAGTTTTGGCCGAAAAACCAGTTTTGAAAAACCAGTGAAAATTGGTGTTTTTCACCCCCACTCCGGAACTCGGGCCACGGATCGCGGACCTGGTCACGGGATTAATTGAGGGCGGTCACTGAGACTAATATAAAATTTAAACGGTTGTAATTGGTCGAAAAATGGCGTTGTAAATGAATTAAATATAGTGAAATTTCGAGAAAATGCAAAATTCGGTTAAGGGTTGATTTTTAGGGGTTGCGATTTGTGTCAAACGATAGTCTCAGTGAGACGGTGAGACAGCCGAGGTGTCCGTGGGAATTTCCAACTCCTGCCTAAACAAAAAAAAAATTAACCTAACCTAACCTAACCTAACCTAACATAACCCATCGATATTTTCATTGTTATAGGTGCGATTTTGAAGCTGTTTTCAGCTAATTAGACCTAAAAAGGCGGACGCCTATCTTTTGACACAAATCGCAACCCCTCAAAACCAACCCTTATCCGTATTTTGCATTTTTTGTATTTTCTTCAAAATTTCAACATATTTAATTCAATAACTTCGCCATTTTCAGATCAATTTTAACAGTTTTAACTTTATATTAGTCTCAGCAACCGTCCCCTACTAATCCCGTGATTTGGTCCGCGTTCCGCGGCCCGATTTCCGGAGTGGGGATAAAAAACACCAATTTTCACTTAAAATAACTGGTTTTTCGGCCATAACTCAAAATTTTGCTTCGTGTCGTGGGAAATTTTATTGCATATTCGACTAGCCCGCGCGGAGCCCGATCTTTCGACACCCCGCACGTGCGTCTAGCTCGCAAAAAAATATATTGTATTTTCTTCTTTGTCTCATGATGTTAGAGTTTAGTGTTGATAATGTAGTAAGTATACGTCTATTTGGTATAATATCTCAGAAGAAAAGTGGTCCTGCGGCCTTGCGGAGGAGTGGGATCCAACAAACAGTCGAGTTTCGATTCCTGGAAAGGGGAGAAAAAAAAAATCCTTTTTTACTTTCTTAGTTCTTTTTGTTTTTTTTTCTAGTATTTTTTTCTGTTTTTTGTTCTATTTCTTTTCCTTTTTTTTTTTTTTTTCAAATAAATTTTGAAATTTTTTTTTTCGGGTTAGACGCACGTGTGTGGTATCGTTGGATCGGGCTCGGCGCGGGCTAGCCAAATATGTAATTCTTTTTTCGCAAAAAAAAAAAAAAAAAATTGCGAGCTACACGCTCGTGCGTGGTATCGTTGGATCGGGCTCCGCGCGGGCTAGTCGAATATGTAATAAAATTAATAACGACAAGAGACAAAATTTTGAGTTTTGGCCGAAAAACCAGTTTTGAAAAACCAGTGAAATTTGGTGTTTTTCACCCCCACTCCGGAACTCGGGCCACGGATCGCGGACCTGGTCACGGGATTAATTGAGGGCGGTCACTGAGACTAATATAAAATTTAAACGGTTGTAATTGGTCGAAAAATGGCGTTGTAAATGAATTAAATATAGTGAAATTTCGAGAAAATGCAAAATTCGGTTAAGGGTTGATTTTTAGGGGTTGCGATTTGTGTCAAACGATAGTCTCAGTGAGACGGTGAGACAGCCGAGGTGTCCGTGGGAATTTCCAACTCCTGCCTAAACAAAAAAAAAATTAACCTAACCTAACCTAACCTAACCTAACCTAACCTAACCTAACATAACCCATCGATATTTTCATTGTTATAGGTGCGATTTTGAAGCTGTTTTCAGCTAATTAGACCTAAAAAGGCGGACGCCTATCTTTTGACACAAATCGCAACCCCTCAAAACCAACCCTTATCCGTATTTTGCATTTTTTGTATTTTCTTCAAAATTTCAACATATTTAATTCAATAACTTCGCCATTTTCAGATCAATTTTAACAGTTTTAACTTTATATTAGTCTCAGCAACCGTCCCCTACTAATCCCGTGATTTGGTCCGCGTTCCGCGGCCCGATTTCCGGAGTGGGGATAAAAAACACCAATTTTCACTTAAAATAACTGGTTTTTCGGCCATAACTCAAAATTTTGCTTCGTGTCGTGGGAAATTTTATTGCATATTCGACTAGCCCGCGCGGAGCCCGATCTTTCGACACCCCGCACGTGCGTCTAGCTCGCAAAAAAATATATTGTATTTTCTTCTTTGTCTCATGATGTTAGAGTTTAGTGTTGATAATGTAGTAAGTATACGTCTATTTGGTATAATATCTCAGAAGAAAAGTGGTCCTGCGGCCTTGCGGAGGAGTGGGATCCAACAAACAGTCGAGTTTCGATTCCTGGAAAGGGGAGAAAAAAAAAATCCTTTTTTACTTTCTTAGTTCTTTTTGTTTTTTTTTCTAGTATTTTTTTCTGTTTTTTGTTCTATTTCTTTTCCTTTTTTTTTTTTCAAATAAATTTTGAAATTTTTTTTTTCGGGTTAGACGCACGTGTGTGGTATCGTTGGATCGGGCTCGGCGCGGGCTAGCCAAATATGTAATTCTTTTTTCTTAAAAAAAAAAAAAAAAAAAAAATTGCGAGCTACACGCTCGTGCGTGGTATCGTTGGATCGGGCTCCGCGCGGGCTAGTCGAATATGTAATAAAATTAATAACGACAAGAGACAAAATTTTGAGTTTTGGCCGAAAAACCAGTTTTGAAAAACCAGTGAAATTTGGTGTTTTTCACCCCCACTCCGGAACTCGGGCCACGGATCGCGGACCTGGTCACGGGATTAATTGAGGGCGGTCACTGAGACTAATATAAAATTTAAACGGTTGTAATTGGTCGAAAAATGGCGTTGTAAATGAATTAAATATAGTGAAATTTCGAGAAAATGCAAAATTCGGTTAAGGGTTGATTTTTAGGGGTTGCGATTTGTGTCAAACGATAGTCTCAGTGAGACGGTGAGACAGCCGAGGTGTCCGTGGGAATTTCCAACTCCTGCCTAAACAAAAAAAAAATTAACCTAACCTAACCTAACCTAACCTAACCTAACCTAACCTAACCTAACATAACCCATCGATATTTTCATTGTTATAGGTGCGATTTTGAAGCTGTTTTCAGCTAATTAGACCTAAAAAGGCGGACGCCTATCTTTTGACACAAATCGCAACCCCTCAAAACCAACCCTTATCCGTATTTTGCATTTTTTGTATTTTCTTCAAAATTTCAACATATTTAATTCAATAACTTCGCCATTTTCAGATCAATTTTAACAGTTTTAACTTTATATTAGTCTCAGCAACCGTCCCCTACTAATCCCGTGATTTGGTCCGCGTTCCGCGGCCCGATTTCCGGAGTGGGGATAAAAAACACCAATTTTCACTTAAAATAACTGGTTTTTCGGCCATAACTCAAAATTTTGCTTCGTGTCGTGGGAAATTTTATTGCATATTCGACTAGCCCGCGCGGAGCCCGATCTTTCGACACCCCGCACGTGCGTCTAGCTCGCAAAAAAATATATTGTATTTTCTTCTTTGTCTCATGATGTTAGAGTTTAGTGTTGATAATTTTTGGTTTAACTTTTAAACTAATTGTGGGTAGTTACCTTTAGGTTGCACAATATTATATTTTTGTAGTATCCTTGCGTGGCCTTATTTTCCATCTAATACGATGCATGGCCATTTACAATGAAGAATAGTGGTATGAAACTGTTTATCAGTAACAATTGCTTACGTATTGGCTCGATTCATATGTGATTTTGATTTAGCTCATAACTCAATGTAAAATGAGTGTTAATTTGCTAGTATTTTTTCTAATATAATAACAAATAATTTGTTATAGGCTATTTGGAACGAATCTACCCGCAAACAACTGATAAGCAATAAACAATTACTTATATTCCTTCCTTCATTTTATTTTTAATGTGTCATGTACTTGCTTTTATCCTCGTCGCCACTTGTAATGTTCACTGCGTTAATAAAACACACTTTGATAGATCTCGTAGGTGAAGTAGTATATGCGTCTAGCGCACGTCCGCTCTCGCTCACGGTTGGTGCTCGACTGCCCGCGCGCCGCCCAGGCGCATACACTACAGATACCGAAGCCAAAAATATAGTTTTTAGAATTTTTGTCTGTTTATCTGTTTGTCTGTACGTATGTCCGGGATAAAGTCAAAAAGTACTGGACGGATTTGAATGATTTTTTTTTTGTTGTATAGGTATTAAGTCTGGCCAACATATAGGCTATAATTTATCTTGAAATCTTGAACACCTGGTGCAGAACCGCAACAGACCAGCTGTTGGTCTAGTGGTTAGTGACCCTGACTGCTATGCCAGAGGTCGTGGGTTCGATTCCCACCCAGGACAAATGTTTGTGTGATGAGCACGATCATTTGTTCTGTGTCTGGGTGTAATTTATCTATAATATGTAATATGTATGTATTTAGAAATATAAGTATGTTTATCAGTTGTCTAGTACCCATAACACAAGCTCTGCTTAGATTGGGACTAGATGGCGTTGTGTGATAGTTAGATATTATTAAAAAAAAAAAAAAAAAAACTGTAAGAGATACAAAAATGGTGCCATTGCAAATATTGTTCCACGTGATGAGTATTTTCTGCTGAGAGAATAAATTTGAAGATCTGGAACACCTGATGTGGAACTCCAAGAGCCCAGCAGCTACACTATAACATAATTATACAGGAATGACGTCTTAGTAAGAGTTGTTCAGCCTGATGAGCACTCTCTGTTGACGTATAAAAATTGAAGATCTAGAACACCTGATGTGGAACACCAAGAGCCCAGCTACACTATAACATATATAGGAATGTCGTCTTAGCAAAGTTGTTCAGCCTGATGAGCACTCTCTGTTGACGTATAAAAATTGAAGATCTAGAACACCTGATGTGGAACGCCAAGAGCCCAGCTACACTATAACATATACAACATGTAACGTAATTAACGCACACCCTCAAACACCCCAATTAGAATATTATGTTATAATCATAATACGTACACTAAATCTTTAATTTAACATATATATGCATTGTTATTTATTAAATTAGTTATACCAATTCTTGAAGAACTTTATGGTCATACTACGCACGCAACGCACACAGTCGCACAAGCAGTTATCGCGCTGCTCGACACACACAACGAAACGAAACTACAGAAAAAGCCGACAATACACGATTGTTTACGTTTTTTTTTTTTTTAGCGTGGTAAAATCATCAAATGAGTCCTCCCACCCCGGGCAGGGCGGGAGGGACTGTCAGACTTGTACTGACTAAAATCGACGGTGTCCTTCAATAGCCTTTTATGTTCTGGGGTCACGGTAATGAGATAAGTCCCGCGACCCCGGCAGGCTTTGGCCCTCTTGGGCGGGGCCCCGTCATCGTGCTGACGCTCTTTGAGGCGCGCGTGGAACACAACGCGCCGTCGACCCGGGCATGGTCCATGGTCGGGCGGCGAGTTGCCCTTTACTCGCCGCCCGCATGCCACGATTGTTTACGTTGAAGAAATATTATGAAACATTAACCGACGACGTCCAAAAGAATTGTTTATTACGGCCTATGTCTAGTAAACATTATGATTGCATCTTTCCATCACACTTTTCAGGCTTTGGACTGTCGACTCTGAATAATTTCGTTGATTGAATATGTTACAATGCCAATCGGTAATGAACTGCTGAAAATAAGAGGCGATACGACAACATTATTCAAAGACGGCGTGATTAAAAGATTGAATCAAAATATTTACAGTAATTTAAAAATCAAATAACTTACACACTGATTGCCTAAACACTATTACGACGTTGTCTTTTTAACACACTTTCAAAATGTCCACCACCTTGTTCAATACATTTTAATGCCCGTTTTCTTAATTGATGTTTTAATTTAGAAAGCACTTCAGTGTCATTTCTCACTATTTGAAAAGCGTTCACTATCCTATTTTTAGGTCCTCGGATCTTGTTGTGTCACTAAAATACACTAACGATTTAATTCGTCCCCACAAGAAAAAGTCAAGAGGCGTCAAATCAGCTAATCTGGGGGGCCACTGGACAGGGCCGCCGCGACCGATCCAGCGTTCTCCAAACTCTTCATCAAGGTGCTGCCGAACACTTCTAGTGAAATGGGCAGGGGCACCATCGTGTTGGAAGAATACCTCGTGTAAATTATGAAGAGGAATGTCTTCTAGCAGCGTAGTTAGAGTTTCTCGTAGAAACAGTAAATATGCGTCTCCTGTTAGTCTTTGTAAGAAGACTGGTCCCAGTATGTGTGTACCAATGACACCGGCCCAGACGTTAACTGAGAAACGGTGTTGGAAGGAATCCACTCTGCATGCGTGAGGATTTTCGTGCATCCACAAATGTGTGTTATGTTGATTGTACCTCCCCACGCGTGTGAATGTACTTTCGTCTGTCCAAATGATGTTCCGCTGCCAATTTTCTAATAACCAGCGACTGAACTGCAAACGTGGTTCGTAATCGTTTGGAGTCAACTCCTGGCATCTTCTGAGGTGGAATGCATGTTGATTATCACCACGAAGTGTTCTCCACACATGCATATGGCTACATCCAAAGTGTGGCGCTGCTTCTCGAGTACTGGCATGGGGATTGTCATCGAAATAATCTAGGATTTCATTTTAAAGACGAGTACATGTACGCACGTTGGCTCCCCTATCGATGGATGTGTTTGGACGGAACGTTCCGTGGTCGCGGAGCCGCTGAGTAGCAGCTAACATTGTCCTGCGGTCCACTCTTGTACCATACCTTTGGTTAAATGTTCTACAAGCTAGAGCCACATTATCACCACACATTGCTAAAGTCCTCACCATTTCGGTATACTGAACATTAGTGTATTGGAAAGACATTGCGCGCGAAAGAATTATTTGATAACACTTGACACTACGTAACTTCTTTCCACTAATATTGCCCGCGCGTGACTAATGTCAATGTTTACATTTTAAAATGTTAGCTTTCATCGTAGCCGCGCAAGCGGTGGTGGCTATCTCGCTCTATCCTGGGCAGGAGAAAGGGAACGAAAGTCGGTGGTTTATCGGTGTCCTTTGTCCAGATCCTGTTAGTGTGTGCGTGCGGTCAAATCGCTAAGTATAAAATGCACTTGTAAAGACCTTAACGTACTTGGAATAAGGTTTATTTTTCTTTATTTTGTATTGAATGATTAAATTTGTATGAATACAAATAAAGCTGCGATTTTAAAAGTCTTATTATTTTGGTGTACGGTCCATTTCAATTTGTTTTGACTGTACAGGGTTAATGTGACAATAATTTCCGTAGTTTTAATTATTTTTGGGATAAAAAAAATACCTATATTAAAAATTATATATTATAAATCGATTCAGTAAACGATTCTGAACAAACTATTTTCAGGATGTGCGTTAATTAAGTTACATGTTGTATAGGAATGACGTCTTAGCAAAGTTGTGCAGCCTGATGAGCACTCTCTGTTGATGTATAAGATTGAAGATGCCTGATGTGGGACACCAAGAGCCTAGCTTCACTATCTATACATATAATAAAGCAGTAGAACCCGAGTGTCTGTATATTGGATATTTTTACCGAAAATTGAAACGGGGCGATCAAAGAAGAGCAATAAATACAAAAAAGTAAAAAAAAAATTGTTCTTTATGCCTGTTTACGATAAACTACAAAACGGCTGAAAGGATTTGATTGCGGTTTTAATCTAATATATTTTGCTAAACTGGGCGCAATTTTTATTAGTATTTATTTGATGAGAATCGGTTCATAGATAAAAAACATAATATATGTTAATTTAAAGAATCGCAGAGAATAGTTTGGGATGAAATATGCATTGTCGTCAAGTTCAATTCGATTGATTCAATTCATTTATGACATACATAGCGATTACTATACATGCGTGTTTGAGGAAAGGGTAAATTCTGCGAAAGGTACATTTTGCGAAAGGAACATTTTGCGAAATGGGACATTCCGCGAAAGGTACATTCCGCGAAAGGTACATTCCGCGAAAGGAACATTTTGCTACCTGTGGACATTTTGCGAAAGGAACATTTTGCTACCTGTGGACATTTTGCGAAAGGAACATTTTGCTACCTGTGGACATTTTGCGAAAGGAACATTTTGCGCCTGAGCCCTATTTTGAAGAATTTGGCAGCGGAGTGCATGGTTTAGCGGATGGTCGAGTTCCAGGTTCGATTCTTATCTTTTTTTTTTTGTCTATATCAAATAATAGCCACACTATACTTTTTGTAAATAAAGAAAAACGATACTAATTTTAAATTAAGACGATGCGCGTTTTCGTCTCCGCACTTGCGAAGCTGCATACAATCGTTATGAAGCTCGCGCGGCAGTATGTCGCTAACAAAGCAAGATGCGTAATTTATTTTTGTTTTAACAATAGACACTATGTTTAAAATCACAATCGACCTAGACAATACTGAAACACCAACGTGTTCGGTGTCACGAAACTGTGACAAAGCAAATAATTATGTTTTAGGATTGTAATGTAACCGTTTTGCCCTGGGGTCTGGAGGCGACTTCGCTTTAGCGCGTCTGGCGCATGGCGAAACCCCGCTGCCTCGACAAGTCGAGGCGCGGCGGGTAGAGCTCCCGCGCGCTCCTGGGCAGTTTGGACGGAGCGACTGTCGCAACCGAGGTCCGGGCACGCCCCTATCGCAGCGGTAAGACCTCTCTTTAAGGAGTGGCTGGATAAGCGTCACGGCGTCCAGACCTACCACCTGACGCAGGTCCACACCGGACACGGAAGTTTCGAGAGGTATCTGTGTCGGATAGGGAAGGAAGAAACGCCTGGGTGTCACCACTGCGAGAATCGCCCGGAGCACACGGTGCAGGACTGCCCCGCTTGGGCAGAGCACCGCTGTGTCCTCACGACGGCGATAGGCGGAGACTTCTCGCGCCCGGCATTGGTCGAGGCCATGCTGCGGGGCGAGACGGAGTGGGAAGCAGTCGCCTCCTAAGAAGCAGTCATGCCAGCGAAGGAGGAAGCGGGATGCATGAGGGAGAGGACAGCGTCCACCTCACAACCCAGCTGCAGTGGTAGACGCCCACGGCCACGGACATCGCTAGACGATCTCCGACCACCGTAGGCGCGGGCATGCGGGCGGCGAGTAATGGGCGACTCGCTTTCTGACCGTGGACCAGGCCCGGGTCGACGGCGCGTTGTGTTCCACGCGCGCCTCCAAGAGTGTCAGCGCAATGACGGGCCCCTCCCCCTTAGAGCCTGCATTACACAGAAATTCTCACCGGGTGTGACTCAGAGGAGACTGCATTGATACCGCGAATACCACTCATCCCCAACAATTTCCCTTTCCAGTTCAAACGCACACATTTCCCGGTAACCGCCTACTTCGCGATAACCATAAATAAGTTCCAAGGACAGACCCTGAAGGAAGCTGATGTCAACCTAAGGTCCAACTGTTTTTCCCACGGCCAACAATATGTCACACGCTCACGTGTCAGTAATGCTGACCATCTTTTTATATTTAGCACCAGAAGGAAAAACTACCAATGTCGTACATAAAGTGTTGTGTCTGGAAGTTTTCATTTCCATTTTTTATATATATTTTTTTAAGTATTTTTAATTTTTTACGAAATATACTTTTTACTGTCTGACGTGAATCTCATTCAAATATCTCTAATTTACACCCTTGATAACAAACTTTAAAGTGGGAAATGAGGCACCCTCACTTTCTCAAAAAAATAAAAAGAGAATATTGATAGGCGCCATAAAACCAAATACTACGCGGACGAAGTCGCGGGCAACAGCTAGTGTATAATAAAGCAGTAGAACCCGAGTGTCTGTACATTGGATTTTTACCGAAAATTGAAACGGGGCGATCAAAGAAGAGCAATAAAACACAAAAAAAATATAAAAAAAATTGTCTGTCTGTCTGTCTGTCTGTCTGTCTTTCTGTCTGTCTGTCTGTCTGTCTGTCTGTTTGCGTTAAACTCCAAAACGGCTGAAAGGATTTGATTAATGCGGTTTTCACTAATGTATTCTGCTAAACTGGGCGCAGTTTTTAGTGTTTGTTTGATGAGAATCGGTTCACAAATCTATACATATAATAAAACGGTAAAAAAACTGTGTCTGTACATTGAATGAATTAAAAAAATAATAATTGAGGGGGATTTAGAAACAGTAATAGAGCACGAAACGAAAAAAAAAATTCTGTCTGTTTGTCTGTGTGTCTGTTTGTCTGTTTCTCTGTTTGTCTGTTTGTTTGTACACGCTAATCTTCGCAACTACTGGACGGATTTGAATGTTTTTTTTTTGTTGTATAGTTATTAAGTCTGGGCAACATATAGGCTATAATTTATCTTGGAAATTTGAACACCTGATGCAGAACCGCAACAGACCAGCTAAACTATAAGAGATACAAAAATGGTACCATAGCGAAAATTGTTTCACGTGATGAGCATTTTCTGCTAAGAGAATAAATTTGAAGATCTGGAACACCTGTTGTGGAACTCCAACAGCCCAGCTACACTATAACATATATAGGAATGACGTCTTAGCAAGAGTTGTTCAGCTTGATGAGCACTCTCTGTTGTCGTATAAAATTTGAAGATCTGGAACAGCTGATGTGGATCTCCAAGAGCCCAGCTACACTATTACATATATAGGAATGACGTCTTAGCAAGAGTTGTTCAGCCTGATGAGCACTCTCTGTTGTCGTATAAAATTTGAAGATCTTGAACAGCTGATGTGGATCTCCAAGAGCCCAGCTACACTATAACATATATAGGAATGACGTTTTAGCAAGAGTTGTTCAGCTTGATGAGCACTCTCTGTTGTCGTATAAAATTTGAAGATCTGGAATACCTGATGTGGAACACCAAGAGCCCAGCTACACTATAACATATATAGGAATGACGTCTTAGCAAGAGTTGTTCAGCCTGATGAGCACTCTCTGTTGTCGTATAAAACTTGAAGATCTGGAATACCTGATGTGAAACTCCAAAAACCCAGCTACACTATAACATATATAGGAATGACGTCCTAGCAAGAGTTGTTCAGCCTGATGAGCACTCTCTGTTATACGAGACGTATAAAGATTGTAGATCTGGAACACCTGTGGAAATCAAAGCTATCACTAATTTCACTGTATAATTTCACTGTATAATTATAAAATAACATAAGCTGGGAGTACCTCCACGCGGTGAAGGCGGTAACAGTTTAGGACTGATTTTCGATGAAAATTCTATGAATCATTGAAAATTTGACTCTACTGGCTAAAACTCCCATTTATTATTTTATTTTATCGAATAAATATGCCTTCGGGCTTATGTTATTTGAGTATTTAATTTCCTTTTCCATTTATCTTCGTGACACGGTAGCCTACCCGGTAACGCAGGGGAGCAGTTACTTAGATTTTAATTGATCAGGTATC
The DNA here is from genome assembly GCA_950005045.1 of Agrotis exclamationis. Classification (NCBI taxonomy): domain Eukaryota; kingdom Metazoa; phylum Arthropoda; class Insecta; order Lepidoptera; family Noctuidae; genus Agrotis; species Agrotis exclamationis. Next base: position 8,964,281 of record OX465415.1, on the reverse strand, counting down.
TTCAGAATAAAACTATAACCATGCCTAGAAAGAGGTCAAATCTTTCCCAACGTTCCAAAGGAGCTAAAAGATTGAGGATCATAAGATCCCAAGAATCTACCGAAGAGCGTCAGGATAGAATTGATGCTGTTCGAGAGCATCAGGCTGCAACTCGCTCCGTAGAAACCTCTTCGGATCGCGAAGCTCGCTTGCGTTCTCAGCGTATTTATGCATCTACGTCCAGGTCTCTAGAGACCAGTGAAGAATATGATGCGCGACTATCCGCTGATCGTGAACGTCATGCATTGTCTCGCAAGTCGGAGACGTTTACGGATAGAGAATTGCGCTTGAGTTCTCAGCGTATCTACGCATCGGTTGCTAGGTCTCTAGAGACAAGTGCGGAACATGATGCGCGACTGTCCGCTGATCGTGAACGTCACGCATTGTCTCGCGAGTCGGAGACGTTCACTGATAGAGAATTGCGCTTGAGTTCTCAGCGTATCTACGCATCTGCTGCTAGGTCTCTAGAGACAAGTGCGGAACATGATGCGCGACTGTCCACTGATCGTGAACGTCACGCATTGTCTCGCGAGTCGGAGACGTTCACTGATAGAGAATTGCGCTTGAGTTCTCAGCGTATCTACGCATCTCCTGCTAGGTCTCTAGAGATAAGTGCGGAACATGATGCACGACTGTCCGCTGATCGTGAACGTCACGCATTGTCTCGCGAGTCGGAGACGTTCACTGATAGAGAATTGCGCTTGAGTTCTCAGCGTATCTACGCATCTGCTGCTAGGTCTCTAGAGACAAGTGCGGAACATGAGGCACGACTGTCCGCTGATCGTGAACGTCACGCATTGTCTCGCGAGTCGGAGACGTTTACCGATACAGAATCACGCTTGAGTTCTCAGCGAATTCGCACATCTACTAACAGGTCTTTTGAAACGAGTGATGAACGTGATGCGCGACTAACTGCTGATCGAGATTATCATACATTGTCCCGAACACGCACACAACAAAATATTCATAATCAGTTAGAAAGTGAGAGAGAAAGAATCGCTGGAGTACGCCATGAAGAGACAGAAGAAGAGCGCAACGAACGTTTGAATTCTGATCGCCTTCGACATTCTCTGAACAGAATGTCGATATCATCCGAAGAATCGGATGTGTCTCAAGATATCGCCGTAGGGCATGGCGACCTTCCTTGGGTTGATAAGGAACGGAGTGCATTTACGTATACTCCTATGATTGACTACGCCACATATTCCGCCATCGGAGGTATGGTTCAAAATTGTACATTTTGTGAAGCTGTTAAATGGCAAAAAGAAACAAACGGTATGTGTTGCTCGGGTGGGAAAGTACATATTGAAATATTACAAAATCCTCCAGAAATATTAAGATCACTGCTTATCGGTGACCATCCACAGTCAAAACATTTCTTGGACAACATCCGTTCATACAATAATGCCTTTCAAATGACGTCTTTTGGTGCGAAACAGATTTCGGAAGGCCCATTTATGCCAACATTTAAAGTGCAAGGCCAAGTTTACCACCTTATTGGTTCATTATTGCCTGAAAATGATCCCAAGTTTCTCCAAATATATTTCGTATCAAGTTATCAAGATCAGGCAAATATTAGAAACCAAAATTTTCCACAATTGAACAGTAGTCTGATTTCACTGCTTCAAAGTATGTTGCATGAAGTAAATCCCTACGTGCACAGTTTTAAATCTGCATTAGAATCTATCCCCCCTGGACAAAGCAATAGTTATAAAGTGATTGATGCTGATAAACGACCCGCTACTGGACATCGTGGCAGATACAATGCTCCAGTAACAAATGAAGTTGCAGTAGTTTTGGCTGATCAAGAATGTGAGCGGCGTGACATAGTGTTACGTACACAAGATAATCGCCTGCAACGCATTTATGAAACACATCGATCTTACGATGCATTGCAGTACCCTCTAATTGATTGCCATGGAGATGATGGTTATAACTTCGCCATTAATCAAGTTCAACCTGCCACAAGAGAAATAAATTTAAATAAAAAAGTTTCAGCTCAACAATTTTATTCTTATCTTCTACAAATCAGACTCAATCGTTTCATTTATCTACAAAGGTTTCGTGGTCTATTTAGCCAGTTTATTGTTGACATGTACGCTAAAATTGAAACGGAGCGATTGGTATATATACGCACAAACCAGAGGCGTTTACGAGCTGAAGAATACGTGCATTTGCGGGACGCTATGCAGCAGGATACAGAAATAGAAAACTTAGGCCGTTTAGTTATTCTGCCCTCCAGTTTCACCGGTGATCCCCGTTATATGCACGAGCGTACTCAAGACGCTTTCTGCTACGTTCGGAAATATGGTCGACCTGATCTTTTTATAACGTTCACGACAAATCCAAAATGGGATGAAATTACTCGAGAACTATGTGCAGGACAAGTGTCGTTCGATCGACATGATTTGATAGCAAGAGTTTTCCATTTAAAATTGAAGTTAATGATGGACCTATTAACTAAAGAAAGCATATTTGGAACAACTCTGTGTTACATGTACAGCGTAGAATGGCAGAAACGTGGTTTGCCACATGCACACATTCTACTTTGGTTGCTTGAAAAAGTGCGTCCCAACGACATCGACAAGTTAATAAGTGCAGAGTTTCCAAATCCAGATGAAGATCCTCTATTGTATACTATTGTTAAAACACACATGGTGCACGGCCCCTGCGGCACTATAAACAGGGACTCTCCATGCATGCAAGGTAATCGTTGTGCGAAGAAATATCCGCGTGCAATAAAAGAACAAACAGTGACAGGTGAAAATGGATATCCATTATATCGACGACGTTCACCACAACAGGGTGGATTCACTGCAGAAGTCAGGGTACGTGGGCAACAGATTTCTGTGAATAATAGTTGGGTCGTCCCCTATTCACCAATTTTGTCAAAAATATTTAGTGCACATATAAATGTGGAAATTTGCAGCAGTGTAGAATCCATAAAATATATTTGTAAGCATGTTAACAAAGGGAGTGACCAAGCTACATTTGCTTTACAGGGAATGGACCGAGATGAAGTAACCAGGTACCAATCCGGTCGATACATAAGTACTTCTGAAGGTGTTTGGCGAATATTGGGATTTCCTATCCATGAACGCCATCCCACGGTCATGCATCTAGACGTTCACTTGAAAAATGGCCAGCGCATTTATTTTGATCCCAATAATGTTAGAGACCGTATAAAAAATCCACGTCAAACGACACTATTGGCATTTTTCAAGTTATGTCAAGAAGACGACTTTGCAAAAACTTTGACCTATGACCAGGTGCCATCTTATTATACCTATGATAAACAGAGAGGTACTTTCAATCGACGTCGACGTGGTCAACCAGTTGATGGATTTCCAGGGATTTTCAAAGACGCTGCACTGGGCAGAGTGTACACAGTGCATCCTAACAATGGAGAATGTTATTTCTTGCGCCTGTTGCTCCATATTGTTCATGGACCAACTTCTTTTTCTATTTTAAAGACAGTTGATGGTGTAGAGCATCTTTCTTTTCAAGCAACTTGCAGGGCACTTAACCTCCTTGACGATGATCAACACTGGGACAACACCCTCGAGGAAGCCTGTGTCAGTGACAACCCCAGTAGTTTATTTGTTTGCCATAATGTTAGTATTTTGTGCTCTCTCGGACCCTTTGAGATTGTGGGAAAAGTACAAGGCATTTTTCTCTGAAGACTTTTTACGCATTCTGAGATGCAATGTGGAAGACACTATTAGTCCAACAGATGACAGAGTGTTGAATAGTTCCCTTTGTTCCATACAAGATACTGTTCATTCAATTGGAGGCAACTCTCTTAGCACTTACGGCCTACCTGTTCCCCAAGCAGAACCCAATCAGCCACGCACTAATCGGGATTATATCGCTGAAACAAGCTACCGTTCTAGAGATTTAGCCACCGTAGTTAATGACAGCAGGGCAAATTTCACAACAGAACAGAGGGAAATATTTAATACAGTGATTCAAAGTGTCTTAAACAACGAAGGGAAGCTGTTTTTTTTAGATGCTCCAGGAGGCACTGGTAAAACTTACCTGACGAGAGTAATCCTTGCTGAAATTAGACGGCAAAATAAGATCGCTCTTGCCGTAGCATCATCAGGTATTGCTGCCACATTACTTCCAGGCGGAAAGACGGCACATACAATGTTTAAAATCCCAATCGATTTAGACAGATCTGAAACACCAACCTGCTCTGTAACACGAAACTGTGACAAATCGAGAGTGTTTCAGGATTGCTGCCTAATCGTCTGGGATGAGTGTACTATGTCAAACAAAAAGGCAGTAGAGGCTGTGGATAGAACACTACGAGACATTCGTCGTGATGACAGGCCGATGGGTAACGTAACTCTTTTGTTTTCGGGAGATTTTCGACAAACCCTTCCAGTTATAAGCCGGGGAACTAGGGCAGATGAGATTAATGCCTCATTAAAACATTCACATCTATGGCCTCAAATACAAAAGCTCAAATTATCTATAAATATGAGAGCCCAACTTGGCGGTAATTCACATACCCAAGAGTTTTCGGCAGTATTATTGAAAGTTGGGGAAGGTCTCCTTCCTGAAGAGAATGGCCTGGTGAATATTCCTGAAATACTTGGGAAAATTGTTGCCTCTGAAGAGGAACTGATACAATCGGTATTTGGGAACATTCAGAGTATACTAAATCAGGAAAATTCATGGTTATGTGAACGCGCCATATTGACCCCAAAAAATGATCAAGCTGCGAAAATTAATCAAAAAATTTTGGTGGATATTGTTGGGGATGAAGTGGTTTACACTTCTTTGGACAGTATTGTCGATCAAGACGACGCCACTAATTACCCAGTTGAGTTTCTCAATTCACTTACAGCAAGTGGTCTACCTGCTCATAAAATAAGACTTAAAGTTGGTGTTCCCATAATGCTGATGCGAAATTTAACTCCGCCAAAACTGTGCAACGGAACCCGTCTTATTGTCAACGCTTTACAACGTAATATAATTGTTGCTACAATACTCACTGGGTGTGGTGCCGGTGAGACTGTATTCATACCGCGCATACCACTCATCCCCAACAATTTCCCCTTTCAATTTAAGCGCACACAGTTCCCTGTGACTACGTGCTTTGCCATGACAATAAACAAGTCACAAGGGCAGACGCTTAAGGCCGCTGGTGTTGACCTGACAACCGGCTGTTTTTCTCATGGCCAACTTTATGTTGCTTTTTCAAGGGTCAGCAACGCTTCCGGTCTTTATATATTAGCTCCTGAAGGAAAAACCCAAAATATAGTTTATAAAGAAATTTTTTAAAAGTTATTTGCAATATTATTGTTAATTCAGTGTACCCTTGGGATCCGCTGAGGAGTAACGGGAAGAAAAGTTTTTTGTTGTATAGGTGTTAAGTCTGGGCAACATATAGGGTATACATAATTTATTTTGGAAAATGAACACCTGATGCAGCTCGAACCGCAACAGACCAGCTAAAGTAAGTATAAGAGATATAAAAATGGTGCCATAGCAAAAAACATTCCACGTGAAGAGCATTTTCTGCTGTGAGAATAAATTTGAAGATCTGGAACACCTGTTTTGTGGAACTCCAAAGCCCAGCGACACTATAATATATTAAGGAATGACGTCTTAGCAAAAGTTGTTTAGTCTGATGGGCATTTCCTGTTGACATACAAAAATGAAAGATCTGGAAACGACTCCAATCGTTTCGCTCATCCCGTTGTTTTCCCGTCCCCGGGGCTTAGAATTCTACATCAGACGTTTCAGATTTTCGATTTTGACGACCCCGTTGTCGCTGGCAAAAGCAACAGGATCCGCGTACGAAGTCGCGGGCAGAAGCTAGTAAAAAATATATGTTGATTTAAAGAATCGCAGAGAATAATTTGGGATGAAATATGCATTGTCGTCAAGTTCAATTCGATTGACGTAAGTATGTATTCTTCATTTGTTTATCATGTCATTCATGACATAATAGCAACTACTATTTTGAAGAATTTGCCAGCGGAGTGCATGGTTTAGCGGATGGTTGAGTTCCAGGTTCGATTCTTATCCGGTAAAGAACGTTTTTTTTTTGGTTTTTATTTTCATCTTTTTTTATCTATATCAAATAATAGCCACACTATACTTTTTGTGAATAAAGAAAAACTAATTTTAAATTAAGACGAAAACGCGTACCGCACTTGCGAAGCTGCATACAATCGTTATGAAGCTCGTGCGGCAGTATGTCAGGGTCATGTTTAAAATCCCAATCGACCTAGACAATACTGAAACACCAACGTGTTCGGTGTCACGAAACTGTGAGAAAGCAAAGGTGTTTCAGGATTATAATGTAACTGTTTTGCCCTGGGATCTGGAGGCGATGGCGCTCCAGCGCGTCTGGCGCGTGGAGGCGAAACCCCGCTGCCTCGACAAGTCGAGGCGCGGCGGGTAGAGCTCCCTCGCGCTCCTGGGCAGTTTGGACGGAGCGACTGTCGCAACCGAGGTCCGGGCACGCTCCAATCGCAGCGGTAAGACCTCTCTTTAAGGAGTGGCTGGATAGGCGTCACGGCGTCCAGACCTACCGCCTGACGCAGGTCCTCACCGGACACGGAAGTTTCGGGAGGTACCTGTGTCGGATAGGGAAGGAAGAAACGCCTGAGTGTCACCACTGCGAGGATCGCCCGGAGGACACGGTGGAGCATTGAGTGCAGGATTGCCCCCCTTGGGCAGAGCACCGCTGTGTCCTCATGACGGCGATAGGCGGAGTCCTCTCGCGCCCGCTATTGGTCGAGGCCATGCTGCGGGACGAGACGGAGTGGGAAGCAGTCGCCTTCTACGAAGCAGTCATGCTAGCGAAGGTGGAGGCGGGACGCATTAGGGAGAGGACAGCGTCCACCTCACAACCCAGCTGCAGTGGTAGACGCCCACGGCCACGGATATCGCTAGACGATCTCCGACCACCGTAGGCGCGGGCATGCGGGCGGCGAGTAATGGGCGACTTGCTGTCTGACCGTGGACAAGGCCCGGGTCGTTGTGTTCCACGCGCACCTCCAAGAGTGTCAGCGCATGACGGGCCCCTCCCCCTTAGAGCCTGCATTACACAGAAATTTAAGCGAAGCTGAAATTCTCACCGGGTGTGACTCAGAGGAGACTGCATTGATACCGCGAATACCACTCATCCCCAACAATTTCCCTTTCCAGTTCAAACGCACACAATTCCCGGTAACCGCCTACTTCGCGATGACCATAAATAAGTCCCAAGGGCAGACCCTGAAGGAAGCTGATGTCAACCTAAGGTCCAACTGTTTTTCCCACGGCCAACTATATGTCACAAATGCTCACGTGTCAGTAACCGCACCGTAGCATCAGAAGGAAAAACTACCAATGTCGTACATAAAGTGTTGTGTCTGGAAGTTTTCATTTCCATTTTTTATTTATAAAATTTAATTTAATTTAGTATTTTTATTTTTTTACGAAATATACGTTTTACTGTCTGACGTGAATCTCATTAAAATGTCTCTAATTTACACCCTTGATAACAAACTTTAAAGTGGGAAATAAGGCACCCTCACTTTCTCAAAAAATTAAAAAGAGAATATTGGTATAGGTAGGTGCCATAAAACCAAATACTACGCGGACGAAGTCGCGGGCAACAGCTAGTATTCTATATTTCAAAAATAATCCAGCATACTAATCTATACGGACTACGGCTAACAGCTGATTTTAAATTGTCCTGTATTTTTTTATTTTAAAAATTGTATTTATTAGTTTTCTAAAGGATTTTTCCAATTTCTCATCAAGAATATTGCTTATTAATGCATTTTCTGTGTTAGATTTACATATTGAACGTAAATTTTGTGTGTAATTTCAATGTGAATAAGTGACAGTTCGCCGGCCTAAGGGAAACTTGCATTGTCATCCTATCCAGGTACAATACTACTTAAATTATTTGTTGTTACATTGTTTACGTATCGTAATTACGTCTGCTATTACTAGATGTACATTTTCATTTGGTTATTTAGCGATACTCATGAGCTTCTTTAACGTAAACATAACCTTACTTAACTAGGTGGCAGAACTCGCTTTTGATCTTAAAATCGTGTTTTTCCTATATACTATACTGTTTTACCCTCCTACTATAGCTACCTACTCTCGCTCAATTTCTTTCTTTTCGATTTCCTTACTGTAATCATGACTATGACACGTAGTGCCCGCGCTCGCCAAGAAGAACTCACTCTGGCTTTGAGCGAATTGAAGGCATCAAAGCAGTCCTGTGACCAGTTAAGTAGGGAAATAGATGAGTATGAAAGGGTTCTCTTGGAGGTCCATGAAAAGAATAGAACATTAAAAAGAGAAATGGCTCAGTTATACACTCAATACACTGATGTCATTGAGGACCGGGATAGGCTCCAACTTATTGTGGACGGATTCAGCCAATGTAGCACAGAGTATGAACAAGCTCTTAATGACAAACACTTTTTACAACAGCAGCTACATGAGGCTAGAAGTCAAATAACAGACCTGGAGACTACAAACATTAACATCACTGCCTCGCTGAATCAAAGTCTTTTCAGTGAATTGGTCTCTATTGCCCCGTCAAAGGTTTCTGCCCCACATCCCATTTGCACCATAGATTTGACAAATGATGATGATTCAAAGTCATGTAATTCAGTGAGGGTAGTCACCAGTAAAAATAAATTAAAAAAATATATAAAAATCAATAAATACATTGTAAAAACGCAAAGACTAGTCAAAAGGCAAAAGTTTTTCATTAAAAATGTGAAATTAAATAGAGAAAGACTAAACTTACTCAAACAATTGGATTTATATTCATTTAATTTGGAGCAAAGCACCGAGAAGTACAAAATTGACACAGAAGATCTGCAATCTAAACTAGACTACCTATAAGACAAGCTAAGTTCAATGACTAGTAAATACAATACCTCTGAACATCTTATGAGGGAATATGTGTTGGCAATGAATGATCTGGTGGATTCTCAAAATAGCAACTGTGAGTACTGTCAAGCAACTTCCAATGTACAGACGCCAGCACGTCAACCTACCCGAAACTGTCAGATTTTACCAATCGAACATTAACCTTCCACTATTGTGATAAGGTTGAAAATCTATTGAAAAAATTTGGCAGGTTGTGGTAGCTTGATGTGCTGGCGTCTGTACATACACCGGACCATTCGTTGACAACATGTAATACCACCTTACCGCAGCCATGTGTTGATTTACATGCACCGGTGAACAGTTCCAAAGAAAAATGCAAACAAAATTATAAGGATATAGTTATTTTTTGTGATGAGATTGGAAAAGATCTAGGTCCTTTAATAACAGATGAATATCCAGGTGTAAGGTTAATTAGTCAAGATGTGGGTATTTGTCCAGTTTAATATCATGGATACAATAATGTAACACATTATTGTATGCATGATTTACATCAAATGTTATAAAGATTAAAGTAGTTCTTTATTATTATTATTTAAGTTTTAATATTAAATCGATTATAGAATTGTATCGAATCAGAATCGACTCTGGCAATATTTTGTCTATGAATTATTTTTGACGTTTGAAAGCACTGTGAAATAGATTCATTCGTTATTCGACTGTTGAACAAAACGTTTCCTTTAAAAATAAATCCGTTTATATCTGTGAAATCGTCGTATAATTTTAGAGATAAAGACTAGATCCTTTATCTCAGAAGTGGGATTTGCCAATTACGCCCACTATTTCGAAGAAATATTACTGAACACAAAAACCACGTGCTTTTCTTGTATTCTAAAATTTCCGTGTCGAAATGGATAAAACTAACGGAAATCGCAAGAGCAGTCAGCGTAAACGTCGCCGTGACCGGAGCAGAGAAACAAGGGCGAGCAACATGCATAAGCGTAAGCAGCGAAGGCAGCGATCTAGCGATCAAGATGGTCCGTTGGAATCTCATCATAGTGGAGGTCGCAGTTCCTGTGATCAGCATACGAGACGCCGTCACCAACCAAGCCGGAGTCGCAGCCGTGACGGGTACCGCAGTCAAAGCAGCAGCTGTGAGCAGCGTCGTCGACATCGTCCCAGCCGGGGCTTGGATCGGAGGCGCACCAGCCGAGGTCGCAGCAGCCACTCAGAATCCAGCATCGAGCGACACACACCTCCACTTCCTGGTCGCGTGAGTACCCCCAATGTTCTTAATAGTGACACGCAAGCATTTTTCGCGACTTTAGTGGAGGCTTTAACCAATAATCGACCTCAGGGTAACAAGTTTCCCATGTTAGGCAATGTGATTCCAGAATTTGACCCTATGGTTAAGAGTCAGACTATAGTGATGTGGATAAATAAAGTTGAGGAATGCGCGAGGCTTTACGGTTGGGGCGATGACCAGATAATTCACTACGCTCTGCCTAAACTGTCAGGGATTGCCAAATCGTGGTATCAGGCTCTTCCATCTATATCGTATTCATGGTCTGAGTGGAAGTGCAAACTGGAGCAATCATTTCCTTGTAGTGAAGATTACGCCGAATTACTCACCGAGATGTTGTCAAAGCGTGTAAAATTTAACGATTCGTTAGAACATTACTATTACGATATAATAAATTTATTAAATCGATGCGAAATACATGGTAGACGTGCGGTAGATTGTCTACTATATGGGATAGAGGATCGGTCAGTGAGATTAGGCGCGAAAGCAGCAAAATGTCAGGAGCCGGAACAGGTTCTCACATATTTTCAATCGATTAAACAGCAGATTCGTGAACCAGATAGGTCAAAAGCGAACTATGACAAACGTAATAACACTACCTCTTCATTATCCAATAATAGTCTTAAGCAGACGACAATGGCAGTGAAAATAAGACTTCGAAGTCCCACAATATTGCGTCAGTTGTATGCTTTAACTGTAATGAAGCGGGACATTACAGCTCCAAATGTACAAAAAAGATATTGAAGTGTAATGTTTGTGCCAAATTAGGTCATTTGTCGATTAACTGTCCCAGATTACCCTCTGATTCGGGTAATAAAAATGATAAACCTAAAGAAAAAGAGGTGATGCGTATTGAAACAAATAATTGTAATGATAATAAATATTTAATGTACTTGAAACTCAACGGTGAAGTAATTCAAAGCTACGTAGATTTGGGTAGTCAGTGCACGCTGATCCGACACAACGAGGCTGTTAGGAGGGGAATCACGTGGACTGATAGCAACTTACCGACTTTGAGGGGTATAGGTGAGAGTATAGTAGTACCATTGGGTGTAACAAACGTCATTATTGAAATTCAAGATGTCGTGGAAGAGGTTAACGCGTACGTCGTTGATGATAATGTTATTAAATATTCAGTCTTAATTGGACATAGTTTTACAGAGAAACCAGGTGTAGTCATAACGAAAACCACAAATTCATTAATATTCACTCGCGAACACTCGAATAAATTACAGTTAAGTTTAAAAACCGATATTGAAATTCCCCCTAAAGAAATATATCCATTACCTTGTATCTCTACCAACAAATATTCGGGTGTAGTCCACGTTAATGGTTCCTTACGAGGTATGTCACAGAACGAATATTATTTGATGCCGGGCGATTATGAAATAGAAAATGGAGAGGTTAGGATATTAGTTCAAAACTTTAGTGACCGTGCGGTTTGTTTAAATAAAGATACGCTCATTACACGAGCTCATTGTTCCAGAGATCACTTGAGCATAAATTTAATAGATTTCGAAAACGCTGAAATAAATTCTGCCTTCAATTATGGTAAACAGCTTACCAAAAATGAGGTTGAAAAATTAAAAGAGTTGCTCAAAAATTACGAAACCTGTTTCTCGGATAACTTAAGAGACCTAGGATTGACTAATATAGTTCAAATGGAAATTGAATTGAGTGACTCGCAACCAGTGGTTTATCGCCCGTATAGGCTCTCCTTTCCGGAGCGTAGACAAGTGCAAGCTATGGTTAAGGAAATGATCGATGCAGGCATAGTATGCGAGTCAAACTCATCTTACGCTAGCCCAGTTTTACTGGTTAAGAAAAAGACCGGCGAAAGCAGATTATGCGTCGATTATCGTGCATTAAATAACAAAACAAAAAAAGAACACTATCCGCTACCTTTGATCGATGATCAGCTTGACAGACTAGCTGGTAATTCTGTATTTGTAAGTTTAGACCTCGCATCTGGCTACTACCAAATTCCTGTAGAGGCAAAGTGTCAAGACAAGACTTCATTTGTCACTCCCGATGGGCAATTTCAGTTTAAGCGCATGCCCTTTGGTCTAGCAAACGCTCCCTCTATTTTCCAACGAGCAATTAATAAAATATTGTCAAAAGTCTGTTACACTATCGTTTATATGTGTTGATTCCTGCACGATCTTTTGATCAGGGAATGAAACGATTAGAGGAGGTACTCCAACTTATAAAAGACGCAGGCCTTACACTTAAACTAAAAAAATGTAGTTTTTTCTGTACCGAGCTAGAGTTTCTAGGATTTCATGTAAGTGGTGAGGGAATACGTCCAGGAAAGCGCAAAACATTAGCAATAGAAAATTTTCCAATTCCGCGAAACGTTCATGACGTCAGACGATTTATCGGTCTAACTAGCTTTTTCCGGAGGTTCGTAAAAGACTTCGCCCTTATTGCCCGACCATTGACAGACCTGCTAAAGTCTAAATTTGAATGGAAATGGACAGGGGAGGAAGCGGAATCCTTTAAAATTTTAAAGGAAAAATTAGTTGAACGACCTATATTAGCCTTATACGACCCTCAATTAGAGACCGAAGTTCACACGGACGCCTCGAAGCTAGGTATCGCTGGAATTCTCCTACAGCGAGGTACAGACGGTTTACTTAGGCCAGTTGCGTACTACAGTCGTAAGACTACGGTAGATGAACAAAAATTCCACTCATTTGAATTAGAGACTTTAGCAGTTGTCGCATCCTTAAATCGATTCAGAGTCTATTTACTGGGACTAAAATTTAAAATAGTCACTGACTGTAACGCACTTCGCACCACTCTAACTAAGATGGATCTTATACCACGAATTTCTCGTTGGTGGATCCAGTTCCAGGAATATGACTGCGAAATTGAGTACAGACCGGGTTCGCGTATGGCGCACGTAGATGCTCTCACTCGTGCCCCCGTCAGTGAGTCAACCGACGTAGATACAGAGCATGTTTTTGATGTTTTACACGTAGACGTTCGTGACTGGATCGCTACTGTATAGGGTAATGATAGTGAGATAAAACGTATAAGGGACATCTTAGAAGACGACAAGACAAAGTTTGTAGCTGATGTGTCTAAAAATTATCTGTTGAAAGGTAGTTACGTGTATAAAATTTTAGACGATGGATTGCGATGGGTAGTTCCGAAGGGTTGCAGGTGGCAAGTGCTACGCATGAACCATGATGATGTAGGCCATTTTGGCTTCGAAAAAACTTTAAGCCGTATCAGAAGCATATTTTGGTTCCCTAAAATGCGTAGGTTTACTAAGAAATATGTCTCAGCATGTTTAGAATGTGCGCATCATAAGGCACCTGGTGGTCCCAAAGAAGGTCTACTTCATCCTATTACTAAGTTGGAAAAACCATTCCATACGCTTCATGCCGATCATTTGGGGCCATTCATTCGCTCTAAAAGAGGCAATTTGTATTTGCTGGTGATTATAGACGCCTTTACAAAATTCATTAACGTACGACCCGTCAAAGATACTAAGACGACTACGGCAATCAAGGCATTTAAAGAACATTTTAGTTATTTCGGTGTACCTTCTCGCCTCATAACAGACCGTGGCTCTTGTTTCACAAGTGCAAGATTTAAGAATTTTGTGGACCAATTAAAACTAAAACACATCTTAAATGCAGTAGCTACCCCAAGAGCTAATGGACAGGTCGAAAGGTTTAACCGAACCATAATAAGGAAGTTTCCATTTTAACAAAAATTAAAAATACTTATTAAAATTGTAAGGCAAAGAAATTATAATATATATGGTGAAAGAATTATTTTAATAACTTGAAAAATGACAAAGTTAATCCACTTTTACTGAAGCCCGAATTAATTTTGAAATGCACGCGGAGCATTTGGTCTGTGACGTCACAAGTCTCTATGCGCGGGTGGGGCGGGTAGCGCTTAGCGGCTGTTTCGAGTATTTCGTGGTTTGTTGCTCACAGTAAGTACATGGAATGCGGTGTTTGAGTGTCTGTGTGAAGTATTAAGTAACCTTATTAATATATTTCGTATAATATACTATCTTTTAGCTAAGTAAAAACTAGATTAAAGTAAAATTTAGACGATGGAGAGTGGATTTGTGCGTGGACAGTCTAACAATTTACCAAAAGTGAACATGGTTATGGTTTTGGATTTTCTGGCAAACAATCCACTGTACACAAGTGCAAAGGTCAGAGGAGTGAAACTTTCAACGTATGTTTCTATACCTATCTATTACGAGTAAGTCCTACATAATAATTTTATTATACCGTAACAATCATCACACGGAATATCTTCTCATTAGTTTGCTGCAGCTTTCATTCTTTTTAGGTACCTAAATCGGTGTAGGTAATCCGCCTAGTTTTGTTTAAAGTTTCATTCACCATTGATTGATAATATTAAACACATCGATCACTAATACAAATTTTCGGTACTTATGTAATATGTATTAATATTAACATTATTTTATTGTTCTCTATCACTGTATTGTAAATACTGATATTTTATCAAGAAACTAGCTGCTGCCCGCGACTTCGTACGCGGATTCTGTTGCTTATGCCAGCGGCACGGGGTCGTCAAAATCGAACATCTGATAAGTCTGATGTCCAATTTCAAGAGCCCGGGTAAAAAAATAAATGGGAGTTTTGGCTTGCAGAGTCAAATTTTTATTCATCATCTAAAATTAGTTCTAAACTGTTACCGCCTTTACTGCGTGGAGGTACTCCCAGCTAATGTTATTTTAAAATTATACCTGCAGTGAAATTATTGATAGCTTTGATTTCCACATCAGGTGTTCCAGATCTTCAATTTTCTCATCACGCAGAACAACTCTTGCTAAAATGTCATTCCTATACTTATATGTAGCTGGGCTCTTGGTGTCCCACATCAGGTGTTCCAGTACTTCAATTTTATACGTCAACAGAGAGTGCTCATCAGGCTGAACAACTTTCCCAAGACGTCATTCCTATATTATTTTATAGTGTAGCTGGTCTCTAGGAGTTCCACATCAGGTGTTCCAGATCTTCAATTTTTATACATCAACAGAGAGTGCTCATCAGGCTGAACAACTTTGCTAAGACGTCATTCCTGTAGGTATATGTTATATGTAGCTGGGCTCTTTGTGTTCCACATCAGATGTTCCAGTTCTTCAATTTTTATACGGCAATAGAGAGTACTTATCTGGCTGAACAACTCTTGCTAAGACGTCATTACTGTATATGTTATAGTGTACCTGGGCTCTTGGAGTTCCACATCAGATGTTCCAGATCTTCAATTTTTATACGGGAATAGAGAGTGCTTATCAGGCTGAACAACTCTTGCTAAGACGTCATTACTGTATATGTTATAGTGTAGCTGGGCTCTCGGTGTTCCACATCAGATGTTCCAGATCTTCAATTTTTATACGGCAATAGAGAGTGCTTATCAGGCTGAACAACTCTTGCTAAGACGTCATTACTGTATATGTTATAGTGTAGCTGGGCTCTTGGAGTTCCACATCAGGTGTTCCAGATCTTCAATTTTATACGTCAACAGAGAGTGCTCATCACGCAGAACAACTCTTGCTAAGACGTCATTCCTATACTTATATGTAGCTGGGCTCTTGGTGTCCCACATCAGGTGTTCCAGTACTTCAATTTTATACGTCAACAGAGAGTGCTCATCAGGCTGAACAACTTTGCTAAGACGTAATTCCTATATATGTTATGGTGTAGCTGGGCTCTTGGTGTTCTACTTCAGGTGTTCCAGATCTTCAATTTTTATACGGAAACAGAGAGTGCTCATCAGGCTGAATAACTTTGCTAAGACGTCATTCCTATATGTTTTGGTGTAGCTGGGCTCTTGGTGTTCTACATCAGGTGTTCCAGATCTTCAATTTTTATACGGCAACAGAGAGTGCTTATCAGGCTGAACAACTCTTGCTAAGAAGTCATTCCTGTATATGTTATAGTTTCGCTGGGCTCTTGGTGTCCCACACCAGGTGTTCTAGATCTTCAATTTTTATACGTCAACAGAGAGTGCTCATCAGGCTAAACAACTTTGCTAAGACGTCATTCCTATATATGTTGTAGTGTAGCTGGGCTCTTGGTGTTCCACATTAGATGTTCCAGATCTTCAAATTTATTCACTCAACAGAAAATACTCATCACGTGGAACAATTTTTGCAATGGCACCATTTTTGTATCTCTTACAGTTTAGCTGGTCTGTTGCGGTTCTGCACCAGGTGTTCAAGATTTCAAGATAAATTATAGCCTATATGTTGGCCAGACTTAATACCTATACAACAAAAAAAGAATCATTCAAATCCGTTCAGTACTTTTTGAGTTTATCCCGGACATACATACAGACAAACAGACAAACAGATAAACAGACAAACAGACAAAAATTCTAAAAACTGTATTTTTGGCTTCGGTATCGATTATAGATCACACCCCAAGTATTCTTTAAAAAAAATATTCAATGTACAGTTTTCACTTTCCTACCATTTTATTATATGTATAGATAGAATATAGAATAGATCATCGTAAAAACATTTTTTTTAATAAGTCGTAGGTATTACATAATATCATTCTTTGTTCTTGAAGCGTCGAGGCTCGGTCGTTAATTTTTAGGGTTCCGTAGCCAGATGGCAAAAACGGAACCCTTATAGATTCATCATGTCTGTCTGTTCGTCCGTATGTCACAGCCACTTTTCTTCGAAAATATAAGAGCTATCCTGTTGAAACTTGGTAAGTAGATGTAGGTATTATGTGAACCGCATTAGGATTTTCACACAAGAATAAAAACAAAACAAATTTTGGGGGTTCCCCCCATACTTAGATTTGAAACTCAATTTTTTTTTTCACCAAACCCATACGTGTTTGATATCTATGGATAGGTCTTTAAAAATGATATTGAGATTACTCATATCATTTTTTTCTAAACTGAACAGTTTGCGTGAGAGACACTTCCAAAGTGGTAAAATGTGTCCCCCCCCCCCCGTAACTTCTAAAATAAGAGAATGATAAAACTAAAAAAAATATATAATGTAGACCTCAACAAAAACTTCCAACGAAAATTGGTTTGGATGAGATACAGTTAGCAGTTTTTGAGATATAGTACATTTTTAAAAACCGCAAATATAACTTTGCCATTCATACAAACACTATGAAAAACAAAGATATTTTTACTGTTTGTGTATATTACTTACTAATCTCAATATAATTATATCCCTAATCTATGCCTGCTACTACGGAACCCTTCATGGGCGAGTCCAACTCGCACTTGGCCGGTTTTATTGCTTTTTATCGACACTTTGTAATTCTGACCTCAAAACATGCGTGTAAGGTTGAATTTGTTTTGATGTTGTTTATCATAACTTCGTCATTTATGAAGATCATCATCATCATCATCAGCCGGAAAACGTCCACTGCTGAACATAGGCCTCCCCCTTAGACCGCCACGCCGAACGACAATTCGCCACTTGCATCCATCGGTTGCCCGCGACCCTCACGATGTCGTCGGTCCACCTAGTGGGAGGCCTACCTACGCTGCGTCTTCCGGTCCGTGGTCGCCACTCGAGAACTTTTCTTCCCCATCGGTTGTCAGTTCTACGAGCGATGTGGCCTGCCCATTGCCACTTCAACTTGCAAACTTTATGAGCTATGTCGGTGACTTTGGTTCTTCGCCGGATATCCATGTTCCGGATTTTATCCCGCAAAGAAACTCCGAGCATAGCTCTTTCCATCGCTCGTTGAGTGACTCTTAGTCTCTCTAAAAGGCCAGCAGTTAGAGACCACGTTTCAGAGCCATATGTCATCACTGGCAACACACACTGGTTAAACACCCTTGTCTTGAGACACTGTGGGATTTTCGATGAGAAGATATCACGTAGCTTCCCAAACGCTGCCCATCCGAGTTGGATTCTTCGGGCGACCTCTTTCTCGAAGTTGGACCTACCTAACTGAACAATCTGTCCAAGGTAAGTGTAATGGTCTACAACTTCGAGAGTATCATTCCCAACAACAACCGGTACGGGTGCCACATGGACATTCGACATGACTTTCGTCTTGTCCATGTTCATTTTAAGGCCGACCCGTTGGGAAACGATACTGAGGTCGCTGAGCATAGCATTGAGGTGCTCCAACGATTCTGCCATGATGACTATATCATCGGCAAAACGAAGGTGAGTGATGTATTCGCCATTGATATTGATGCCGAATCCGTTCCATTCCAAGAGCTTGAAAACGTCCTCCAAAGCGTTCGTGAACAGTTTCGGAGAAATAACGTCTCCCTGTCTCACGCCTTTCTGCAATTGGATTGGTTTCGTGCTCTCTTCCTGAAGTCGGATGGACATGGTGGCATTTCTATACATATTCTATATATATTTATGAAGATAATTGAAAAAAAATTTCAATGGGCTTCATTGCAAGTTTAGTACTATTTTTTAAAAATAAATGAAAAAAATTGGAAACTTCCTTATTGATGCTCTGAGTACAAAATGCCATGGCGGAAATGACAACTTATGGGATGATTACATCGGTGACGTACAGTTAGGTATTAATACCACTATAAATAAGACGACAGGGAAGAGTCCCTCTGAGCTATTGTTCGGTTGCAGATTGACGAATGCGTCTGAAAATGTATTGACTGATGTAATTGCAGAAACAACCGAACGATTCGATGGTGATGCGTTAGTAGAGCTTAGGTCGAATGCTAGCGAAAGAATACAAAAACAACAAGATTATGCCAAAAAGCAATTTGATAAGCGTAGGAAGAATCAGACCAAATATTATAACGTAGGCGACCTAGTCAGGGTAGAAAGGACCGTAATAGACAAAGATCATGTAGGGAAATCGCATAAACTCGTTCCTAAATTTCAAGGCCCCTATCGAATCCTCAAAATACTACCTAATGATAGATTTATCGTCGAAGACACCCCATTAACACGAAAAGGTAACAAGAGGTATGAGAATGGTGTCGCGCTAGATAAAATTCATCCCTGGATGAGCTTTAAAGGTTACAACAGTGAAAGCACTGACAGTGATCAGAGTGAAGATACAGAAATAGAAGTAGAGAAAGAGTAACTTAAACATAGGTGGGATAGTTGAAATGCGTCCATATTTAAAAATAATTAAACTAAGTTAAACTGGTTAATCAACTTCCCTGATGAAAATGTGTGAGAGAGAGTCTGCGTGTCATTATTAGGGATAATATCCATAATCATATGACCAATCAGTGCAGATTAATGAATGGCATTGAGGAATCGATGTCGCACATATGATTGCAAGATAGTGAGTAAGATACGATACGATGTGAGCACAATTTGTCATAAGAGGTCAGTGCAGATTATGAATGGTACCAAGACAACGGTGCCGCACAGTTGACCGAAGAATCGTGACAGATTGTGCAAGAAATAAAATAATGAGAATACAGAGGATGAATTTGAATTGTGATAATGATTTGTGACCTAGATAAAAACGATAAGCTAAAATGAGATGAACTTAGATTATAATGATACCTTGAAATTTTGATTGTGATGAAAATTTTTAATAGACATAAATTATGATAAAAATGTACCTTTGCACTGTTAAGTTAATTTGAGTTTATATTGTAATAATGAATTATTGAAAAGAAATTTTAGTTGTAGAAGTATGTATTCATGATTATGTTACTAGCTATTCATTGTGTTATTGGCTATTTTTTTTCTTATAATTTACACCAAACAAGTGAGAGGACTCACTTTCACAGGATGGCCGAGTTGTAAGGTTAATTAGTCAAGATGTGGGTATTTGTCCAGTTTAATATCATGGATACAATAATGTAACACATTATTGTATGCATGATTTACATCAAATGTTATAAAGATTAAAGTAGTTCTTTATTATTATTATTTAAGTTTTAATATTAAATCGATTATATACTACTCAAAACAAAATAAGGGCCACCTGGTTTTTATCGATTTATTAAATAATGTTTAAATATTACTAGTTACAATGACTGGATCTGGTTAATATTAATGGTTTTATATGGAAATACACGAAAATTAAATATGTATTCCAATAAATCGTTAAAATAAACCAAATTGAATTAAAAGCGAGGAACTGCAGGAATGTATCAAGTTACATAAAACATAAAAAAATCGAAAAAATTACGTCTTTAATGTTCCAAAGTGTTCTTTTAAGCTTCTCTTTTAACTCTGTTCTCTCTGTTCTGCTCATTTTATGGGAGGTGGAATGGTCTGGATTAAATACCGAACATTTTCTTTTGGGATACTCTACCAGCAAGTTTTCAAACAATTTATGAGATCCAGCTGCGTGTGGATGGGAATTTTACTTTCTTTTTCACTCTTCTTTAACTCATCTCTTAAATGTTCAATAGAACTCATGTAAAAATCCTGAGTGTCCACTGTAAAATCGTAATTCGAGCGTAAGGGAATGTGTGCACTGTTAGTCGCGTCGTGTTCGCTCGAGCATTATCCTGCTTCAAGAATAACTCAGGTATTCCTTGCTATGCGAATGGGATAATGTGGAGTTGCACCACATTCTCTACGCAATTTTGAGGAGTTACAGCACCCTCGTTAAGAAGTGCGAGCTCAGTTTTGGGTGATAAAGATAACCGTCCCAGAGCATAACTCAGAACTCGCCAGAACAGTCTGTTTTAAGAGTGCAAGGATTTGAAATCTGTTGTTTAGATCTTCTCTACACTCTTATGAATCAGTTTTTATTGAAAAAAAAATAACCCACCAGTCATCAATAAAAAGCAATGAAGCCCAGTCAAAACAGTTCAATAAATTTTCTCTTTCGCAAATGTTTCACGATTTGCACCATACGCTGCAGTTAACTGGAGGCGAACCAAGTATCTTCTTTAGTATTGTTAGTCTTTATGGAGTCGATTCGGAATAGTGTAGTCAATTATAGGGGTGCCTGTAGCTCGACGCAATGGAGTTTGTACGGTCCGCTCAGTAGATTTTCGCTCTATTTGCGCGGTTAAACAAACTTAATGGTCTTCTTGGGCTTTACTTACTTACTTTCTTCCTTGATCACGGCGTCTGGTGATATTACCCGTCTTTTAAGACCAGTTTCAAGTATTTTGAACCACTCGTTGGGAATATTTCACCATTAAACCTACCTCTTCTGGCTACGGGCCCCCTGGATTAAGGTGACACCCCAAGTGGCTGTTTTTGCGTCCATATGTCTCCGAACACATGACATTATGAGATTAAAAAATCATTATAGCCTGCTTGCTGTATTAGTCGAAGAAAACTCCGTTAGAAGTTTAGAAATTAAAAAACACCATACCATAAATTCTAAGTAATCTCAAATATCTAATTAAAAAAAAGTTATGAATTTCCAATTATGCAGTAGAAACAATATTAATACTTGAAAGAAACCATAACAAGATATTTAGTATTTATTATGTACCCAGAATAAGAGCAATACTTGTTTAAAATGCAATTTAAAAAGTGGCCCTTATTTTGTTTTGACGAGTATAGAATTGTATCGAATCAGAATCGACTGTGGCAATATTTTGTCTATGAATTATTTTTGACGTTTGAAAGCACTGTGAAATAGATTCATTCGTTATTCGACTGTTGAACAAAACGTTTCCTTTAAAAATAAATCCGTCGCACCCCCAGGCCAATAAAGGCGTAAGTGGAAATCACTAACTTTACAGGGGAGCAAAAAAACTGTTTAACCAGGTGTATCTTTTTAGTTTTTGACTCTATGATCTTTTGTTATAATATATATCGTCACCTCTACGGCAAACTTACGAATCTGCAGTTTTTGTGAATTTGACATTTCAATTAAAAACTACACCTTATGTTGTCCTACACATGGTGTAAAATTTTCAAAATTCTATCTCTAACGGTTACAGAAATGTTATAGTGCGAATCTAACTTTTTTGTTGATACACCCATATTAAACTTACGAAACTGATATCAGTTGTTTTGGCGTAGTTGAAAACGTCAAGTCCGAAAAAAATGCACCACGGTCAATCTACGAATCTGTCATATTCGTGAGTTGAGATCATAGCACACTTTAATGAATTGATCTAGCGACTCACAGCAAACATACGAATATGTCAGATTCGTAAGTTTACATTGGTAGAATATATTCTTTAAGAGATTCAGTAACCCATAGCAAACTTACGAATCGAGCAGTTTCGTTAATTTACATTGGTACCTTGTTTGACAAAGAGGGTTAAATATCCCATAGTAAACTTCTGAATCAGGCATTTTTGTAAGTCCGCATTGGGAGTTTTTTTTTAAGTATCTATAATGTCCCATAGCAAATTTACGAATTGGGCATTTTCGTAAATTTACATTGGTAGTTTGATTAAGAAAAAAATAAAATATTTATAGTAGCTTCATATTAATCAAGGTTTTAAGTAATACTAAATACAAGGAAATATTAATATCACAACATAGCAAACATAATAAAAAAATAACGATATTAGTTCAAAGTTATGCGTAATCGGGAACGCAACTGCCGAACGTTGTATTGGTGAAAGCGTGACAGAGTATTTTATTATTGTCATTGAATTCAGAAGTATCGGGCAACGGTCAATAGTGTAACAAACGTCAGGGAAGACGTAGGTGTCGTCGTCTTTTGTTTGTTACTATCCTTATTTCATTTGTAACAAGTGTTCTGTGTTTTAATTTAGTAATTTGTGAAGAGGTGTGTATCAATAATAACAGAATAAAAAATGGAAGCTAATGAAAACGTGAGTATTAAACGATTCAATTGTTAAATATTATTATATTTGTAATAACATAACTATTTATGGTCATTAATTTTATCGGAAGACGATTTTAACGAATAATTGTTATTTAATTTTACAGATTTTGTCATTAGAACAGTTGCTGGATAAAAAAAATAAATTAATGGATATCAGAAAAAAACTTATCCTTCAAGGACAATTGGCTCATGTTGACTCAAGAAGTACGTTGGAATTTCTTATAATGTTTCATAGATATCTTAGGGCGTTTTAACTATTTGTGTCTTAATTTGATAGTTTCATTATACAGTGTCTATGCTAACGGTCGACGAGTCAACATTGCAAATTCTCCGCGAGGGGATACAACGCGCTTCGTGACAGAGATTGGTTCGGGTTAGGTACTTATTGCAATATGACTCGTATAATATTCTGCATGTAGACCGGTGTTCGAAATGTTTTGTGTGCTTTGCTTTGTTAACGAGCATGATTTTGGTTTATGGCGGGACTATCACAAATAGGTATTAATAACAGTAATTTTATTAATTGCAATGAATAAACGACTTACTCATACCTTCTTTATTTAATAACGGTTATAGCTACTGTGGAATGGAAAATTAACAAACTGTTGCAGCTAATGGCATAAATCGCGAGTTAGTTTGTTTACATTGTTTTTTTTTTCAGCTGACTCCAATCCAGTAACGCCAAATTCAAACACGCTGCTTTCAATTTCTCCACCACCATATTCTCCAATTACCCCACTAAATATGAATAAAAATAGTACCCATAAAAATTTACCAGGTAAGATTATTCTATTTGTAACATAAACTTTTACCATGGATTCAGTACATGATTTTAGACGCCGCAGAGTTCATGTACCTACTGAATACATGGTAAAAGTTTACGTTACGATGTCTCTTAGGGCTTGTTTACGGAGACGCGGCGCGATGAGCGACGCGTTGCGCGTTCGTCGTACATTGCCATATGATTGTAATTGCGCGTGCGATGACTCGGTCCGCTGCTGCAATGTACGACGAACGCGCAACGCGTCGCTCATCGCGCCGCGTCTCCGTAAACAAGCCCCTACACCTTGTATTAATTGCAATGAATGTACGACTTACTCATATCTACCTACTTGATTGAAAAAGGGTTACGGCACTTTCAATTTAGGCGGCTCTTGACCGACAGCAGCCGCGCGGCCGCCGGCCGCCAAGAACCGCCTAAATTGAAAGGTTGTAATTAATGGCGCCAATCGCGTTTCAGTTTGTTTACATTGTTTTTTTTTTCAGCTGACTCCAATCCAGTAACGCCAAATTCAAACACGCTGCTTTCAATTTCTCCACCACCATATTCTCCAATTACTCCACTAAATATGAATAAAAATAGTACCCATAAAAATTTACCAGGTAAGATAATTCAATTAAATACTAAAACCCTATATTATTTCGTGATGTCCAATCACGAAAAATAGTGTTATCATGACATATATAAGTATATGCATCCAGTTGCTGAGTGTGTGATTGTATGTTTAATACTTCTTCACGGCTTATCCAGCTTATACATTGTATTTTTATAAATGTTACCAAGTAATGTGAAATAGTTCAAGCTATGAATTGGTAACTAAAGTAAATAAATTTGCATTGTTCTAGTTATTGTTGATCCTGTCATTTTACGGCAAGAAATACAAGAAGACATACGTACACTACGCTCACCATCTCTATTGGCAGAAATGATGAACAGCGTTTCGCCATTATCATCACCTGTTCCAGAAATGTCTCCAGAAACACAACAATTATTTAATATTTTCACTGAGCATGAAGCAACCAACGAAGATAATGATGTTTTAAATCATGTAGATGTAATTGATTATTGCGATAGTGATGACAGTGTTAGGGATCCGGATTACGTCTCGAATAATAACGGAATATATATAGATGAAACGACCACCTCTTGTTCATCTTTGAATGATAACGAAAATCATGAAAGATTAACAGAAGTTATTTTGCCTACGGCTGACGAAAATATACCACGTTTTTCGGAAACTAGCAGACTTAACAGGGGCAGTAATCGACAATTTCAAGTTACTTCCAAACTACCAGAGAGGCGATGCTCGGAAAACGACTTGCAGCTGATGCAACCATCTGCAAAAATATTAAAAAGACGTGCTTCTATGTCCGGTGCCATATTTTCAATAATTAAGTCTAGCTCCCCGAAGAAAAAGCATGTTTCAAATCCTAATACCTGGAAAAGACGTATCGAAAGGAGCAAACGTTTGAGAGGTAAAGCCTATAAAACAATCAAAGGAAAATATGTTGCGGCTGCGACGTTGAAGCAACCCAAGTGTCTGACAAAAGACAAACATAAATGCAACGCTAATGTACCTGAAGATGCGAGAAAAATAATTTATGACTCATTTCGAGCTATGGAATCATTACAAGCACAACGTCAATTTATTATCCAACACGTTACAAAAGAAAATAAGAAACGATCTACTGTAAATGGTCCATCGCGCAAAGTAAGTACGCATCAATATTGTTTTACAGTAAACAATAGAAAAGTTACTGTATGCAGAGATTTCTTTTTAGACACTTTAAACATCAAGGAAGGAATAGTACGGGGTGCTTTAAAAAAGATTTCTGAAGAAGGGGTTCTTTTAGCTGACAAAAGAGGCAAAAAACCTCCATCTAACAAACTTTCTAGTGAGAGACTTGATCGAATTAAAACCCATATTTTTTCATTTCCTGCCATGGAGTCGCACTATTGCAGAAAAAATTCAGAGTTCAGGTATCTAGATTCTGGACTGAATGTGACCATCATGTATTCTTTATACAAAAAAAAATGTGAAGATGAAGGCGAGATCCCAGCAGGAATAGAGACTTACCGGAAAATCTTCAGGTCCTATAAATTAAAATTCCATGTGCCGAAAAAGGATCTCTGCAAAAAGTGTGTTGCTTACAAGGAATTAAAAACACATGACCTGAGCAGCCCTGAAGAGGAAAATCATTCAAAACATCTTAAGCGGCGCGATGATGCTTATCTGCGTCGAGACGCAGACAAAACAGCAGCAAAGAATGATCCGAAGACTTTGGCATTTAATTTTGACCTACAAGCAGTCCTCCAAACTCCTAAAGGTGCGTCTGGACCATTCTTTTATGTTCGGAAATTAGCTGTCTACAATTTAACATTTTATAAATTTGGCGATCAAGACGTAGACTGTTTTACTTGGGACGAAACGGAGGGTAAACGGGGAAGTACTGAAATTGCAACTTGTGTTTTTAAATATATTTGTAGTAAACAAGGCGTAACACATGTGAGAATGATGTCAGATAATTGTGGCGGCCAACAAAAAAATTATAATTTTTGCTGTATGTTGCTCCACTTGGTAACGAATCATTCCACAGTAAACATAATTGATCATGTTTTCTACGAGTCTGGACATAGTCACATGGAGTGTGATTCTATTCACTCGAAAATAGAACAGAAATGTAAAAATACAGCAATTTACACTCCGGATGGATGGATACAGGTGATGAGACTAGCCAGAACTAATCCTCGGCCATTTAATGTGAATGTTCATGACGATTTTTTAGATTTCAACCCCAATCAGTGTCAGTTTGTGGAAGCGAAAGAACAAAGTTCGAAGCGAAAGAATAAAGTTAAAAGAAATAATGAACAAGAAGACAATGGAGCACTAGAGGAGACAAGACCCAAAGTAAAGATAAATTTCCAAGATGCTGTGTGGATTCAATACCGTAAAGACAACCCTAAATCAATATTTATTAAAACTGACTACAATGACGAGACCTTTAAAGAATTTAATATAAAACCAAAAAGAGGAAAAAGTACGTGCATAGTACCAAAAAATATTTACACAGAAAGAATGCCCATTTCCAAACAAAAAAAAAGAGATCTCTTAAAACTCTGTACCGATAACCAAATCCCAAAATATTACCATTCCTTTTATAAAAACCTCCCAGATTCGGAAGCTATTGAAGATCGCTTGCCTGAACCAGATGCTGAAGAAGATGAGAAACTGTAGGAGTACCTACCCACAGTTTCTCTTTATCTTTAGCATCTCACACATTAAATATTTTTTTCTACGATTTCCTTTGATTTTTGTAATGATTTTGATTTACTTTGATTGTTTTGTGAAAGTCGCGACTGTATTGTTTTTTGTCTGAAATAAATAATTACGATTATTTGTATAGGTACGTATTTTATTATTACCCTACTAATACTCCAAACATAATTATATGAATTCACTTGTTTTTTTTTCTTTAAAGTGTTATTACTATTACTTATCTTATGAGATAAATCACGTCTTTTAAAGGAATAATTAGTATAATTATAATATCGTGAATATATTATTCTTATACTACAAGAATAACAAATAAATGCATTTTCAATACTTTACACCTTCATACATTAGAGTTCAAATGTATTATATTACGCTTTAGCAAACTTACGAAAGTGGCACTTTCGTAAGTTTACCAAAATATTTATTCAATAGTTTTCTTATGAAATTACGAAACTACCACTTTCGTAAGTTTGCTACAGCGTAATATAATACCTTTAAACTCTCATGTATGAAGGTGTAAAGTAACGAATATGCATTTATTTGTGATGCGTGTTATAATTGCACAATCCATTCATGGTAAATAAAAACAGGCGGATTTTGAAACTGAAATTTATCGCAGAATTTGTTACATCACTTTCTTAAAAATAAATATCGTCAATCTAAAGTTTCAAAACGCTCCCCTGTAAAGTTTGATTTTTGCAGTTTCGTAAGTTTACCATAAAGGTGACGATATATCAAAAAATAGTAAAAAAATTAACCTTTTTTTTGTTTATATTCGAAACACCTTAAATTATCGTGGTAGCCAATATTTAATGTTAAATGTTTTACAGACGTTTTCCTTATTTATTTAAGACCAATACTCAAACGTAATGACTTTTATTCCAATCTTTGCTTTCTAAATATTTTTTAATCTGTAACTACTCATGCTTACGTCTGTTACGAAGTTCTATACTATGATAAAATACAGGAGCTAAGTACTGTTTAAGCCCTTTTTGCCTTAATTTTATTTTACATATCGAATTGTATGACGCTTTTACAGCTTTTTTTGTTAAAACATAAAACTAAAATTTGGTATTAAGTATAAATACGGGCTTTTTTCACAGTATGTTTAATTGAACTATAACTGTAAGTAATATTACGTTTCTAGGTAAAATATATTTCAGTGGTGTAATAAAAAGTTTTTTTATAAAATTGCACTTTATTATAATAATATTCATAACAGAACCTGATAAGAGATAATAAAATTAACAGTGAATTATAATCTTTCTGATAAGTTTAACCCAGAACGGTTTCTAAATACAAATTCTTAGAAAAACCTCAAAATCTGGCATCAACAAAAATCTTACATTATTTATTAAATATACCAATTACTAAACATCATCATCAGTCGGAAGACGTCCTTTGCTGAACATAGGCCTCCCCCTTAGACCGCCACGCCGAACGACAATTCGCCACTTGCATCCATCGGTTGCCCGTGACCCTCACGATGTCGTCGGTCCACCTAGTGGGAGGCCTGCCTACGCTGCGTCTTCCGGTCCGTGGTCGCCACTCGAGAACTTTTCTTCCCCATCGGTTGTCAGTTCTACGAGGACTACACTGGGATTGTCGATGAAATGGTATCACGTAGCTTCCCAAACGCTGCCCATCCGAGTTGGATTCTACGGGTGACCTCTTTGTCGAAGTTGGACCTACCTAACTGAACAATCTGTCCAAGGTAAGTGTAAATATCTACAACT
This sequence comes from Agrotis exclamationis, assembly GCA_950005045.1. Classification (NCBI taxonomy): domain Eukaryota; kingdom Metazoa; phylum Arthropoda; class Insecta; order Lepidoptera; family Noctuidae; genus Agrotis; species Agrotis exclamationis. The sequence goes on along the minus strand of OX465415.1, from coordinate 8,935,576 downwards.
TCGAGATTATCATTCCCAACAACAATAGGTACGGGTGCCACATGGACATTCGACATGATTTTCGTCTTGTCCATGTTCATTTTAAGGTCCACCTGTAGGGAAACGATACTTAGGTCGCTGAGCATAGCATTGAGGTTCTCCAACGATTCTGACATGATGAGTCTATCGTCGGCAAATCGAAATTGACTGATGTATTCACCATTGATATTGATGCCGAGTCCGTTCCATTCCAAGAGCTTGAAAACGTCCCCCAACGCGTTCGGGAACAATTTCGGAGAAATCACGTCTCCCTGATGTCTCACGCCTTTCTGCAATTGAATTGGTTTCGTGCTCTATTCCTGAAGTCGGATAGACATGATGGCATTTCTATACAAGCACTTCAACACATCACATCGTTGGAGGGACTGCCATACTGACCAGGTTTCGATTAATCGAAGGCTTTTTCATAGTCCACAAATGCTAGACATAATGGTCGATTGTATTTATTTATTTATTTATTTATTTATTTTACTATTTATGTACACACAAAATACAACACAGGATAACTAAAAACATAGAACTCAGTACAAGGGTACTGCTTATTTCTAAATAGAAATTTCTGCCAGCAGACCCGCGAGAGGAGAAAAGAAAAAGAAATGTAGACTATAGTGTGTGAGAGGGGGAATAAAAACCGTCAAAAAGTGGATGCTAACCTAATCTAACCTAACCTATAACATACGAATACATACATAATAATAAATAAATATTAATACTTATACATACACTTATAAAAATATATAGGTACCTAATGCAAAAAATATAATAAATAAATATATACATATATATATCAATAAATTACAATTGTGATGATAGATAATGCTCTTTTAATCTGTTTTTAAATAGTGAAATTTTAGTTAAGTCACGGATGCTAGGCGGAAGTGAGTTCCACAGCTTTACAGCTCCTCTGTCTTCTAAATAATCTGGCAGAGCATGTGTATGTGGTCTATGGTACTAAAACCTTTTCGGAAACTGGCTTGTTCGGAAGGCTGGAAGTCATCAAACATACGTTTGAGACGGTTTGTAATGACTCTTGAGAACAGCTTGTATACATACATGGCTCAAAAGTGAGATTGGCCTGTAGTGCAAGATGTTATCACCCTTTTTGAAGAAAAGAACAAACACACTCCTGTACCATGCTTCTGGCGTAGTGCTGATGTCCGGGATATCCTCAGTGTAGTGTCGAGTCAGTTTAGCTCTTGCGTCTCGACCTGCACAGACATTGGGTTGTCATGTTGATGTGTATAACTGTCCGTATAACCTCTCAAGCTCTCTCAGTATTTATGGTTTCGTCGAAATGATGCTGCCGTCGTTAATCTTCAGCTTTGTTATTTGGCTTTACCTAATAAACAAATTCTTTGCGAAGGCTTAAAAATCTTCGCAAAGAATTTGTTTTGAGCCCTGGTTCGGCTCGATTGCCTCTTTGATCCGTGCCGCACTATTGGCACGAAGGTCACGCCGCATTGATTTAGAAATATCAGCTGAAGATTGCAGTCTCATCTCGGTCTGGGTTAGATCAACTTGATGGCGCAGGGTCTTAAAGAACTTGGACCGCACAGCTTGGACAGTTTCCACCAACCCATTGTTAATCTCGTCCATAGTTTCGCATTCGGTTAGGCATTGGAAGCGATTGTGTAGTTCCAGTTGGAAGTCTTCAGGGTTCTAGATGTGGGCAGGACCAAATCGTAGCGTGGACTTCACCAGAAGAGACCTTTCAAGCTTCAAATTGAATATTTAATGTGCCTGTGACGATTTGGTGATCGCTACCGGTTTTTACCTTGGCGATCACAGAGATATCACTGAATATTCGCTTCTTGGTCGTCATGATGAAGTCAATTTCATTTCTGGTAGTACCATCGAGGCTTATCCACGTCCACCTCTTTGATGGCCACTTCTGGAAATAGGAGTTCATTAAATGGATTTCTTCTTTTTCCATGAAGGCGACCAGCCGCTGCCTCCTAGGTTTCGCTGCCAATACTTACATGGCTCCACTCTCAACTCATCGCTATTCCGTGCGCCCACCTTCGCGTTGAAGTCCCACCCATAGACCCAAAACAATGGTGAAGTATATTTCGAGGTATGTATGGCCTCGGATATCTCCTCATACAATGCCTCTGCTTCATCATCAGAATGTGTCGAGGTCGGTGCTTAAACCTGTATGACCTTCAGCGAATACCGGATGGTAATTCTGAGTATAAGGTATGCTACCCTACTCGACACACTGTCGACTGTCTTAACGTTGTTGATGAGGGACCTGTGGACGAGATATCCAACACCACCCTGGGATTTACGCTCTCCTTCCCGCTAGAAGAGCATGTTGCCCGAATTTAGAACTATTGTATCCTGACCCTCTCTTCGGAGGTTAGATAATCCCAAGATATTCAAGTGTATTTTGCTCAATTCTTCCTCCAGCTCCATGCGTTATAAAGGTAAGTACCCAGACCTTTCGAATTGTTTATGAGACGAGTGCGTGATTACTTCCGTCCAAGTAGATCAAATCGTGAATGGAAAAAAGGCGTAAAAATGATTATTTCGAAAATGTGTGCGAGTGCACCCGTAAATAAGAAAATACGGCTCTTTTTGTTTGATTATTTTTATTTGTGATGGGATGTAATCGGTTTTATTTTAAGAAAATCATTTTTTTATTAGGCATTAAAAAGCATGATATGAGATACAATTATGACATTGTTGCTTTATTTAATGAAACAAAAACTTAAGCAGGATTAGGTGTATTTTAGTGAAATTTTACGTTCTTAGGTTGGTTTATCGACTTTATTAATTGACAAAATATTGAACTTAATCGACGCCAAAAAATTTTTTTTGGGATAGAAGCCTCATTTTGACTCAAAATGTCACGGAAAAAATTGAGCGCATGTATCTTCACTTATACTATCCAAAACTGCAAAAAAAAAAATGACGTAATCGCACTTACGTCTTTGTTGATCTGGGGGTGCGTTATATCTGTGAAATTGTCGTATAATTTTAGAGATAAAGACTAGAGCCTTTACAGGAAATAAAATAATAAACCACTGTATGCCTGGATGTTCTTTAAATGATATTATGAAAAAAAAAATTAAATTAAATTTTAATCAGGACACTATTTTACTAATTATAATAGGGAATAGAGGAAACTTAAATAAAGGGGAATTGCTCCATTACTATAGAACATTGAATAACTTAAAATTAAGAAAGATTGTGTTGTTTACTTTCCCCTACAGTAACAGTTTGCCACAGGAGGAAAATAACTTTAGATTTAATATTAATATGACATTGCACAACTTGACATGTAATAATGATGTATTTCAGTTAATTGACATTAATAATTATGTGGGTAAAAACTTTTATTTGACAGAAGATAGATATTTTGTAGAAAAGTACTATCTTACAAATTATTGTAAAAGACAGATAGCTTGTCTTTAGCCTATTTTTTTTTCTATCACAGCTCAGAACATATATAAACAAGATGCTTCTATTGAGTAATGCAATATCGAATTAAATAACTCTTACAATAATTTGATTACATTGACCGATACTGATCATCATTTAAATTACACCTTGAGACAATAGAGGCAATCTCTTGCAATTATGTAAATATGTCAGATGTTTCAAATGAGAGTGTTGGAAATTTTAATAGTATCAACCTGGTGCATCAAAACATTCAAGGATTTTTAAACAAGGAATTAGAAGTAGAACTTTTTTTGAATTGTAATAAAATAGATATTCTTTGTATAACGGAGCACTGGCTCAAAAGTCACCAGTTCATGTTTAATTTTAGCAATCACCAGGTTGGTAGTTCATTCAGCAGAGTGAATGCTATACATGGCGGTGCATTAATCCTAGTGAATAATCAGCTCAAATTTAAAGACCGTAAGGATATTGTTAGCCTCTCCGTTGAACGGACAATTGAAATAGCCTGTATAGAATTGGAGCAGTTTATTATATTAAGCGTGTACAGACCTCCCTCAGGGTTGTATGACTGTTTTGAGAGGGTCATGGATGAAGTGCTGCACAGAATTAGTAATTCAAAAAAGGCTATTATAACTTGTGGTGATTTTAATATTAATTTGTTAGAAAATTCTGCGCTAAGTACTAAAATCTTAAGCCTGTTCCAGTCATACAATCTTGAAAATAAATTCTTGGAGCCCACTAGAATAACCCCTACTAGTTCAACTTGCCTAGATAATAAATATATACTGATGTCAAAGAAATTCATAAAGCAATTATTAACCTAATAGATTCTGATCATTGCGGGCAACTTATTACTATTGAAAATGTTAACAAAAAAGTAACTAAACAAGATATCATAGTTAACCCAAAAACCAAAAGTAGATTGGAAAATTTTAAAAATAAACTTTTCCATAAATTATCTCTTTTGTCAACTAATGATGACCCTGTGACGTATAGATACAATAAACTAGATCGTGGCGCACGGAGATTCGGGGATTCGTTACTCAGGCGTCGGCCTAGATGGACGTGCGGCACGATCACATGGAAATCTAGTGTTTGTTTTACTTACCCCTGTGACGCGGAACCGGGACGTCACAAGTGGCGACGAGTCTAAGGGTAAGTACCTGATCTATCATAATAATTATTATGGGAAGGAAAGAATAAGAAATGTGCGTAAACTCGCAGGTACATTGCAAAAAAAAAAAACAGATCATTTAAATGAACCTTGCATACCTAATTAGTTACCTATTTTAGATTAAGATACATTACATTCTGTTTTGTTTATCTGGTAGACCGTACGATGATTATAATATATACAAATTGTAATGTACCCGGGGCACGAAGATGTTATTAAATCATATAATACGTGTGACGTATAGATACAAATAAACTAGATCGTGGCGCACGGAGATTCGGGCATTCATTACTCAGGCGTCGGCCTAGATGGACGTGCGGCACGATCACATGGAAATCTAGTATTTGTTTTACTTACCCCTGTGACGCTGAACTGGGACGTCACAAGTGGCGACGAGTCTAAGGGTAAGTACCTGATCTATCATAATAATTATTATTATGGGAAGGAAAGAATAAGACATGTGCGTAAACTCGCAGGTACATTGCAAAAAAAAAAAAAAAACAGATCATTTAAATGAACCTTGCATACCTAATTAGTTACCTATTTTAGATTAAGATACATTACATTCTGTTTTGTTTATCTGGTAGACCGTACGATGATTATAATATATACAAATTGTAATGTACCCGGGGCACGAAGATGTTATTAAATCATATAATACGCATTCCAAAAGAATGATTAATTCCTCATTCCTATTCCATAATAATTCCAGTAGTAGGTTGATCGATAACCGGTACTAAAGAGATTGTTACTTTTAAGCACTAAAAGTAAAAGATAAACCGTTATTTTGTTAAAATGTAATTGAAAATATTACATAAAAACAAGATACGGGTAATGTAGGACTACCTACATTGTTATATCACAATCTAAATACATAATTTGCTCGCATGTAAACAAAGTTTATACAAGCGTTAAGTCCTACTAAATAGAATACCCGCACAAGAAAAAAAAAATTGTTTCAACTAACATTTTCTAAGATTGGAAAAGGTACCCACCCTAATCATAATATTAGATTTGACTGCCTCGGTCTAGCAGTTGCAAGCGTAACTGCTAAGCTTGGTGTCCCGGGTTCAATTCCCGGGTCGAGCAGTGTTGTTGACTATTCCATTGAGAATTCCACGTAATTTGTCGCATGGAGTCTGAATTTATACTCAGTGACGTATATATACTACTCAGTAGTGTCTGCGGGGTGGTATCCTGGAAACTAAAGTTTATTTATCTTGGCTAGTATCAACCGATTTTTCCGGTGGGTACTATCAAGATTTTGATTTCAAATTGTGTGGAAATTATATAAGAAGCAGTAAACAGATTTGGGTGGTACCTACGTAAGTGAATCAAAGAAATCAATAGTAACAATGTGGTATTAGAGTAGTAAACTGACATGATAATGTCAGTTGGTACTAACGAAACGTGACAAAAAAATCACAAAAGTGACAATAGTGTTACATTTAAGTATCATAGTAGTAAACTGACATGGGTTGTCAGTTGATACTATCAATAAAATTCTAAGTAGTAAACTGACATGATTTGTCAGTTGGTACTAACAATATAATTCTAAGTAGTAAACTGGCATGATTTGTCAGTTGGTACTATTAATAAAATTCTAAGTAGTAAACTGACATGATTTGTCAGTTGGTACTAACAATAAAATTCTAAGTAGTAAACTGACATGATTTGTCAGTTGGTACTAACAATAAAATTCTAAGTAGTAAACTGGCATGATTTGTCAGTTGGTACTATTAATAAAATTCTAAGTAGTAAACTGACATGATTTGTCAGTTGGTACTAACAATAAAATTCTAAGTAGTAAACTGGCATGATTTGTCAGTTGGTACTATCAATAAAATTCTAAGTAGTAAACTGATATGATTTGTCAGTTGGTACTATCAATAAAATTCTAAGTAGTAAACTGACATGATTTGTCAGTTGGTACTAACAATAACATTCTAAGTAGTAAACTGATATGATTTGTCAGTTGGTACTATCAATAAAATTCTAAGTAGTAAACTGACATGATTTGTCAGTTGGTACTAACAATAAAATTCTAAGTAGTAAACTGGCATGATTTGTCAGTTGGTACTATCAATAAAATTCTAAGTAGTAAACTGACATGATTTGTCAGTTGGTACTAACAATAAAATTCTAAGTAGTAAACTGATATGATTTGTCAGTTGGTACTATCAATAAAATTCTTAGTAGTAAACTGACATGATTTGTCAGTTGGTACTAACAATAAAATTCTAAGTAGTAAACTGACATGATTTGTCAGTTGGTACTAACAATAAAATTCTAAGTAGTAAACTGATAATTATGATTTGTCAGTTGGTACTATCAATAAAATTCTAAGTAGTAAACTGACATGATTTGTCAGTTGGTACTATCAATAAAATTCTAAGTAGTAAACTGACATGATTTGTCAGTTGGTACTAACAATAAAATTCTAAGTAGTAAAGTGATATGATTTGTCAGTTGGTACTATCAATAAAATTCTAAGTAGTAAATTGACATGATTTGTCAGTTGGTACTAACAATAAAATTCTAAGTAGTAAACTGGCATGATTTGTCAGTTGGTACTAACAATAAAATTCTTAGTAGTAAACTGACATGATTTGTCAGTTGGTACTATCAATAAAATTCTAAGTAGTAAACTGACATGATTAATTTGTCAGTTGGTACTAACAATAAAATTCTAAGTAGTAAACTGATATGATTTGTCAGTTGGTACTATCAATAAAATTCTAAGTAGTAAACTGACATGATTTGTCAGTTGGTACTATCAATAAAATTCTAAGTAGTAAACTGACATGATTTGTCAGTTGGTACTAACAATAAAATTCTAAGTAGTAAACTGACATGATTTGTCAGTTGGTACTATCAATAAAATTCTAAGTAGTAAACTGACATGATTTGTCAGTTGGTACTAACAATAAAATTCTAAGTAGTAAACTGGCATGATTTGTCAGTTGGTACTAACAATAAAATTCTAAGTAGTAAACTGACATGATTTGTCAGTTGGTACTATCAATAAAATTCTAAGTAGTAAACTGACATGATTTGTCAGTTGGTACTAACAATAAAATTCTAAGTAGTAAACTGACATGATTTGTCAGTTGATACTATCAATGAAATTCTAAGTAGTAAACTGGCATGATTTGTCTGTTGGTACTAACAATAAAATTTAATGTGAATCAAATGATTCACAAATGTAACAATATAGTGTTACATAAATAGGTACCTAAGTAGTAATCTGACATAATTTGTCAGTTGGTACAAACAATAAAATTTAATCTGAATGGAATCACAAAAGTAACAGTATAATGTTACATTCATGTATTTAAGTAGTAAACTGACATAATTTGTCAGTTGGTACTAACAAAAAAAAAGTAGTAAACTGATTTGGATCTGTCGGTTGGTACTAAAAAGTAGGGTGTTGTTATAGGTCACCCAAAATGTCTCGTATTTCACCTCTTGAAGCGTTTAAAATATGAAAAAAAAAAGAAAAATGCAAGACTTAATAACATAATTAAAAAATGTAAAAATACAAGAAACAACAAAATTACTTTACAAAAAATATTCAATTAAGGAAGGAGCGTGTTTCTCTTGTTAATAAATTAAGTATCTATCAGATAAACTTGGAAGATAGTATAAAAATTTATGAAATGGATACTCAGCACTTACAGTCTGAAATACAGGTATTGAATCAGTCACTTAAATCTATTCAAAAATAAATATAAAAGCTCTAAAAATCAAATCATAGAGCATAATATTCTTGCAACAAAGTGGACTTGCTGACTCTTAGCAACACTCGGTGTTCGGTTCCTGCCAGAGGGAATCCAGTCCAGTTTCCCTTCAGCTTGAGGCAACGGAGGACCCGTCCCAAGCTGTTAGGGCTCAGGACTCGGGCACGCCGCAATCGCGGCGGTAAGACCCCTCTTTGAGGAGTGGCTGGAAAGACGTCACGGCGTCCTGACTTACCGCAGGACGCAGGTCCTCACCGGACACGGAAGTTTCGGGAGGTTCCTGTGTCTGATAAGGAGGGAAGAGACGCCCGGGTGTCACCACTGCGAAGATCGCCCGGAGGACACGGTGGAGCATACGGTGCAGGACTGCCCCGCTTGGGCAGAGCACCGCCGTGTCCTCTCGGCGGCGATAGGCGGAGACCTCTCGCGCCCGGCATTGGTCGAGGCCATGCTGCGGGGCGAGACGGAGTGGGAAGCGGTCGCCTCCTTCTGCGAAGCAGTTATGCTCGTGAAGGAGGAGGCGAGCCGCGAGAGAGAGAGGACAGCGTCCTCCCTCCGCCCCAGCCGCAGTGGTAGACGCCCACGGCGTCGGACGTCGCGGGACGATTTCCGGCCACCGTAGGCGCGGGCATGCGGGCGGCGAGTAAAGGGCAACTCGCCACCCGACCATGGACCATGCCCGGGTCGACGGCGCGTTGTGTTCCACGCGCGCCTCAAGGAGTGTCAGCATGATGACGGGGCCCCCCTCTAGAGGGCCAAAGCCTGCCGGGGTTGCGGGACTTATCTCATTACCGTGACCCCGGGACATAACGGGCTATTGAAGGACACCGTGGATTTTAGTCAGTACAAGTCTGACAGTCCCTCCCGCCCTGCCCGGGGTGGGAGGACTCATTTGATGATTTTACCACGAAAAAAAAAAAAAAAAAAAAAAAAAGGGCTCAGGACTGTATCACCAGCCAGGAAGTAATACCTGACATTGTACAAAACATTGACATACAGCCTGAGAATAATAGTAATAGTTTTATTTCTTATAATCGTGATGAGTGTCAGTCAGTAAATGTTTTCTGACAATATAGGTAGAGGGCTTGGTAGTTTAATTAGTACCTAATAAAATGAGTTATTGTACTCAAAATTATTAGAAGTCGAAATGTTTCTCGAAAAAACATTTTTGTTGTTATCTGTTTTACTGAACATTGATTGAAGGACTATCAAATGCTCATTAATTATGAAAATTACAGTGTTGTTAGTTGTTTTAATCGCAAAACTATGCTACATGGAGGTTCCCTAATACTAATAAGCAATTATTTAAAATGTAATCAACGTAATGACATAGTAGGTCTCTCGGTTGAACATTGCATAGAACTGTGTTGAGCTGGATAAGCATGTAATAGTGTGTTTATAGACCCCCTCTTATTTGAATGGAAGATTTTCTGGCAAAGCTTTCAGTAAGAAATAAAACAGCAATTATTTGTGGTGATTTAAATATCACTATTTTGGAAGGAAATTGTAATAGCCTTAATCGAAAGATTTAAACCAATATCTTTGCAGAAACTATTAGAGTAACTCCAACGTCTGCTACTTGTATTGATAATATTTTCTGCAGTTATGATTATTTTGATAAAGCCATAGTTATTGTCTGCCATCTGATCACAGTGGACAGACGGTAACTTTTAGATGTAGCACAATTGAGCAACAAGTTCAGATTAAATTTAGACCTATAACGACAAATAAATTAAATAGATTTAATGGTTCCTTAGACAACAAGTTAAGTGTGATGTGAATGAGTCCTAATATAGACGAAATGAATGCCAACCAATTGTACGAATATTTCTTTTCAATAGTTCACAGAGAATTAAATAAACATTTTAAAAAGAAAACAAAGAATAGTTGCCCGAAATTTATATCTAGTGACTGGGCAACTAGAGGTATTAGGAAAAGTAGGGAAAGATTTTTTGAACTTTATGGCCTTAAGCCTTACAGTCGCTACCTATTCCAAAATTTAAGATAATACTATAGAATATTCCAGACAGAACTCTGGACCCACGGTGACCTTTTGTTGAGATGAAGTAAAATAATTATACCTATGAAATTGCGTCACCAGGTGCTACAAGCTGCTCATGAAGGGCATCCGGGTATTGTGGCGATGAAAGCGCGTCTACAGCAAAATTTGTTAAATGTTGCAAGGGTTGTATTTTGGTATCTGTATCGTCCAATGCCAATGGCGGGTCGTGAGTTGCCCTCACAGGCTTGGGTAGATGTCGAAATTGATTTTTCACTTCACACGATCGGAAAGATTCTATTTCTCATTCAAAATCTGACCCCAAAACTCCATTTTGCGTGCTAGGGCGCAAAGTGTCTTTCAAAATTCGAACACGCCTTGTATTCAATTATTTTCTACACTGACAGGTGAGCCGCCCCCACTACATTTCCTCGCTTAGTGAGGTGAAAAGGTGTGTGTTGCACTCGGCAGCAAAGTTATTCTGCGTCTCGAGCCTTTGAAAGCTTCGCTACGCTCAGGATTCTATATTTGAACTTCTTGCTTCGCTCGCGGTTCAATCTTAGAGTATTTCGCTCGCTCAGTTTTCAATTCAAGTGCTCGCGCCAAAAAAAAAAAAAAAAAACAACTTTGCAGCCTTGCATAACTAATAACTATTTTTCCAGACTTGGTACATCAGTTAGTATCTCAGAGATAAAAAAATACCATCCTTAACAGGCAAAGATGCTAATCCTTTTATTTCAGAATTTAGGGACAAAGATAAAATAATGAAAGAAAAGGGGAAAGAGTATGAGGACAGAAAAGGAAAGCCGCAGATATGGAGATAGGAATGGGGAAGGCCGGTCAAAGCTAATTGTAGATGGCGCCACCATAGCATAAGAAATGACGAAACTGGACAAGAACTTAGAAGGAATATAATCCACCTCAAACGGGTGGAGGGACAAAGGGAAGTGTGCGAAGATACTAATTCTGAGTCCGAAAAAAACAAGCGAGTTTAGGTCATAAATAGTGATTAGATTTTAGAAAAATGTAACTTAAATTCAAAATGCTCATATTTGTATAAAATCTGAATTCTGGACATGTTCGTTCATTTAACGTCTTCCTGTGATACGTAATGTGTTCTATCATGATAATTTACCTAATTGTACTCTGTAAAATGACTTTGTAAATGAAGTCGGTAAAAACGAATAAGTATTTCAAAAGAGTAACCATGGAGTTTCTTGCCGGTTCTTCTCCATGGAATCTACCAACGCGAACCGTGCACGACAAATAATACAATCATTGTGATTTTGTTAAAAAAGGAGAGGTGTGACGTATAGATACAATAAACTAAAACGTGGCGCACGGAGATTCGGGGATTCGTTACTCAGGCGTCGGCCTAGATGGACGTGCGGCACGATCACATGGAAATCTAGTATTTGTTTTACTTACCCCTGTGTTGCGGAACCGGGACGTCACAGACCCGAATCAACATTTTAACGATTTTTTCAGTATGTATTGCAAACAATTTGATACCACATTTGTTCCCAAAACAATCTCTGTTAATAATAAAGCTTCATTTAATGACTGGGCCACCATTGGTATTCATAGAAGTAGAAAACAACTTTATGAGCTGTATGAAGAGAGGTCCCATATTAATACTGTGGAATTTAATTCATAATTATGTTAAAAAATATTCTAAATTGTTTAAAAAAGTTTGTTAGTAGGATATTATTGGGCATTCTACCCCACCTGCCGTTCCTACGGCTCACTCCGTTCGCCTTCGTCACTGGTGGGGTAGAATGCCCAATAATATAAATGAACACAGCGCAGTAAAATGTTGGTTCGGCGCCTATTCCACCCAATGAACGGCTTGTTTCGTTCGTCTTCATCGCTTTCGGTTGTTAGACAGCTATACAACCTTATTAGAAGATTTTTTGATCCATCGGGTTAGCGACAATGAGTTATAAATGTCGATGTAGTACATTAATTAACTCATTATTGATATAACCGTTTCACGCACTCGTCATGAAATTTGTAAAACAACCTCACTCGTTACATCTAGACAAACTTTCTGTTCATTCTCAGGAAACTGGTTTTCGCCATGGAGAACTATTACCTAAATCTATACGATGCATCATTTGCGGGCCGTCAAATTGTGGAAAAACGAATTTATTAATTGGTCTTCTTATACACGAGAATGGTTTAAGATTTCAAAATGTTTATGTTTATTCGAAAACCTTGCAACAACCCAAGTATATTTTTTTAGAAAAAGTCTTGCAACGTGTACCAGACATTTCATTTCAGAAATATCATGAAAATGAGCAAGTGCTGAGTGTTCAAACCGCAAAACCAAATTCTGTAATTGTATTTGATGATGTTGCTTGTGAAAATCAAAGTAGTATGCGTGATTATTTTGCTATGGGGAGACACAAATTCATCGACTGTTTTTATCTAAATCAGTCGTATAGTAAAATCCCTAAGCAGTTAATAAGAGACAACGCAAACCTAATCGTACTTTTTAAACAAGATGAAAGAAATATGAGACATGTTTATGAAGAACACGTCAACACTGACATGACATGGATTGAATTCCGTGAAATGTGTTCAAAAATATGGAGTGTACCTTTCAATTACGTTGTAATTAATAAAGATTGTTCCAAAAACGAAGGATGTTATAGAAGTAAATTTGACACGTTTGTTGTCTTTGACTAAGAACACGAATACATATATAAGGCTATCATCTGTCTGACATTATTATTCACTTTTCGACGCTAAATCAATTACGAACTAATTTTACCAATATGGAAAAATCATTGAAACGACAAATTGTTGATGCGGCAGAAGCTGTAAAGATAAAAGTACGAAAAATGAGAGATGATGAGATTAACAATAAACAAGCACTGGAATCTGTTTTCAAGCCTGTAACGGAACCTCTCAACCTAATTGCTAATGCTAATAAGCAAACTCCTTTCATTCGTGCTAGTGATGATTTTGCAGATGTTCCGTTTATTAACAAAACTTGCCAGAAAGAAGGAACTGGTAGCGCAGGAAGTGATGATAATAATGACGATGATAACAAATATGAATCCGATATCAACAGTGACTCATCTTATGAATCAGTAGTTGAAAAAAAACAAGATTATGATACGTCATCCTGGTCAATATCTTCAGAAGCATTGGTAGATATTCCATTTGGGGTTAGAGCAGACCGCGGGAAACTGATGTTACGTTCTGCTTGCATAACGATCAACGATCAATACATCACCGTGGCTGGATGTAAATACCGAAATACACCTGGTTTAAAACAGTTATTGCTTAAGAAAGATGTAGACTTAAGTTTGGTTACAGATAGTGATATTCAAAATTATAAGTCGATGCTACTTGATACAAACGCACATCGTCGAGACTATGACCCAAATAAGCCAATAAAAAGTAATAAAGGACAAAAATATATGCAAGTTATTAAACCACTTTTTAAACTGAAGAATGCAGTTCGGGGAAAAGGTCTACCGTTACTAAAAAAGTGGAGAAAAAACGTAGATTTTGTGTACTGGGATAATCCTAATGAATTAGTGGAAAGGTTGAAATTACTAATTGCGTCTAGAGATGCTGGCAACACAGGATTAGATAATGAAATTATATCTATCATTGAAGAATTGCGTGAAAGTAAAGTTATAAATTAATAAATATTTATAAATGTGTTTATTTTACTATCTACCTTTCGATACAATACACCTTAACATGAACGTAGACAAATTTGGACACTACATTCACAAAAGAATGCGTTTATCAGAGTTATTTGAGTTTAATGAGAAAGCATTGTTAAAATCTGAAACCAGAGATTTTGAATTAAAAACATCAGGACTGAGAGGAATTAGATCTCCAGTAGAAGCAGACGATGCTGTGAACAAGGATTATGTCGATCGATTGAATGCTAACACATTAAAAGAATTAAATAATCTGGTTGTGACCAAGGATTATGTAGATCGATTGAATGCTAATATGCTTAAAGAGTGTAATAATATGATTGGAAAATTGCGTTCTCAAATCATTAAAGATGCAAAGGGTACAGTTGAAGCTACTTTAAAAGCGAGGATACTTGAGGTTTCAACTCATTTGCAAGATAAGTTTTATACTAAAGCAGAGGTAGATAAATTACTTCAAAAAACTCCGTAATGGTAAAACAGCAAATTGTAAATGAAATACACAAAGCGGCACGAAGAAATTTCCTTCGACGTTCTGTTATTCTGAAAGGAATCCATGACTTATGGCAAGCAGACTTGATGGACATGCAAAACCTGAAAAAATATAACAAAGGTTACAATTTCATCTTAGTGGTGATTGACTGCTTCTCAAAGTATGCCTGGGTTGAACCGTTAAAATCGAAAAATAAATTTGATGTTACTCGTGCATTCGAACATATACTGCTACGTAGTCGTAATCATCCCGTTAACTTACAAACTGATATGGGGACAGAATTTTACAGCACCACTTTTCAAACGCTTATGAAAAAGCACAACATTAACCATTACTCGTCATTTTCTACTAAAAAAGCATCAATTGTGGAGAGACTGATTAGAACTATAAAAAATAAATTATATAAATATTTTAGTCTTAATGGAAACTACAAGTGGTTAGGTCCACTGGAAGATACATTGAAAAGATATAACAACACAAAACATCGCACTATTCAATTTAAACCGGCTGATGTGAATAAATGTAATGAACAAGTAATCAAAGAAAATATAAAAAAAATAAACAAACATGATTTAGTTCAGTGGAAGCTTAAATTCAAAGTTGGTGATTGTGTCCGTATAAGTAAATACAAACATAATTTTGAGAAAGGTTACACTCCTAATTGGTCAACGGGATTATTTACTATAAAAAAGGTAAATAAAACCTTACCAGTGACATATCACATAGAAAATCAACGAAAGCAAAACATCTTAGGAGCTTTTTATGAACAAGAACTGCAAAGATCTAATTATCCTGATGTTTATTTAATAGAAAAGGTTTTGAAAAAGAAAGGAAATAAATTGTATGTCAAATGGTTAGGTCTAAACAGTGCAGAAAACAGTTGGATTGAAAAAGCTGCAGTAATGGACTAAGATATTATAATATATAACCATTTTTCATTTGAAATCATATCATTATAATTTATGTAATGCAAGGGGGTGGACTAGTTAACAGTATAATTAATAATCTACCATTCGAAGTTCATTTGCCTGGATACAATTATTGCGGACCAGGAACCAAACTTCGCAGACGCTTAGCGCGAGGTGATCGAGGTATAAATAAGCTAGATGAAGCTTGTATGCAACACGATATTGCGTATACAAATCATACAGACTTAACAAATCGCCACAAAGCCGATTTACAACTACTTAACATGGCCAAACAAAGACTTAAATCAAAAGATGCAGGAAAAGGTGAAAAACTGAGCTCTTGGATAGTGAACAAAGTTATGAAAGCGAAAATAAAGTCTGGATCCGGCATTAAAACGTTTAAAAACTTAGTTTCTAAAATAAAATCGAAAATTAAGAAACTCAAATGCAGCGATAATAAGACTTTAATAAAAGCAGCTTACTTGACAGCAAAAAAATTATTTCCAAACAATCGTCATCGGATCCGATTACCCCGAGTAATACCCATACCAAAGACTGGAGGAGTTCTACCTTTAATTCCAATTTTCGCTGGTTTATCGGCTTTAGGAACTTTAGCTGGTGGTGCAGCTGGCATTGCAAAGACCGTCAATGATTACAAAGCAAACAAACAATATTTGCAAGAAACAGAACGACACAATAAAGCTATGGAGGCTTTAAAGTTAGGCAAGGGTTTATACATTAAACCATATAAAAGCGGCAAAGGATTGTTTATAACATCTTCAAAAAACTGAAAAATATGCTACCCAATCGCCCTCTAACTAATGTAGACATTCGAAAGTTTTCAAGAGACATCCCATATTTTCGTGGGGTCTACATGAAGGATCGACTACCTCGGAAGCCGAAACGCATTGAATGTGGTATCGTTAACTTGGATGATTCTAAGAACAAAGGAACCCATTGGGTAGCTTATGCTAAAGTATACAATCACTGTGAATACTTTGATAGCTATGGAAATTTAAAACCTCCCATGGAATTGATGCAATATTTCAAAAAATGTAATGTGTTTTATAACTACACAAGATATCAAAAATTTAACGCTGTCAATTGTGGTCATTTATGTTTAAATTATTCGAGGACTTTTTGGAATAAAAATGTATTATAAAATATATGTTTTTCTTTCATTTCAATCATTTACAAGATGTCGTTCACTTTGTCAGTAACTGGAGACTCGTCAGTGTTAACTACATACTATCCTAATACGTTGCAACTAGATGGAGAGTATGAGTGTGCTTTATTGCACTTTTCAACATTTAATTCTATTCCAAACATTGATAAAAGTAATAATAAATTCTATTATGGTTTTAATGAAGTTATTGAAATACCAGAGGGCACTTATGAATTACAAGATATCAGCGACTATTTAAAATCCGAAATAAAAAATGCAACAATCCAACTACGGTGCAATAATAATACTTTAAAAACTACAATATTCTGTACAAAAGACATTAATTTTATCAAAGAAGACTCTTTTGGAAGACTGTTAGGATTCAACAAACAAATCTTGAAAGCAAATAAATTGCATGTGTCACAGTCTCCAGTCAACATTCTACCTACGACCGTAGTCAGGATTGAATGTGATATTGTAAGCGGTTCATATGTGAACGGTGAACCAAGTCATATTATTCACAAATTTGCACATAATGTGCCACCTGGATACAGGATCATCGAAATCCCGAAGAACGCAATATACTTTCCAATCAATCAAAACAACATAAGCTGCATACATATCAGGTTGTTAGATATAAACAAACGATTAATCAATTTACGTGGTGAAGAAGTGCAGGTGTATCTACATCTTAGAAGAAAAAAATGATTGATTACAATAAAAATGTGTCTCAACTAGTAAAGAATATCAGTTCTGCTCAAGCTACCTATCAAATAAGACCTCTATCTAAGAAGATAGGAAATAAGAAGAAAATAAAATTAACAAAAGACAATAAAGCATTTCTTAGAGCGATCGGATTGTTAAAATGAATATCTTAGACGTTTTATCAGCTCCGACCTTTGATAATACTATAGAAGGAATCGAATTTCATTCCTACAAACCCTATGTAACGAGTTTCAACAGGAACGATGAAATCCGCATACCCATCAATCAACAGGACTTATACATATTACCATCAGCTAGCACCCTATATTTGGAAGGAACTGTAATCGTAAGCAAAAAAGATTCGAAGGACAAAGCCACTAGTGTTAATTTCACGAACAATGCTCTACGCTACTTGTTCCAAGACATTAGGTATGAGCTAAATGGAGTGGAGATTGATTAAATAAAAAATGCTGGTATAACAACAACCATGAAATCACTAATTTCAATGAACGAAAGTGAATCAAAAACGTCTAATGCTTGGGGGTGGAATATTGATGGCATAAAAAATATTGATGGAGGAAGATTTTCAGCTTCTATACCACTTCGTAACCTCCTTGGTTTTGCTGAAGATTTAAAAAAAGTTGTAATAAATAGTAGACATGAACTGATATTGTTACGAAGTAATACTAATTTGAACGCTGTAAAACTTAATACTGGCGAAGTAGTAGATGATGTTCAGATCAACAAAATCATTTGGCGAGTACCGCATGTTAAAGTATCAGACAAAGAAAAAATTGGTTTGTTAAAAGTATTAGAAAAAGATCGTCCACTTCAAATGATATACAGAAATTGGGATCTGTACGAATATCCAGCTTTACCTAAAACTAAAAAACATACCTGGTCTATCAAAACTTCATCTCAAATAGAAAAACCAAGATACATTATTATCAGACTACAGACAAATAGGAAAAGCAATGCAAGTTCGGACATGTCTCAATTCGATCACTGTCATGTTCGAAACGTTAGAGTATATCTCAATTCAACTTATTTTCCGTATGAAAACTTAAATGTGAGTTTTGCTAATAACAGAATCGCTTTATTATACGAGCAATACACCAGATTTCAACAGTCGTATTACGGACGTCGTCCGGAGCCCATATTAAGCGAAAAACAGTTTAGAGATTTAGCACCGCTGTTTGTCATTGATTGCTCTAGACAAGCGGATAATCTAAAGACAGGTCCGGTTGTAGATGTGAGAGTTGAAATTGAGAGTGATTCAGAGATACCAGATCAAACTTCAGCATACTGTCTCATTCTGAACGATTGCATTGTTGAATACAAACCATTAAGTAACACTGTTAAGAAGATATCATGAAGGCGGATACTATTATAGTGGAACTCCAAGGATTTCCACTATAATAATTAATAATAATAATTTTACTGTCAAAGAATTGACCATTGCGAGTCAGGATCATACACAGACGTTCTTGGTAAAACCACCATATTCATTCCATTACCTAACACAAGAAGAAAAAAAACAGGTGAGGTGGCTAGAAAGAAATCGAGGAATTTACTGGAGCGAGGGCTACATAGACTACAAAGAGTTTCAACGCGTTATTTTACCATACTTAGAAAACAAAAAAATTATCACGAAGGGTTTGGAAAAGATTAAGTGGATTAAAGAGTTATGTACAAACTGTAAAGTGATCGACATAGGTGAGAAGGGATGTCCTAATTTTTCAGAATTAAAAAGAAAGTTTTGTAAAAATGAAAACGATTTTAATTGTGTGAATCATAAAATGCATTGTACATTGAATAATGCTATCTGTATAAGGAAATGGTATTTTTATAATAATATGTCTGTATTTAATTTGTTTTAATTATTATTGTGTTTAACATTTAATAAAAATGTCTATCTACTTGAGTGTTTTGTTTATTATAATCAGGGTAATCTACATAACAAACTTTAAATTAGCTGCAGCAAAATGATATTTCTTATGAATGTTGTAATGTCTCGGGGGTCAATAAAACACACTTTTTGTCACTCAGGTTATCTGATCAGGATACACTGTATGCGCAAGCCTAAAGACGTGCTCACTCGCCTACGGCTGGTAACCGACTGACAACGCCAATGCGCCCGCGCATACACTACATCCCTTCTTTATTTTAATTGAATTGAAATGTTTCAAAATTACAATATTAGATTAGGTTTTAATATTCCGACCTAAACACCTATAATTGGTGGATAACTAATCAAATGTTTTAAATATAATTATTTCAGATTTACCGCAAAGTTTTACAGAACAGCAATGATTTACTTAATTTTAAATCTGTGTAACAAATCTTAAAGACATAGTTGATAACAGTAAATAACAATATTATAGTACAAAATTAACAAAATTATTTACTATTTACGCTAGTTCATCATTTTCTCTTAAATCACTATTACCACTATTTTGATTTTACATTACGACGATATTCTTTCCCGGTTTCATCATTCCGATAACATCGCAACCTCTCACGTCCGTTACTGTATGCGCAGGATTGAAATTGGGGGTCAACTTATTATCTTTGATTAAATTTTCCACCAATACTTTTTCTCCTATTTCCAAGCCTGTCGCTTTACTTTTGAGATCCCCATGCTCCTTCCCTTTTTCCTTCATTTGCAGATCTCTTTCTCACTTCTTCTTCTATTGATTTGTATTCCATGTCTGGTGCTGCCCGGATCTTGTCTCTAAACTGTCTTTTATAAAACAACTCTGAGGGAGATTTGCCTCTTCTTGTATTCTTTAAGATCGGGAACTATTGGCGACACCCACGGAGAGGGTCCATTTACTTCCTCGATAATATCCGCATCCTTCAGTTCCTCTAGTTTTTTGGCAAACTTTTCTTCTAAGGGAATGGGAACTCTTCTACAAAATTATTTTTGGCTTATGCCAAAACCCGATTCACCTGTCTAGTATTTTTGTGTAAAGAATCTATGTGCAATGGAATCGAATCAGTTACTGATTCTGAACAAACTATATTCAGGTTTCGCATATACCAAAAATAATGTTGTATATGGTTGAGTGACTGGTTTTACTGTTCGGCCTTTTGGGATCTGGACAGTCACTCCTTTGAAAACGCTTTCCCTAACGATGTCACATTGTTTAATTCATTAAGCCAAATTGAAGCCCAATTTTAAGCACGCCTAATAAATCGCGTGTGCTGTTTCTGATGACATAAGCAGTACACTTTATACTTTTATTTTTAATGACTGAAATGTCCACGTCAAAGGAGCCTATAATATCCAGGAGTTTTTTTACTGCCATAGGAAATAAGTGTCTTATTAGGTTTGCGTATCTGGTTGGAAACTTACACATTATTGACTATTAGAAATTGTTATATTCTGTCTGTAATAATATTACATCTACTTCTTGAATCTATTAGCATATCAACGGTGACTCCCTTAATATTGCATTTCATAGGTTCGCCGTCATCCAGGTGGAAAATATAGTCAATTACAGATTTATTGGCATCATTTTTTATTTCTTTTCTTGGTTTTTTTTTTTTTTTTTTTACAGTCCTGTTGTCTGGCCTGTTGTTGGAAAATTGTCTTTTCTGTCGAGTCCTGCAATGTTCTCGGAAAAGACCCATGAATCCACATTTTAAACATCGTTTGTCTTTTGCGGGGCATTTTGTGTATTCGGATAGATGGGTGGAGTTTCCACATCTACTACATTTTGTGTTCGATGATCGTTGTCTGAACGGTTTGTTGATTTTTTTTTTCTTATCTATTTCATTTATTTTTGCTTTGTTGTAATAAATGATAAATTATAATTATTTATTCAGTAAATTGGTTTTGGCAAACTCTTTTACACGTCAAAAGACACTATTTTACACTAGATGAGGCCGGTGTTTCGTACCTGACTACTCTGAGAAGAAACATCCGAAACAAACTCAGAGGTCACAGTCTCTTTTAAAGTCCAGACAATTTTGTATTGGTCAAATTATATGAGAACCATGCAGTGTAATTGTTCGCATCGTTTGTATTTATAGTTTTAAATAATTGTTCTAATTGCCTGGCTACAACTTCTAAAGCATTTGCTTTACTGATGATTTCGTCTAAACATATTGTATCCCAGTATTCTTATTTTTTTTTTCGATTAATCGACACTTTTCCGTGATTTGATCGATAATATGCTCTTCTTTACTATGGAATTGACATTTATCGGCATGGTTTCTCAACCTTAATAAAAATCTTTCAAATTGTTCTCCTTCCTCCTGTTTCGTGAGTTGGAAAAGGTATCTTTCATAAATCCGACTTTGTTTTAGAGCAAAGTAACCCAACAAACAAACTAAGCTCATAACATTAAGTTTATAAGGTCTAAACCCTTAAACTGATTATAAAAGAGCATTCATTATGCCAATATTACTTTTAGTGGCACATTATTAGAAGATTTGGCTTAAATTACCTTTATTTTTATATTTTGGCTGGGTAAACGATAATAAATCCAATTTATACGGCTACAATAAGGGCTCGAAATGTGTTTTTCTAATAGAGGCTAGTTACATTGCTTTTAGTATGGTCAATTATTCTTAGGAAAGTAATGCACAAGGTAACTATGATGCTTTTAAACTTATAGGAGCATTTTATAAGACGTCTATCCAACAAATGAATTCTAGCATGTTATATGATATTTACACACACCACCTCTACTCTTATGGTACTACAAAATGACCAAGCCGATACTCACGAATCAGCTAGTGGTTCCGCAGAGGATTATTTTATAGAAAATGAGATTGAAAAGAAAACCAGTGAGGAAGAACATAATTGTAGCGGTAGTGATAGTGATAAGGACATATAGATATTGCTATCAAGAGTCGGAGAATATTGATATTCGTAGTGATAAAAGAGAATGGGTAGTGAAATTCAATATTTCCCATATCGCTTTAAGTGCCTTATTATTTGATCTTTTCTCTTTGCAATTAATTTTCCGCCAGTTACACGAATGTTCAAGTTTTCTTAATTTATTTTCATTACATTATGACCAGCGCAGAACGCCATCTTTTTCCCACTTACTCGGTACTGCGGACAATTTTGAGTGTCCTAACAATTTTGTAAGGCGTTAAGTTACTATTGTTAATGAACCTCACTATTTTCAATAATATGGTTGGCGTTTTTCTTTATTTGCCAAACTGTTGCACAAAATAATGTAAATCACTGAGAAAAAGACTTATTGCAGACGGCTATAAGGGCCATTTAATTTGCTACAATAAGTTTAAATAACCTTGTATCGGACCATAATAAAATATGTATAAGGGTGATCGCCCTTATCAACGCTCTTTATATCATTCTCACAGCGGTATTGACTTTGTTGGAGCACTTTTCTTGCCATTATAAGTTTAATTTGAAACTATAAAGCAACTATAAGAGGAGTATAAGGGTTTTGCCCTTATAAGTTGTGCCCAAACGCTCCCTTATTAGCGATAATACTGCTGCTATAAGAACATTATTTTTTGGCATTCTAAGCCACTACAAAGAAAATTTTTTGATTGTTTGAAACAGTCTAAATTATTTAGAGCTATTGCATAATCATCGACACCTGCGCCTTCTTCAGCATGAGCTCCAGGAAGGTTTTAATGCACTTCTTGAATTGCTATTCCCCCAACGTGGAGAAGAGTAGCTCTTTTTTTTTTTACGGGAGTGTCGATGTTGGCATCCAGTAAATAAATGACATGGCCAGTTTCTGCCTAGTTACTCAGTGACATGTACAGCTTACATGCTTAGTCATAAATACATAAAAATATAAATAAAAATTACTAAATGATTTACGTTTCCGTACAACTTCCGAAAAAATATTTCGACATAAATAGATGTTTTACTTTTCCGGCGTATCGGGGCAGCACGCTATTTCGGATAAACGTTCCATTCCCTGTTAAGCTAAAATATGAATGCTTTGTTAGAGTAATATTAAACATTATTCTGACTGTAAAATGATTATTCACTTTTGCAATTATAATTAAAACATTTTTGTAAATTATTCGAATGCTATGAAACATTTATTTTAAATTACTGAACTAATAACTTTTTCCTGCAACAATGAAACGAAACGACATGACAGGTTCCACAATCGCTTGACATCCGTCATGTTTTTTGTTTGACAATTTGACATTCATTCCGTTTGTGTTCGCAGCTTGTGCGTGCGCTTATTTTTGTTAGTAAACTGTGCGATTATCTTTTCTCTATACCGACCATTGCTATTCTACACGGACTGATTCCATTGCCCAACGATTATCTAGTGCTTTTAATACGGACTTGATTGTGCTTACGTTTCGGAGATTGTCAACAATAATACAACAATAAGGTGTATTAATTGCGGTATAGCTACGGGACGGTTAGAAGACATGTTGTATCTTCGTTAGACATGCCTTTCCAAACGATGCTTGTGCAATGGCTAACAATTCAGGGAACGTACTTAAAACTTATTATGAAAACCTACAAATAAAACACATTATTTTGTGTTATCTAAACAGCGCAGCGAATGGGCGTTCTTCCATTAACTGGCCCGGCCAGCACCGGCGCCAACGCCATGCCGGTGCCGGAGAAACCAAAATGTATGGTTCGCTTTTGCACGTCTTGTTATACTACTACCTACATACATTTTTGTTTCCCCGGCACCGGCATGGCGTCGGCGCCGGTGCTGGGCCGGCTAATGGAAAACGCCCATTGATTTGTAGAAGAAATTATTACTTTGGTATATTTAATTAAACAATTGATTTTCACCTATTGATATTTAAAAAAGTATTTATTTAGAACCTTTTCATATTACAATAGATAAAATGAATATCTAAACTCTCATATTCTACTTTGCCTTTTAGCTTCCAGAAGATGGACATATTAATGTCACCCATGCTTCTTGCTGCTAACTGCTGAATGTGCCAATCATAGAATACTGGGCCACACTATGGTTTGCGTTGGTTGTGGTCGATCAGTAAGGGACATAAGACATCACATTATTGAATCGGAGTCACCACTTCTACTGCAATTTTCTTTTACTGCAAGACTTCAGGTCCTTATGACGATGGATCTGGTATTTAGGCTGGGCCAGACACCAGAACAATATTACTCCTCCAGTATAATTTTTAAATGATATTCTTGTAAGAATTATTGAATATTAAATATTTCATTCACATGTTATTAAATGTTTCTTTTTATTTTAACACTGCAACCATATAGGGCACTACCTATACAGGTCCTAGGAACTTATCACTCCATTGCTGTCCCAATACTGCCAGTGTTTAAATTATACATAGTACATCACATCAGACTTGAGAGAGCTGGACTTTTAACAATGTTTTCCTTCACAGTAAAGAAAATAATAAGTTAATATTAACTCGCATGATTTCTGAAGACTTTGTAATACTGGGTTTAAACTTGAGAA
Source organism: Agrotis exclamationis (assembly GCA_950005045.1). Lineage (NCBI taxonomy): Eukaryota > Metazoa > Arthropoda > Insecta > Lepidoptera > Noctuidae > Agrotis > Agrotis exclamationis. The sequence continues at coordinate 8,910,841 of OX465415.1, read as the reverse complement.
TATAATAACAAAATGGTTACCCAATACCCGTCCATTGACAAGGGTCTCTTTATACCCACGCAAAATAATCTGGATAATATTGAGGTAAGAGCCCGAGTAGGTTCATGACTGATGCTTTTTGTTAATTTCTAGGAAATCTGAAGTTACTGGATTATGTAACTTTTACAGTTAATTTTACAGCATATTATATTCAAAATAAACCAAAATTGGTTACTGTACATGATTTTTTATATGCTAGGCAGAGTGCCCTAAGAAAATGGGCCATCTCATTTCAAGTGCCCTCTTCCATTTCCTCCAGCGAGTGCCGACAGATGTCGGATCGCTTTCGCAATCGAAATGTCTAAGTTGGGAACATGGATGATGCACGAGTCATTTTGGGTAGCAATAAAATATTGACTCTTATTTTTGCGTGGCTTTTTACTCAAAATCAGTAACAGTATTACAACTGCATAGCCCTATTTTTTGTTGTACCTTGCGTGGCTTTTTACTGAAAATCAGTAACAGTATTACAACTGCATAGCCCTATTTTTTGTTGTACCTTGCGTGGCTTTTTACTGAAAATCAGTAACAGTATTACAACTTTACATATTTCATATTTATTTCAATTTTATTTCAATTTTATTTCGATTTTATTTCGATTTTATTTCAATTTTATTTCAATTTTATTTCAATTTTATTTCAATTTTATTTCAACTTTATTTCAATTTTATTTCAATTTTATTTCAATTTTATATCAATTTTATGTCAATTTTATTTCAATGTTATGCAAATTTTGTATCATTTATTTAATTTGTTATAATTGAAATTGTATAAATGTAATTAATTGTAATTGATAATCAAAATGTGTTTTACTAACACAAGCTGTTTAAGAAAATTGTTACTAACCATTTATCAGCTCTGAGCTTGAATTAAAGATTTCTCGAGTACTCATTGCGTGGACTTCATTATATTTTTGTAAATGTTTGTTTTTTTTTAATAATATACAGTCCTTTAAAATTGTTACTTATTTAATCGGCGTGGCCCTTTGTTATTTACTCATTGCGTGGCCTTTTGTTAGGTACTTATTTAAACGGCGTGGCCCTTTGTTATTTACTCATTGCGTGGCCTTTTGTTAGGTACTTATTTAAACGGCGTGGCCCTTTATTATTTACTCATTGCGTGGCCTTTAAGTGTACCTTTATTATAACTATTTTCCGAATATGTATAAATTGTGCAAGCATAAAAATAGTTAGGTTAGGTTATCTACCTAATTTAACTATTGTGATGTAATTGTTCTTCAAATAAAACAGTAAAAGTAGAATATGTATAGTAGTATAGTGTAAACACAACATACGTACTTTTGCTATCAACACTTCCAAATTCAATAAGTCTATTATTAAAATGACATTATCTAAAGCTATTTAATAATAGGTTTTTACTAATGAGTATAACAAATCCATAAACAAAATTAATTCTGTAAGTAATAATATCTTTAAGCGAGCTGAAATAACTAATTACCTATCCTTTCTACTGTGTTGTGAACAGTTAGGTAAGTATTTCTTATTATCTCGAACATAAATCTCATTATGTCGATAATTACGTTTGGTTAAACTTTTTTACTAATTGTGGGTAGTTACCGTTAGGTCGCATACTTGCACAATATTATATTTTTGTAGTATCCTTGCGTGGCCTTATTTTCCATCTAATACGATGCATGGCCATTTACAATGAAGGATAGTGGTATGAAACTGTTTATCAGTAACAATTGCTTACGTATTGGCTCGATTCATATGTGATTTTGATTTAGCTCATAACTCAATGTAAAATGAGTGTTAATTTGCTAGTATTTTTTCTTATATAATAACAAATAATTTGTAATAGGCTATTTGGAACGAATCTACCCGCAAACAACTGATAGGCAATAAACAATTACTTATATTCCTTCCTTCATTTTATTTTGTTTTTAATGTGTCATGTACTCACTTTTATCCTCGTCGCCATTTGTAATGTCTCGGGGGTCAATAAAACACACTTTTTGTCACTCAGGTTATCTGATCAGGATACACTGTATGCGCAAGCCTAAAGACGTGCTCACTCGCCTACGGCTGGTAACCGACTGACAACGCCAATGCGCCCGCGTATACACTACAAATGTTATGATAAAAATGCAAATATAACACGATTTTAAACGAATTATTCTAATAAAAATACTGAAAGCAAATAACCTATAATTATATCATTACAATAGAGCTAATTTAGAGTTCGAGTATTAATAAATTAATAATAATAAAAAACAATTTAAATTAGAAACAATATATTTTTATTGCATTATTTACATTTGTTACAAATTAATTACAACTAAAATACAAAAGTTAGTTATAGTAAAACTTATATTTAATATTTATAATTACTTACTTACTTACTTACTTATATAAACTTATACTTATACATACAGTCCTAACAATAATATACCCATTAATAATTATGATATTACTTACATAATTTATTTTTGCTCATTCCTACAAATTAAATACAACAACTTATAAAGTAGGCACTTAAAAAACAATGATACCAGTTAATAATAACATCTGTCCCCACAAAGATTTTTTGATATTTTATTAATTAACGCGTGCGTCTCGTCCATAACATGGTCCACCGATTCAGTCACTACATATTGAGCACTTAACATTACCACGTCATGATTGTCACTTGTAGGTTCTTGTTGTTCGCTGATATCCAACACTTGTACCTGGATCAGTCGTAAACCTTTTTTCTTCTCATTGTTTATGAGGAATGATTGACTTGTAGGTAGAGATGACTTTTGTTTTAGACACTCCCGCCTTGTTCGAGGCTTTTTGTTGACAGGTCTGTAGTCTTGTCTTGTCCTCGACTCCGTGGTGACAGGTCTTTGTTGTTCTGAGAAATCTGGGATATGCCAGCTTAAACTCGGGGTCGGAAAACCTTGAGCGTATTGTGAGTAGTCGATAATATCTGGAGAATCACACATTTTCAATGATCTGAAACAACGAAATAATAATATTAATTATAATTACATAAAACAACATGATGAAATAACATTATAAGTAGATGGGTGCTTGTACAATACTTACAATTCGTTCCGTTTTTATTCGACGTGATACGACCGCTCCAGGTGGCTGTTTAATAATAATGGATGTTCTACTCAATAATATTACTGTGGAACGTGACTAATATGCAATTAAACTCCTTAAAGCCTCGCTGTGATACAATTTCATATTTCAGCATGTTTGAACTTGTGCCCAAGCACCTGTTCGGTGTCAAATTCTACACCGCGCATGCATCTTCAAAGTGATCCAGTATTTTGTCACAATTTCGACGACACATTTGGCGCATTGGTCATCGCGTCACAAAGGTAAGTATTAGTATATAAATGCGCCAAATTCAGTGTCGCGGGTTCGATTCCCGCACGGAACATTAAGTATTTGTTCCGGTCTGGATTTTGTTTTTATGTTTTATTTTTCGTCATTATTTTATTAAATATAAAAATAATAGTCTGAAAAAAATTGCAAATATATTTTTATCTATAATATGTATGTATTTAGAAATATATAATAATAATAATCATTTATTTATAAACAGTAAAGTGACACAGCTACATAATAGCTCTGTCTCCCGAACTAGGTAGTTAGCCTGTATCTCAGGAGACAGTTCCCTTCCTAATTACATAAGCCAGTTCGTTTACATGTTAGATACATAATATTAACTTGTAAAATTAAATTTAGAATAAATATACAGAAGAAAATTAAAAAAAAAAAAAAAAACATGCGACATTACAATATGTGAGAAGTAAAAAAAAAAAAAGAAATATGTAAGTACTACCATAAAATAAAATAATATGATGAATGATTGCTCATGTGTTTTCTCATCTTGCATGTATTCAAAAGAATTACAATGTGTGTGTGGGTGTGTGTGTGTGGGTGTGAGTGTGTGTGTGTGTGTATTTGTATGTATGTATTGATAGTTCAGTTCTTATATTCATTTGTGTTGACAAGATGTTCTGTTTGATCGTAGTCCAATTCACTTAGCCAGTCAAGTATCCCTTTCGCAAAGTCGTGATTATTTAAGTTCTGAACGTTTTTCATTTTAAGTTTGTTATAAGTACGCGTTGCGGTAGAGTTGTACTGTCGTTTCGCGAAAGTCGATTTCACTGCGGGTGTTGGACATATGAAGCGTCTCTTGGTGCACGGTAACAGCGGAGGAATTACGATGCGGTGGATTCTCCGAAGCACCCGATAAACGTAAAGCTTACGGACCGATAGAACATCAGTGCGCCTGTATAAATCCGTTGTGGGGTGCCGGTACGGAAGGGTCATGAGAACCTTTAGGAGCGCACGTTGAGCACGTTCCAGTTCAATCATTACTGATTTCATCGCGCCCCCCCAAGTGCAAATACAATAATTAAGTACGCATTCGCCTAGAGCTTTATAGGTTGATATTAGAAGCTTTGTAGGCGCAACATTTCTTAGTTGTTTAAATACGTAAATCAATTTTCGTAGTCGAGCACTTAGGCTTGAAATATGGCGATTCCAATTAAGGTTCTCATCAATTATAATGCCCAAGTATTTGATTACATTTGACCTTGCCAATAAATCACAGGTACACTGGGTATTACCTCTCCAGTTTCGGTTGCATGGGAAAGTATGAATTCTTACACTAAACGACGGATCCGGACGAGAGACATTAGTCTTTGTGAAGCATAAATATTTTGTTTTGGAAGTGTTCAGCGATAGCAGGTTATCCTCAAGCCAACTCGTGACAATTGCGAGACCGTTTTCTGTTACCTCGCGCACCTGCTCCCATGTTTGACCATGTAACAGGATAACTGTGTCGTCTGCGAACATAATGGTTTCAGCGTTGGGAATGGCGATCTCCGCAAGACTGTTTATGTATGTTAAAAAAAGGGCTGGGCCAGTCGCACTTCCCTGCGGAATGCCAAACGTGCAAGTTGCAGCGTCACTTAGATGCCCATCTACCCTCACACGCTGCTCCCTACCTGCCAAATAGTCCTGAAACCATTGGAGAGCGTGTCCCCTTACACCCATACTGTGTAGCTTTGATAGAAGTATAGGGATCGACACCGTATCGAATGCTTTTTTTAGGTCAAGAAAAACACCGATTACTTTCTCTCCTGCATCCACATGCTTAGTAATTAGCGACGTCAGCCTTAGCAGGGCATCAGTTGTAGAAATTCCTTTTCGGAACCCAAATTGTCGATCTGTTAGCAACTTGTTTTTTTCTAAGTAGCTGACGAGTTTTTTTGTCACAAGTTTCTCAAGAATCTTCGATAAGCATGAGAGCAAAGAGATAGGTCTATAATTTGATGGTATTTGCTTATCGTCAGCCTTGTGAATAGGAGAAACTATTGCCGTTTTAAAAATGTTAGGGAAAGTGCCGTGTCCCAAGCTTAGATTGCAGAGGTGGCTGATGGGTTCTGCCAGTACGTCTTTAGCTAACCTAACTAATCTACTGGAGATATTATCGGGTCCAGGTGCACTATTTGGTTTGAGAGATGCAATGATACTACTTATTTCTGTAGCGTCCGTAGGCGTCGGGCACGCCGCAATCGCGGCGGTAAGACCCCTCTTTGAGGAGTGGCTGGAAAGGCGTCACGGCGTCCTGACCTATCGGATGACGCAGGTCCTCACCGGACACGGATGTTTCGGGAGGTACCTGTGTCGGATGGGGAAGGAAGAAACGCCGGGGTGTCACCATTGCGAAGATCGCCCGGAGGACACAGTAGAGCATACGGTGCAAGACTGCCCCGCTTGGGCAGAGCACCGCCGTGTCCTCACGGCAGCGATAGGCGGAGACCTCTCGCGCCCGGCATTGGTCGAGGCCATGCTGCGGGGCGAGACGGAGTGGGAAGCGGTCGCCTCCTTCTGCGAAGCAGTAATGCTCGTTAAGGAGGAGGCGGGCCGTGAGAGAGAGAGGACAGCGTCCTCCCTCCGCCCCACCCGCAATGGTAGACGCCCACGGCGTCGGACGTCGCAAGACGATCTCCGGCCACCGTAGGCGCGGGCATGCGGGCGGCGAGTAAAGGGCAACTCGCCGCCCGACCATGGACCATGCCCGGGTCGACGGCGCGTTGTGTTCCACGCGCGCCTCAAAGAGCGTCAGCACGATGACGGGGCCCCGCCCAAGAGGGCCAAAGCCTGCCGGGGTCGCGGGACTTATCTCATTACCGTGACCCCGGAACATAAAAGGCTATTGAAGGACACCGTGGATTTTAGTCAGTACAAGTCTGACAGTCCCTCCCGCCCTGCCCGGGGTGGGAGGACTCATTTGATGATTTTACCACGCTAAAAAAAAAAAAAAAAAAAAAGCGTCCGTAGGCGTAAAAGACATGGTTGTTGACGCTATGCTTTTTCTTGATGTACTAGTTAATTCGTGTTCGGTCTTGTTTAATTTGCGGAGGGTGGCATCGGCTAGCTCACTACCAATGGTAGTAAAATACGTGTTGACTTGATTCAACGACTTAATTGGTGTGCTGTCAATTTGCAGTAAGTCTCTAGGTGTACTTTTTTTCATGTTACAGATATCTTTTACCTATTATATTCCAGGTTTGTTTCAGATTATTACTATTAATTTGTAGTTGCACACTGTAGTATTCTGATTTTAATGATTTAATTGTTTTATTGCATGTATTCCTATATTTAATATATACTTGGCGTAATGTCTCGTTACTGGGTTGCTTCCTTGATTCTTGGTGGAGTTTATCTCTCTTACGGATTGATTGCACAACGCCCATAGTAATCCATGGCTTCAGAGGAGCCTTTCGTTTCGGTTTGGATGTAACACTTGTACAGTTATTAATGATATCCTGGATCGTCTTTGTCAAGCATTCTGCTGCGAGGTTAGCATCATCTAGCATATAAAAGTCAGACCAGTTCACTTCTTTGAGCTTTAGATGTGCGGTAACATATTAATCCACCTTTTTACTAAGAAACGTTGGCTTATTTTTTGGCATCCCTGCATACTTGACACACAATAAAATTGGACTGTGGTCTGTTAGTTCTGGAAAGATTATTGTTTGCCATTGGTCCTTTGTTCTAACCATAAAGTGGTCCAAGCAGGTGTTTATTCTAGTTGGCAGTAAAATACCTTGTTGCAGCCCGTGCGATGCCATGATACATAAATAATCATTTGCAAAACTGCTAATTATATCACCTGGTAACGTATTAATATTAATATCTCCAGTGAAGATGACGTCTTTATTGCGAATCTTTTTAAGAATCTCGTCAAGCGATGTTAGGTAAAGTTGAGGATTTTTATAGCTAGGAGGACGATAGGAACAAATTATACTATGCCGGGCCGTGTCTAATTGCAAACAATTCCCCTCCACCACGCTTGGTTCAGAGGCAACGACATTTATTTCTGTTCGAACATATGCTACTATACCGTCATTCTGGTTTAGGTTATTCATTGTGTAGTACACGTTGTAGTCATCTAAAATAGGTGGTGCGACTCCCTTTTTTGTCCAGCACTCAGTCAGGACTATGACATCTACTGTTATATTTATAGTCGCAATAAAAGAAAGCAATAAATCGAAGTTGCAGTATATACTGCGAATGTTCAAACAAAGAATACAAAGGGAACCTAAACCAGTGTTATTATTTAAAATAAGAGAGCATTGGGACGAGTCATCGAGTTTCGTACAGTTAGGAATGCACGTTTTATCAAGGTCATTAATTATATTCAAATTAGAGATATTGAATTTTTTTCTTAGAAGACCAGAGGTACCAGCTATATGACCATTTGTAGTTTTGTCGTTTACGTAGGGCTATCAATACAGGTTTGAATTCTTTCTGATAGTAAGGACTGAATTTTATTAAAAGCATGGATTTAAATTTGTACTTGAATAAGCTTTTGTGCTTTTTAATAATTTGTGTTATTTGTGTGATTTTGTTGTGAGTGTGATGTAAGTATGAGCAATCATTTGCGCCGCAGTGAGTTGCTGCTTTAATGTAGCTATACAAAAAGTACAGGCGCCGTTGACAGACAGTTGTAACAATTATCATAGGAGGTAAACAAAAAAATAAAAACGTTATAAATACGAAAGACAGTATAAAACTTTGCATGCGATATTTTAGTTTGATGATAACAAAAAATAGTCATTGAGTTTTAAGGATACTGAGATCAGCTTCACTTCTTATTTGAATATGTTTCTGCCCTTCTGCTTTCCGTAGGAATATCCGTCCATGAGCTACCCAGCAAAACGAGTATTCATGTTCCTTTGCAAATTCTCGACACAAATAAAAAAGCTTCCTTGCGTTTACCGTTAGTGTTTCTGATACGTATATCGGAGTTTGCGGCCCTTTTATTTGCAAGTGGGTGGTGTTTAATTTGTTGCTCTTATTGTCGTGGTTGAATTTCTTCACACCAGCAATAATTCTTTCCCTTGTTAGTTTGCTGTTCAATTCGACAATAATTGGTTTATAATTTTCAGTTTTTGTAGTAACTCGAAAAATGTCTCGGATCCCAGTTGATTCAATGTCCACGTTGATTATTTTTCCCAATTGTTTTACTGAATTGATAAGATCTGTGGTGGTCTCTTTCATTTCGCTTTTGGGAATGTTCCTTATCTCGATAGTTGAGCATTTTAAGTTTCTCTCCATGTTCTCTAATTTATTTTCGAGAGATTGAATGTATAATTGTTGATCGCGGCGCTCCTTTTCCAGTTTTGATATTTTTGCAATTATTTCATCGAACTTATTCGAGTTAAACTGAACTGATTTCTGCAGTACACGATATTCGTCGCGTATTTCACTTATACTAGTGAGTATTTGGTCGATTTTGTTATTTTGAGTGTCAGACCAGGTTTTCAATGTGCTCAGCATTTCGGTTTTGAAAGACTGCCACTCCATCTTGTAATCATGATCGAATTTACGTTTCTTTGGTCGTATGCATACATTCTGCGAGGTTTCACCAAGATCCTGTTCATCAAGGTCGCAGGTGGGAATACTAGGTTCAGAGCCGCCGCGGTATGGGGAGAGCAGAGGTTCCGAAGAGGTCGCAGTTTGCGGAGGAGACCGTCGAATCATGTTAACGGTAGCTTGAACGTGTGCGCCTGGTACTTGTTAACAGCTACGCTCCCGGTGCACGCGCACTTAGTGCCTGCGGCTGCGTACAGTAGGCGTGACAGTAGTGTCGCGTAGGTGATTAGGCTAATTACTCACGCCGAGATAGCTGCTGTCGGTGGGTTGCACTCATCGCACACGGCTAACGCTTGACTTCGTGCTGCTTATGGGTGCCTGGTACTTGCGCGAATTTTTAACACTTGATTTAATCATTTAAATTTAATTTTTGACAAGTGAACTGGCTTGAAACACGTCTGCACCACACAGAGGTCCGGGAGGAAGGGGGTCCGGGAGGAAGGGGGATATAAGTATGTTTATCAGCTCTGCTTAGCTTGGGACTAGATGGCGTTGTGTGATAGTTGTGAAATATTATTATTAGATATATTAAATATGAGCCTGGATCAAAACATAATAATGTTGATGCACCTTAGATGCTTTGTCATCATTTAGGAATAGAAATGAAACAGATTTATGAACATAAAATATTATTTATTTAAGTATAATTATATTTAGTAGATACATAAGTACCAATAAAAGTAAACTTATATAAGACCTATATAGGTAAGTAATTATCAGAGGTCGTATAGAGTATAGTTACTCTTACACTGTTTAACATTAACTAGTATAAGGGACACCAAGAATACGCACATTTTAGAATTGCATAAATAATAAAACCAGGTTCAAAAGTAAAGTTTGTCTATACTATTTGAATTACATTACATAACAACACATTATAAGAATAACAAACATTTTATAATAGTAGGTAACACAGTAGGAAGGTTGAAAGATTATCTAACTATCCATTCAGGACGTAATAAGTTTTCTCATTAACAATCAATAAAATACATATGAAAAGTGTAACTACTGTAATTATATTTAAATTGTGGTGTTGCATTACATAAATATAGTTGCGTTACCCCAGGCTAAAGTAGAAACTTTATCAAACGATAGCAATCGTTTATCATCATTGCTCGAAAGTGCTATTTTATTTACGTCCTGAGTGAATATCTCATGTTTTATTGATCTAAACAATACATTTTTTTTGCGAATAACATTGCAATTGTACAAAACATTTTTATAATCTAACATATTTAATTTTTTGGTAATACATTTTTTTGTACCTTTTGCCTTTTGAATTGTTTTGTTTAACGTTTTAATACAATAAAGCTTTGAGCGCAGTCCTACGAATTCTTTGATAATGTTGCCACCCATTTCATCCTTAAATAATCCTGGAACCTTTTTATTAATAATTGGTAAGTTATACCCATTGCTACAGTCATAATTGCTGGTATCTAAATATTTTAGAAAATGGAGCTTGAAGTCATTATAAACATCATTACTCTGTACATCATATACTAGACTATCTGTGTCAGTATAGCACAATTCAATTCGGTTACCATAAAAAGGTTTTATGATAGAGTAGTGAAAGTCGTACATGTGAGTCTTAGACAATTCTAATACTGCAAACCCTATGTAAATTGGTTTATTAAGTATAATACGCACAGGCTTCATTTGGATTGCCACTAGATCATCAGAAAACACAGAGGCGCTGTGAAAATATGGGCTGGCTATCAATTTTTCAGCACAAGTAGTCTTTTTTGTTTTATTGTTTGAGTCACACCACTTGTTTACTAACTTTACGTTTATTCGATGTTCATTATTTTCCAAGGTCTTTCCGAAAATACTATTGTTTAATAATTTGAAAAAGTCTTGTTCAAACGTTGACTCTGCTTTTTGACGTAACTGGGTGTTAATATCAATATACTGCTTTAAAAAACAACTTTGTTTAAATATAATAGCGCGATGGATCCTTCTTAATACTAAACCGTGCTGTAAACATTTTTTTTAATGTACGTAATGAATAACATAGTGATATTTATCGTACAAATTTGGTATTAGCTTTTTATTCTTACCACCAGGTGGCAAGCATTTTTCTGGACAAAAGGGAAAGTCATTGTGTTGCATGTGCAAATTCTCCGGATATATTAAATCAACTTCAAGAATGTAACCGTTTTCCGCAGTATCACTGATATTTGCTAAGTTCAATTGTAAAAAATCAATTTCTTGTCTATTCATAAATCTAAAATCGGAATAGGGTAGGGATTGACACATGCTATAACCATATAAGTTGTTACAATCTAAATATATGATAAATGAATTTGGACGTGTTGGATCGTAAGTATCTAAATATTTATGATTGGCTTTGACATGTCTTTTAGAACACATACAAACACCTCCTCGAATACCTTTTTGTATCATTCTAAAAATTTTAACATCACTAATCAATTCTAATTTAACTCCTGTTTTTAAAAGCATTGCATCAAAAGATAGACTTGGTGCTGTAAGATGGAACGCGGGATCGAGATTGTAATGTAATTTACAAGTTTTTCGAAAATTTTCAAATACATCTGTTAGCAATAAAACATCTGTTTTGAGATACAAATCTGTGTACATACCCATGTTTTGAATATTAAATACTGACCAAACAGACCGAGCGTGTTCATAGTCTTCGTCGGTCACTGTCTCATTAGTTATGGAGTTAAAAAAATATTTTTTAGATGGTAAACACATATCTTCATAACGTTCCCATTGAGACATATAGTCATAAAATATGGATACACTCCCTTACGAGTCAGTAGGTTAAATTGTTTTTTATTAGGAAAATAAGATTTTAATTGTTTAAAGTCTTGTTTTTTCATGGTACTAACCAACTTTTCTAAGCTAGTTCCTAAAATTAATAGATTTAAAAAAATCTAAAAACCCACGTTTTTAAATGTCCTAAAAATAAGAAAATAACCCTACGGGGCTGAGAGAGGGGCCACTCAAAACGTGGGGGCGTATATTATTTAAGGGATTATTTATGGGATATAATTATTTACATGACGTGTATAGATCGTGGGTGTAACTTGTAAAGATACGCCCCCACGTTTTGAGTGGCCCCTCTCTCAGCCCCGTAGGGTTATTTTCTTATTTTTAGGACATTTAAAAACGTGGGTTTTTAGATTTTTTTAAATCTATTAATTATTTTATTATTTTTATCTTTGTTCATCGGGTTTGAAGCTACCCTGAAAATTTCAGCCTGCTAGTTTATCGGGAAGTGCCTCAAAGCCTGTCCGCCATCTTGGACGTCCGCCATATTGGATTTAAGATACGTGACTATTTTTTCGTACTCCTGACAGCAAACCCTTTCATTTGATATCCACATCATAGGGGTGCATTTCAAATGGGCTGTCTGCCATCTTGGACGTCCGCCATATTGGATTTAAGTCACGTGACTATTTTTTTCATATTCCTGACAGCAAACCCTTTCATTTGATACCCATATCATGGGGGTGGATTTCAAACAGCCAGTCCACCATCTTGGGGAGGCCGCCATATTGGATTCGTTATGACGTTTCTTAGCTAGTCATGTATTGTCATCAGAACTCAGAGTGTGTGCAAAATTTCAGCTTGCTAGCTTGTCGGGAAGTGCCTCAAAATTGAGTTGCAAAAGTCCAACCGGAACGACAAACAAACAAACAAACATACAAACAAACAAACAAGAATTGTGAGTGTATAAAAACGTGGGAAAAACTTGAAAGAATCTACAAACCGGACCTGGATGCTTTCCCCGGTAGAAATCGGAATAAATTTAGTGAATGAAATATAGTTTTCTTTTGTTTTAGGTATCACTTTAATAGATCCAGGAGCTTCACCTAATTCTTTTATGAAAAGGTGGCAATCGTATCCGGACAAATTATGAAAAAATACTGGCAAAAATGTTGGTAATTTGTATTGTAAGTTACAATAACTATGAGCTGCGCCACGATATTTACCAGTCAAGTGACAATGATCGCGAACCCTATCGCCGAACAAGAACTGCTCACAAATATAACATGTTATCGCGTTTTCAAAGTCGTGAGCATTATCATTTGAGTAAATCATAGGAGCATTATTTTTTAAAATCTCGTAAATTTTTTGTGCATCTGTATAGATAGACTTCACAAAATTTGATACACAATCCGAACCGCGATAAGAAACGTAACGATTGTGGCTTTCGTCTAGCGTACACGTAATATGATAAGCGAAAGCTACAGGCACATGTCGCTGTCGCGTGACAGTACTCGCCTTAGTAGGATCAGGGTCACAAGATTCATACCGCTCTAGCATTGTTTCAAAATCTGCGTATATAACAAATGGTACAATTTGCTTTCTATTATAATTTTTAAACTGTATAAAAGAACCTTTTGGAGGAAGTTCAGTGGCGATACCTCCACCCACAACTATGCGAACTAAGATCATCGCATGAATTAAAAAACATTAAACAAATGTCACAAAAGTACAGTTTACTGTGGTGTTTTGTTTTTTGATTTTTAACAAGTCGCGACAAGTCTTTAATGAGACAGTAATGTGATACATCATCTCTTTCTAAATAAAGTAAATGAATCACCTTTCCATTCAAGGCTTTTGGTTTGTAAAGCGGTCCTATGACGGTATTATTTTTTAAACCATAAATGTAAATGCAAATTTCAGGGTTATTCTCTTCGAACCGCGCAATATCTGAGAAATTCACTGGAAATGATATATCCTTTACATTTAACACGTTACGAAAATCAGGGTAAGAAGATACTCTTTCAGGATGACTCTTAGCTGGATATAGAGCAGCAACAACAGACCATAAAAAACAATATTCATCATTATTGTGGATATTAACACATGCTTTTTTCGATTTTATTGCAGCCGGCAATTCGATAAAGCCTGAACCGCGCAAAGGCTGATATTTGTTAACATTTATTTCCAAATGAGAACTGCTCAAGAACGTCCATCCACTGTCTCGGTCCTGAAATTCTTCTATCTTTTTTGTTAAAGTGTTTTTTACTTGAGACAATAATGAATCAAATTCATAATTCTGATGTATAGTAACGTTTTTTGTGGCAAATGATTTCATCTCTTGAGAATCATTTTTTAACATTAAAAACAAAGCAAAATATTCGAAATTAACTTTTAGAGAAGTATGTTCTTTTAGAGACATATCAATTAACGTTTTAATTTTGCTCCAAATATTGTTAAGAAATGGATCTAGAGAACAATTCTCAGACGGATCGACAATTCTATAAGAAGCTATACGATTACGAAATGCAGAATGTATTATTTCAACACCTTTTTTTTTTTTTTGCGTGGTAAAATCATCAAATGAGTCCTCCCACCCCGGGCAGGGCGGGAGGGACTGTCAGACTTGTACTGACTAAAATCCACGGTGTCCTTCAGTAGCCCTTTATGTTCCGGGGTCACGGTAATGAGATAAGTCCCGCGACCCCGGCAGGCTTTGGCCCTCTAGAGAGGGGGCCCCGTCATTATGCTGACGCTCTTTGAGGCGCGCGTGGAACACAACGCGCCGTCGACCCGGGCATGGTCCATGGTCGGGCTGCGAGTTGCCCTTTACTCGCCGCCCGCATGCCCGCGCCTACGGTGGCCGGAGATCGTCTTGCGACGTCCGTCGCCGTGGGCTTCCACCACCGCGGGTGGGGCGGAGGGAGGACACTGTCCTCTCTCTCACGCGGCCCGCCTCCTCCTTTGCGAGCATGACTGCTTCGCAGAAGGAGGCGACCGCTTCCCACTCCGTCTCACCCCGCAGCATGGCCGCGACCAATGCCGGGCGCGAGAGGTCTCCGCCTATCGCCGCCGTGAGGACACGTCGGTGCTCTGCCCAAGCGGGGCAGTCTTGCACCGTATGCTCTACTGTGTCCTCCGGGCGATCTTCGCAGTGGTGACACCCAGGCGTTTCCTCTTTTCTCCTCAGACACAGGTACCTCCCGAAACTTCCGTGTCCGGTGAGGACCTGCGTCATGCGGTAGGTTAGGACGCCGTGACTCCTATCCAGCCACTCCTCAAAGAGGGGTCTTACCGCCGCGATTGCGGCGTGCCCGGCCGTCGGTTGCGACAGTCGTCCCCTCCATACTGCCCTGAGATCGCGCCGGACTTCCTCTCGCCGCGCCTCGACTTCTCGAGGCAGCGGGGAAGCACCCCGGCTCTGCGCCTCCACGCGCCACTCATAGACGCGCTGGAGGGCAGTCGCCTCCAGATCCCAGGGCAGTATTTCAACACCTTCGCAAAAATGTGAAATAGTTTTGTTTTTATGATTAGTACTACGTAGGTGACCTGTCCAGTGACTGCGCTCAACAGATGTGTTACAAACAGTACAGAAAGGCATTTTAGATTAAAATAGTTTAAACTTACTATTAGTTGTTGCAATATATTCTTATTATTACGATTATAGAATATTTCTTGGAGGCACCAGCCCCAACAGCTTAAATATTTATTTTATATTATCACTATAAAAGACGGGCTCAGAATCATCAAATAATTCATGAGTCCGTCTCATAAAAACTTGGAGCCCATCCCACTGCGGCGTGTTGCGGTTTAACTGCACTTTTAGGTCCACCGAGGCTTTCTTCCACCTATCCTGTTTAGGTGTGGAGGCAACTTCAGCCTTGTTGTAGACCTTTACCTCCACATAGAAGTCCCCGGTTAAGTTCGCCTTTCGCCACACTTTACCGTTGGCGACACGGCTGGAGAGGGTCGAACCGAAGTCACCAATTGAGGTTGACGCCGGAACGTAGTCCACCAAGCCAAAGAGGTCCGAGCCCGAACTGCGTCTTTTACTGTAAACAATATAACATTTTATTTATAATAATTTACACAACACATTACATTACATTTATTTTTTAAATTGATGAATTGAGTGTGCATACTCCTCTGTCGAACCATATGCGGATAGAAAGCATGACGTTATGTTATAATAATTTCAATAACAATACCTCATGAATTAACTGTAAACATACCTGCAAGGAATATAATTATTGGAAATTGATTTCAGCGCTCTCTGCGTTACAGTTCTAAATCCACTAACCAATGTACATAACAACATACACAAAAAACACCTAAAAGTAAAAGCAGTAACACAAAATTACCTTGATTTCGATTCTGATGGCGTGGTGGTGCTCTCGGAAGCTTTGCGCTTCGACACCTTCTTCTTTGGTTGCACTTTCACAACCTCGGCTACAGCTGCAGACCGTGTCTGGAATTCTGAATCGGAGTCAGACCTGAAATAGAACAAATAAAGATTAATTTTGTAACTTATAAGTTATAACTGTGAGTTAATTAAGACTTCTGATACACCAGCCGGCAGGCAGAAACCAGGTCCGTAGCTGGGTAGCGATTAAATAAATATATTAGATAAATCAGTAAAGTTAGTAGTACTTACTTACATTTTATAAAGATGAAGGTTGTTCACTGTTCAAGTAATTACTTATAAAACGATGATAACCGGTGTTTATCACTGGAAGATACTGGAGCGAATGTAATATTATGTTCAAAATTGATTGATTTTATTCATAAAAAATACTATTTCAGCAATATTTATCCCATTACAAATTAAACCTTAACTACATGTCCTCACAGGTTGTATGACTATTTATGTTACTTACGTCTAATTAAATCGTAGTGATTGAAAATCGTTTCTGTCAAATTGCAATTTTATCGTGAGAAATGAAATATAAAACCAGCTTTTTACGCTCGCCGACAAAGGTGAAGACGATACATGACACTTATGATTAATACATTATGTATTATAATAATAAAGTATGTTTGTTTGTTTAATAAACCTTGATGTGAAACTCCGCATGACATCACACATGTTAACTCAAAAAATAAAAAACATTTTTTCAAAGACGCAAGTTAAGACGAGCTGAAAGAAAAATATCCTGAAAACATTTATTTTTTGTGCAGAATAATAATCCATGTAAATGAACTCACGCCAAAAAGTAAGTTCACTAATATGCTGCAGTAAAACTTGACATTAGTATAATATCATCTAACGATAAAACGAAGTGTTTTATATCCTGAAAACATTTTTTGTGTAGAATAATCCATGTGAGTAAATGAACTCGCATCAAAAAGTTAGTTATTAATATGCCGCAGTAAAACTTGACATTAGTATAATAATAATAATCTAATGACTAAAACGAAGTTTTAATATCCTGAAAACATTTTTTATGCAGAAATAATCCACGTAAATGAACGCGCGTCAAAAAGTTAGTTCACTAATATGCTGCAGTAAAACTTGACATTAGTATAATAATATCATCTAACGATAAAACGAAGTTTTTTATATCCTGAAAACATTTTTTGTGTAGAATAATCCATGTGAGTAAATGAACTCGCATCAAAAAGTTAGTTATTAATATGCTGCAGTAAAACTTGACATTAGTATAATAATAATAATCTAATGACTAAAACGAAGTTTTAATATCCTGAAAACATTTTTTATGCAGAAATAATCCATGTAAATGAACGCGCGTCAAAAAGTTAGTTCACTAATATGCTGCAGTAAAACTTGACATTAGTATAATAATATCATCTAACGATAAAACGAAGTGTTTTATATCCTGAAAACATTTTTTGTGTAGAATAATCCATGTGAGTAAATGAACTCGCATCAAAAAGTTAGTTATTAATATGCCGCAGTAAAACTTGACATTAGTATAATAATAATAATCTAATGACTAAAACGAAGTTTTAATATCCTGAAAACATTTTTTATGCAGAAATAATCCACGTAAATGAACGCGCGTCAAAAAGTTAGTTCACTAATATGCTGCAGTAAAACTTGACATTAGTATAATAATATCATCTCGCTCCTCCCACCGAATAATATCGTAATCGATAAATTCAAATTTTACAGGAAAAATAAAACAGTGTTTTTTTATGATTATTGTAAAAATTGTTCAACCTAAGAGAATGATTTATATATCAAATGAAAGTTAATTTTTTATAGAATCATTCTAAATAAACGTATTTAATTTTTATTATATTAGGACCAAGTTATTAAAGAAAATATATTTTACTGGATACGTTAGAAAAACATTATTTCGCAACAAAACATAACGATATTATTCGCGTAGAAACAAAAAGACAGCGTGCACAATAATAGTGTACTACAATGTTATTCGTTAAACAAAGACATCCAAACATAAACGGTAATAGACTGTAACTGGGATTTTCGCCTATATAATATATATTATATGTTAAGTTATTGTTTTAATACTATTTTATTCTTCAATTGCCTGTTAAGTAATATCCATTATTAGAAATATAACTTTCAATAAATCTATGGGTTTCTGATAAAAGAAAACTCATCATCATCATCATCAGCCGGAAGACGTCAACTGTTGAACATAGGCCCTTAGACCGCCACGCCGAACGACAATTCGCCACTTGCATCCATCGGTTGCCCGCGACCCTCAAGATGTATTCGGACCACCTAGTGAGGGGCCTGCCTACGCTGCGTCTTGCGGTCCGTGGTCGCCACTCGAGAACTTTTCTCCCCCATGGGTCGTCAGTTCTACGAGCGATGTGGCCTGCCCATTGCCAGTTCAACTTGCAATTTGTATGAGCTACGTCGGTGACTCTGGTTCTTCGCCGAATATCCATGTTGACGATTTTATCCCGCAAAGAAACTCCGAGCATAGCTCTTTCCATTGCTCGTTGAGTGACTCTTAGTCTCTCTTTTAAAGGCCAGCAGTCAAAGATCACGTTTCAGAGCCATATGTCATTACTGGCAACACACACTGGTTAAACACCCTTGTTTTGAGACACTGTGGGGTTCTCGATAAGAAGATATCACGTAGCTTCCCAAACGCTGCCCATCCGAGTTGGATTCTTCGGGCGACCTCTTTGTCGAAGTTGGACCTACGTAACTGAACAATCTGTCCAAGGTAACAACGAGGTCTACAACTTAGAGAGTATCATTCCCAACAACAACCGGTACGGGTGCGACATGGACATTCGACATGATTTTCGTCTTGTCCATGTTCATTTTAAGGCCGACCCGTTGGGAAACGATACTGAGGTCACTGTGCATAGCATTAAGGTGCTCCAACGATTTTGCCATGATGACTATATCATCGGAAAAACGAAGGTGAGTGATGTATTTGCAATTGATGTTGATGCCGAGTCCGTTCCATTCCAAGAGCTTGAAAACGTCCTCCAACGCGTTCGTGAACAGTTTTGGAGTAATAACGTGTCCTTTTCTCATGCCTTTCTGCAATTGGATTGGTTTCGTGTTTTATTCCTGAAGTCGGATGTGCATGGTGGCGTTTCTATACAAACACTTCAACACTTCGATATACCTATAGTCGATATGACATCGTTGGAGGGACTGCAATACTGCCCAGGTTTCGATTGAATCGAAGGCTTTTTCATAGTCCACAAATGCTAAACATAATGGCCGATTATACTCCTCTGTCTTCTGTATAATCTGGCGGAGCGTGTGTATGTGGTCTATGATACTAAAACATTTTCGGAAACCGGCTTGTTCGGGAGGCTAGGATTCATCAAACCTGCGTTTGAGACGTTTCGTAATGACTCTTGAGAACAGCTTGTATACATGGCTGAGAAGTGAGATTGGCCTGTAGTTGTTAGTAACAACCGCACTCCCGTGCCATGCTTTTGGCGTAGTACCTTCGAGTATGATGGAATTAAATAACTTCTGCAGGAATAAAAGTACCGATTTCCACCCGCTCTCAGAAGTTCTGTTGTGATTCCGTCTTTACCCGGCGCTTTGTTATTCTTGCGCTGTTTAAAAGCCATTCTAATCTCGTACAGACTGATATCCGGGATATCCTCGGTGTAGTGTCGAGTCAGTTTAGCTCTTGCGTCTTGAGCTGTACCGACACTGGGTTATCGTGTTGATGTGTATAACTGTTCGTAAAACCTCTCAAGCTCTCTCAGAATCTGCGGTTTCGTCGAAATGATGCTGCCGTCGTTAATCTTCAGCTTTTTCATTTGGCTTTGCCCAATAGACGAATTCTTTGCGAAGACTTTAGAGCCCTGGTTCCGGTCGATTGCCTCTTTGATCCGTGCCGCACTATAGGCGCGCAGGTCACGTCGCATTGATTTAGAGATTCGTTTATTGAGTTTGTCATATTCCGACATATCAGCTGAAGATTGCAGCCTCGTCTCTTGTCCGGTTTTGCAACTTGATGGTTCCGTTCGAGAGCTTTTGAGGCTTATTGCGGCGCGGGGTCTTAAAGAACTTGGACAGTTTCCACCAACCCATTGTTAATCTCGTCCACAGTTTCGCATTCGGTTAGGCACTGGAAGCGATTGTGCAGTTCGAGTTGAAAGTCTTCGGGGTTCTGGATGTGGGCAGGACCAGGTCGGAGCGTGGACTTCACCAGACGAGACCTTTCAAGCTTCACATTGATGTTCAATGTGCCTCTGACGATCCGGTGATCGCTACCGGTTTTTACCTTGGCGATCACAGAGACATCACTGAATATCCGCTTCTTGGTCGTCATGATGAAGTCAATCTCGTTTCTGGTAGTACCAGGGCTCATCCACGTCCACCTCCTAGATAGCCGCTGAATGAATTTCTTCCTTTTCCATGAAGTCGACCAGTCGCTGGCCCCTATGGTTTCGCTGCCCATACCCAAATGGCCCCACTCTCAACTCATCGCCATTCCGTGCGCCCACCTTCGCGTTGAAGTCCCCCATAACAACGGTGGAGTATGTTTCGGAGGTATGTATGGCCTCGGATATCTCCTCATACAATGCCTCTACTTCATCATCAGAATGTGTCGAGGTCGGCGCATATACCTGTATGACCTTCAACGAATACCGGTTGGTTATTCTGAGTATAATGTATGCTACCCTACTCGACACACTGTCGACTTCCATAACATTGTTGATGAGGGACCTGCGGACGAGAAATCCAACACCACCCTGGGATTTACGGTCTCCTTCCCGGTAGAAGAGCATATTGGCCGGAATCTAGAACTATCGTATCCTGACCGTCTCTTCAGATTTCAGATAATCCCAAGATATCCCAGCGCATTTTGCTCAATTCTTCCTCCAGATCGATAATCTTCTCATTAATAGATAATACAGCAATCGTAGATTGAGTGTAGATATCACCTCGGTAAACTATTGCAAAAGTAATTGCTATTTGTTTTTAATATTTACTTAAATAGTGACCAGCATTACCATATTTTTTTAAATAAAATCTGTACAGGAATAGTATTGTTAAAAAACTTTACTATAAAACGAGTTTGCTGTTCTTACTCGAATAATATCGTTATCGTAACATATTGAAATTCTTATTAGCAGTGTTATCCGTAATCACTAGAAGCGATGTTATTCAGGTAAATAAGTACAATAAATCTATAACGGAATATTAGGGCTATGGTTATTATAAAAACACTAATTTGTAATGTACTCATAGGAAAAATGTGAAAAAAATTGACAAAGTGTAAGAGATTACCTACATGATGAATATGCAATAAAACGCAAAGTATCGTTTTATCACATTACGATATTATTCGGTGGGAGGAGCGACTAACGATAAAACGAAGTTTTTTATATCCTGAAAACATTTTTTGTGTAGAATAATTCATGTGAGTAAATGAACTCGCATCAAAAAGTTAGTTATTAATATGCTGCAGTAAAACTTGACATTAGTATAATAATAATAATCTAATGACTAAAACGAAGTTTTAATATCCTGAAAACATTTTTTATGCAGAAATAATCCATGTAAATGAACGCGCGTCAAAAAGTTAGTTCACTAATATGCTGCAGTAAAACTTGACATTAGTATTTAATTTAATAATAATATATCATCTAACGACTAAAACGAAGACCTGTATTTACTACCTATGTTAAGCAAATAAAATGATTTGATTTGATTTTGAAGTTTTTATAATCATTTCATGCAAAGGTTCAGTAGATACTGATATTAAGATTCATCTTTCAAACAATTCCTAGATTGATAGAACTAAGAATGTATTATGAAACATTATTAAATAATACGCAAACTTATCAAAACTGTTACCAGTTAGAGGATGTTCTTATAAAAAACCAATTTTAATTAGAGACTGCAACATGCACAGCAATCATCTTACAGTGTAATTGTTGAATACATGGAAATTAGATACCCATACAAATACCTTGTGTAACAAAGTTCGAACACTGCAAATTTTATTTACATAATGCAATATTGCAATCTTTTTCTTTCTAGAGTCACTTACACCTTATACTGTGAAAGCTTAACACGATCGTCGATCCGACGCCGTCATCAGGCAGTTTACAAAGAGTATAGCACAATAGATGACCGCGGGACGGTGCACGAACCGTTTCGAAGGCAATTGTACAAGTCCGAAAGCATCTTATTTAAGCGCAACGCAGAGTAACAGCAGATCGACCAACCAGTAGTAAAGTTGTTTGTTAACGTGTAAGGTAGTGCTAGCTGTGTGAATTAATTAAATTAATATTTGGATGTCCTTGGTGTCCAATCTGGGACCATAGAAATAGAATGTGTGTGTGCCTTTTGGTACATGGTATTTCTTGCTCTGTGAAGAGACATGAGACAATCTGTCCCAAATTTTAGTTTAATGTTTACGATAGCCTAGAGTTCAGATGTCCTTGGTGCCCAATCTGGGGTCATAGAAAAAGAATATTTGTGTCTGTTGATGCTATTTCTTGTTCTGTGAAGAGACATGAGACAATCTGTCCTGAATTTTAGGCTATTGGTTCATCAACGAGCGTCCTTATTTGTTAACATGTAAACTAGTGTCGACTGTATGAGTTAATTAAATTAAAATTTGGATGTCCTTGGTGTTCCAATCTAGGACCATAGAAATAGAATGTGTGTGCCTTTTGGTACATGGTATTTCTTGCTCTGTGAAGAGACATGAGACAATCTGTCCCAAATTTTAGTTTAATGTTTACGATAGCCTAGAGTTCAGATGTCCTTGGTGCCCAATCTGGGGTCATAGAAAAAGAATATTTGTGTCTGTTGATGCTATTTCTTGTTCTGTGAAGAGACATGAGACAATCTGTCCTGAATTTTAGGCTATTGGTTCATCAACGAGCGTCCTTATTTGTTAACATGTAAACTAGTGTCGACTGTATGAGTTAATTAAATTAAAATTTGGATGTCCTTGGTGTTCCAATCTGGGACCATAGAAATAGAATGTATGTGCCTTTAGGTACATGATATTTCTTGCTCTGTGAAGAGACATGAGACAATCTGTCCCAAATTTTAGTTTAATGGTTTACGGTATCCTAAAGTTCAGATGTCCTTGGTGCCACTCTGGCTGCAAAAACTGAGTGTGCGCTTAAACCTTTGCGGTAATGCGCTATCTCAAACTTTGTGGAGAGACATGAGACAATCTGTCCTGAAGTTTAGCTTACCACGTTTCATGTAGATTTAAATTAGGAATAAATTCAGTAGTGGTGAAATGTGTAGTGAAACTATGAAAGAATGACAGTAAAGTAGTGTAGTGAAACAGAGTTGTGATCACAAAAGGTTCTTCTCAGGACCGCCAATTCGTGTTTCTTAAAACGAAACGTCAAAACGTATCCTCCTATTTTCAGCTGAAATTGACAGAGGTGAACGAAGGAACGACAGGTAAGACTAGTTTTAAAACGCGAATTTGGAATAGGAACGATTGGGCATTGAATTTTAGAACTGAAAGGTGGAATAGGCGCCGAACCAGTATTTTTGTACATTCTATTCTATTCCTCAACCATCGATATCAGAAATATTATTGGGCATTCTACCCCACCACTGACGAAGGCGAACGGAGTGAGCCGTAGGAACGGCAGGTGGGGTAGAATGCCCAATAATATCCTACTTTTGTTGTGTAGCAAAGGCTCAATACCCGAGTTCTAAAATTAAAAACAGTAGTAATGTAATTAGAACGACATGGAAAATTATAAATAGCGAAACGGGAAAGTCGTGCAGGACAGATAGTGAGTTCAGCCTTGCCATTGGTGAAAATAAATAAATAAATAAAATAAAATAAGCCTTTATTTGCTGTAACTTATCTTAACTATTTTTTTACAGTTCAATTTAAAATATACAATGTGTTTTGATTATGTCACACTTTGAACGGCATCCGGTTACTTTTTCACAGCTTGTCTTTCGACAAAGGCCTCCTCTAAAGCTTTCCATTTTGTCCTGTCTCTTGCAATGCGCATCCATTCTGGGCCAGCCACTTTTTTCAAATCATCTTCCCATCGCTTCAACTGTCTTCCTCTATTTCTTTTGTTTCCCCTTGGGTACCACTCAGTTATTGTTTTTGTCCACTTTTCTTTATTCTCTCTTAACATGTGTCCTGCCCAACGCCATTTTAGTTCCCTGTATACAGTATGCGCTTTTTTGAATTTTGTTTTTTCGTTTATTTCATTTAACTTAATTCTATCTCTTCTTTTGACTCCTATGACACTTCTCTCTATGCTGTTCTGGCATACCTTTATTTTGTTTTGTTGTTGTTCGGTCAGAGCCCATGTTTGGCATCCGTACGTCAGACAAGGGAGTATACAAACATCAAACACTTTTCTCTTGTCTGCCATAGGCATATCTTTATTTTTCATAATTTCGCTAAGCGACCAAAATCTCTTCCACGTGTTTGCAACTCTTCTATCTATTTCTTTCTGCATGGAGTTTGTTGTAGATATCAGTTGTCCTAGATAAATGTACTCATCCACATATGCTATCTCCTCATTGTTAACTTTAATAGTGTTTTTACGTGGAGAGTTGCTCATGATATTAGTTTTTGTGACGTTCATTGATAAGCCAGCTTTTGCACTTTCTGTGGCTAGATTTTGCAATATTTCTTGTAAAGATTTTGGGCATTCTGAAAACAAGATTAAGTCGTCTGCGAATCGTAAGTGGCTCAACTTCTCTCCATTTACGTTGATCCCATAGCGTTCCCATCCTAACTTTCTAAATATCATTTCCAGGACAGCCGAAAACAGTTTTGGTGATATGGGATCGCCTTGGCGGACACCTCTTTGTATAGGGAATTCATCACCTAAGCTTTCTAATTTTATCTGTGCTGTACTTTTTCCGTAGATATTTTTGAGTATACGTATATATTTTTCTTCGACTCCTTGACTTTTAAGTGCATCCCATATGTATCTGTGTTCCAAAGAGTCGAATGCCTTGTTGAAGTCTACGAAACCCAAATAATATAGTTTATTGTATTCACTATATT
The DNA here is from genome assembly GCA_950005045.1 of Agrotis exclamationis. NCBI lineage: Eukaryota > Metazoa > Arthropoda > Insecta > Lepidoptera > Noctuidae > Agrotis > Agrotis exclamationis. The sequence continues at coordinate 8,885,706 of OX465415.1, read as the reverse complement.
TTTGGAGGATCTGTCTTAACACGTGGATGTGGTCTATAGTAGAGAAGTTCCTTCTAAACCCCGCCTGCTCTCTTGGTTGATTTTCTTCTAAGATATTAGTTAACCTTGATAGGATCCTCTCCTGACCTACCGTACAGTTAAGATCGCACTTAATCTGCTCCGTGAATTTTAATTATAAAAAGTGGTTTAAAGTGGTGTTTCCGACACTAAATTATTCAAGTTGTGAAAAACTACCAGTGCTAAACAATATTTAGTAACCCAGTGCATCTAAACTGTGAAAAATACAAAGTTATTAACAATTTTAGTGCAAAACTTTTACATCAATTACCGCCATCATCAATATTGCCGTGACTCACAGCGTTACGCGTAAGCGCCGCCATATAGCGAGGACTTACGACCTTTTTCTCGCGACTACTCTCGAGGTGTCAGTGCGTGTGGCGTAAACAACATCTTGTCGCAAAACAAAAAAGCATTGACTCGAAACTAATCAGGTAATCGGATATATTATCTATAATGTCGCTAAACTCCAAGCCTACTAATACTGCAAACAAAGTACCTGAGTGCTCGAATTTGTGTCCCGGAATGCCACACTCCGGATCCACCCCGAATTTGAGTTATAATGAAGATGATCATGAGTATGTCAATAACCGAAATAAGCGGAAACGCGAAAATAGCTGTGTGGAAGAAATTAAATTGCTATTAGCTAATACGGCGGCTCAAACTGAAGCCAGGTTTACAGCATTACAAGCATCGATCTCGGAAATTCTTACTCAAAATATTGAAATAAAGCAAAATATTAAATTTATTTCGAAACAATATGACGATATAAATCTGAAAATGGAAAGTTTGCAAACAGAACGCAAAGCCGACCGCTGCCATATTCAACGTCTTGAGGAAACAATTGAAAATCTTGAACGACAGTTATGTTCGACAAAAATTGAAATTAAAAACATCCCCAAAAAACAAGGCGAGTCTAAGGATGACCTCTGCCGGATCGTTCAGGAAACAGCTAACTTGCTAAGTACTCCAATTGAACAGAATGCAATCAAGGATGTTTTCCGAATGGGTAAAAAGGATGACTCATCACTTATAATTGTTGACTTCAACTGTGCCTTGGTAAAAGAAAAACTTATCAAAGGAGCCCGACAGTTTAATCTGAAGAACAAAAATGGTAAGCTGAACACCAATCACCTAAATATGGAGGGGCCCTCAAAGCCGGTTTACATATCAGAGAAATTGACTCCGAAAGCCCAGCGTATTTACTATCTTGCACGCAACTTCGCTAAAGAGAACAAATACGCTTACTGTTGGACGTCGTTCGGCAGGGTGTTTCTACGTCAGACCGAGGGGCAAAAACAAATCCCAATTAATAGCGAAGCCGATTTGAAAAACCTACCACAAGGACAATGACTATTATTAAATAATTTTGTCTATAAGTTCACGTTTGTTCTACGGTTTCTCATTATATTCATAGTTTTTATATATTGTAAACATTATAAATGTCATGTCAAAGATAATTTTTCAAATGTCCACACTTACAAATTTTACCACGTACCTATATACACAATTTTTTACTCAATTAGAAAGATACACTCAACTCAATCAGAGATTCACACACAAAACATCACAAAAAACACTTTCACACACTTACACGCATTGATATCATATTGGATGCATGGGCTCAAAATTTCATTTTTCTACAATATTTTCATTGTACATTTGTGCATACTAATTTTCCTCATATACGGTGATTGACCAAAATGTAAATGTCTCAACAGAATTGGATCATATCTCTGTCGCTACTGCTTATAGTTGTGATACTGACGTATGTAATACCTTGTTAACAAACCACACTAGCTCACTTAAAATATGTTCATTAAACATTCGTAGTATTTATAAAAACTTGGATAGCTTAATTGTACTGTTAGCTAGACTGTCATTTGAAAACGACATTATCATTTTAACCGAGTGTTGGCTAAATCAAAACAAACCAGTTGGTGAAGCGTCAATGTTTTTTCAATACAAAATAAAATAATAATATTTTAGGATTTTTCCACACAATATAATATGTTAGTAGTTCAAATTAAATATTTTAAGTTGTCTATTGATGAATCCTCGGACAAATACATTTTGCATCAGCAACGCCCTCGTATCGAAACTTTCTTGAGTTTTTCGCAACATGACCATAGATGGCATGAGTGAGACACGCTCTGTTCCCGTCGCCATAAGAAAAGACACTGTGTGTCCTGTGCTCCGCTTTTAAAAATTCCGTTTTTGGTGAATTCTTGAATATACTTGTAAAATAAATGGACCTGCATTTGCTATTCATTGAGAACTTATAGTGCAGTGTTTATTTTTGGAGTTTTAACCATTCCACCGGTGGATTTAAGAAGATTTTGCTCGCCGGCCGGCAGCTATACCTACAAGCCATCACGCGCGCATGAACGAGGCTGACCATCTCCCTGGGTCTGAGTGGGATCTCTGGATTGTCAAGGTACGTGGGCCTGTTTTGCTGCTAATAATAATATTTGGTATTGGTTTCTCGAGGATTCACCAATGGAAAAATTAGTCTATTTTTGAGGTCCGCCATTACAGTTTTACATAGGTTCTTATTTCAATTTTTCTCACATTTTTCACAAAGGTGCAGGCTATTTACACGCCTCACCATATTTAATGGTCCTTCGAGCCGGATAAATAACCAGTACCTATATTTTTTGCGTATTTGTTTGGTAAAAATCATATAGGTTCAATAACCCACAATAGGTATTTATTTACGTAAACTTTCGGTAAATTGCCTGTATAACGCAGCTTAATAAATTGACAATAGATTTTACGTATTTGTTGGTAAATCTGTTCAATTATTTATTAGCTTACATAGAACTACATTACGTATTTATTGGTAAAAGTTCATTCTATGTATTCATATCATTTAAAAATTCGCTTTGTTCTGAAGTAAATAAGTAGGTAGTCACCAACTCATCTCGGCTTTGTGCGTATTAAGTAATAATTAGATAGATACCTAGGTACTCATAGTTGGTAGGTGCGTTATTATTGCAAACCGCCTGGTAGGTATTTATTCTGTTATTGTCTTCGTTTGATAATTAACAAAATGACGGATAAACAACTGAAGCCGGAAGATTTATTAACTATTCTTCATGAAAAGAAAGGATTGTTATTTAAACGCATTAATCGATTGTATGATTTATCAAGAAATATATCGTCGTTCGATTCGAGGAAAAATGAGAGTTTTATGACTGAGTCAGAGACAATTGATGACATTCGAGATAAATTTGAATCTTTTGTCGATCAAATTAATCAAATAAACATTAGTTTAAAACCTGGTTCAAGTGCCGACTACGCTTGTTTAGAATCCTTTGAAGATTTGTATATTCATATTAAACGTGTTAGGAATAAAATAAACAGTAATCAATCGCCACCAACACCCAGTAGTGACTCAAAGACTCTTTTTGAACCGCTTAAAATAAAGTTGCCTCCTATCGCGCTGCCATCTTTCGACGGGAAAACTGAGAATTGGCCGGTTTTCTACGAGTCGTTTAAGTCAAATATCCATGATAATGATCAGCTGAATGATTCGCAGCGTGTGCAGTACTTGGTAGGTAGGCTTACACACAACGCATTGAAGGTTACCGCTGGAATTGTGCCTACGGGTGATACTTACAAGTTTTTATGGGATAGTTTAGTTAAAAAATATCAAGAGAAGCGCTCACTAGGTACGCATTATTTAAATAACATATTGGATTTAAAAAGTTGTTCATATAACGCTAATAGTCTCGATTCTTTCATAGAAACATTTAGTGCGTCTATTTCTGCCTTGAAACAACTTGGGATTACGGATCTTGCTGATTTTATTCTTTTGCACTGCGCAATGAGAAAAATCGATGCACAGACTACTCAATCGTTTGAACTTACCATTCGAGATGTTGAAATTCCCACAACGAAATTATTGATAAGCTTCGTTCAAGACCAGGCAAAGATATTAGCACGCTCGAATTTGTATCATTCTAACGCGAGAAACTTTAGTAGAAACCCCGCTTCCGCTCCTCGCGAGTCACGCACACAGACAAAAGCGTTTGTTGTGAGCGAGTCAGCTAACTCGTCCGCTTGTTTACCCGCGATCGCGGTTCCATGCTGCGCTTATTGTAATGATAACGCTCATGTTCATTTGTATAACTGCGCTAAGTTTAAATCCGCGTTGACTCCTAGAACAAGGTTCGAGTTTATTAAATCCAAACGTGGGTGCGCGAATTGTCTAAGCACATTGCACGGTTTGAGTAACTGCAAGTCAACATCAGTCTGTGACTTATGTAAAAAACGCCATCATACACTATTACACTTTGAGAAAGAAAATAAACCGCAAACAGCTGATGTTAAAATGACGAATTGCAATGTAGTCGTGGCGTCGCCTCCCGCGCCGCTGTCCTCCCCGCCTCCCTCGCTCCTTTCGAACCCCGGTACGTCTTTGGTGCCGCGCTCTTACGTTCAGTGCGATAAGGTCGATATTTCCGCACGGGTGATTGCGTCTGATTCGTGTGATGTGACGCCAGTGTCTTCGGATCACAGCTCGGCCGTGTTGTTGGCAGCTGATGCAGCGAAAGCTAAGGCGATAGTGCTGTTATCGACAGCTCAGGTTTATGCGCGAGCTAAAAATGACAGTGCGGGTCACAAAACATTAGTGAGGTGCTTAATTGATAATGGGTCGCAGAATAATTTGATAACTACAGCCTGTTGTAGAAAACTTAATTTACTGATAATTCCTTTGAGTAATTCTTTTGTTAAAGGAGTTGGTTCTGTATCGCGACCGATAATAGGTTACGTACATTTAGATATCGAGTCTCGCGTATATCCGGATCAAAAATATACTATTCACGCGTTCGTAGTTGAGTGCATTACGGACCAGCTACCATCGCACCATGTTAAGTGGGATAGCCATATAGACTTCCACGCGCTTCCGCTCGCAGATTTAAGCTGGAATATTCCAGGGGATATTGACCTAGTGTTGGGCGCTCAGCTGTTTCCGTACATTTTCTTGGGGAATAGGGTCGATCTTGGTTCACGCGCCCCACCTGCTTTATTGACCACATTCGGGTATATCTTTATGGGTGATTTTCCGCATAATAGTGATAATTTAAATTTACCTAAGTCTTCTTTCACAGCATTGGCTCTCAATGATTTATTACAAAAGTTTTGGGAATTGGAAGAAGTTGATAATAAACGTTTTTTCTCTCCTGAGGAAACCGAATGTGAGAATATTTTTTCCTCGACCGTGTCACGAGACGATGTGGGACGTTATACCGTCGCGTTACCTTTCAGAAAGGATCCCGCCGAGTTGGGTAACTCCCGCACCGCCGCGTACCGTCGACTTATTGCACTTGAAAGGAAATTCCGCCAATCGCCGATGTTGCGGAAAAATTATAACGCAGTGATCAAAGAGTATATGGACAACGGTTACTTAAGTCAGGTCGACGAATCTGCCGTTTCCGATGACGGGTACTATATCCCTCATCACGCTGTCGTTCGGCCAGACAAACCGATGCCGCGCATTGTATTGGATGCTAGTGCTAAAACTCATACAGGGTTATCTTTAAATGATGTACTCCATATTGGTCCAAATTTACAAACAGATTTGTTTATTCTTTTAATAAATTTTAGAATATTTCCCATCGCTATAAATGCTGATATTAAACAAATGTATTTACGCGTTGGTGTACCCGTTGACCAGCGTAAATACCTACGCATTTTGTTTCGATTCAATGAGAACGAACCTGTGTTAATCTTCGCTTTTAATCGCTTACCTTTCGGGCTTAAGTCGAGTCCTTACATAGCTATGCGCACTGTGCGACAGTTGGCCTCTGACAGTCCGCATTATCCCGAAGCTGCTAAAGTAGCAGAGACAAGTCTCTACATGGACGATCTGGTGTATTCTGTGAATAATGAAGACACCGCCATGCAGCTATCGCATGATCTTATAAAGATGTTTAAATCGGGCGATTTTGACCTTGTTAAATGGTGTAGCAATTCACCCGTTCTTTTAAACAGTCTTCCCGACTCGCATCGCAAGTCCCTTGATTTTCACGCTGGAAGTGATGTGTCTAAGGTTCTCGGCCTTTCGTGGGAACCTTCTCAGGATAATTTCTTCTTCACTTCCGCACAAGTAGCTGAGAAATGTACTAAGAGAAATATACTCTCGATAGTCGCACGCTTATTTGATGTTCTCGGTTTGGTCGCCCCCGTGATATTTTATGCCAAGTTGCTCATCAAAGAGTTATGGCTGAGCAATATTGGTTGGGATGATCCCGCTCCTGACGACATTTTTAAACGTTTTTCCATTCTCATGCAAGAGTTTCCATTGCTGGATACATTACGCATACCACGCCACGTGGGCGTTACCGATGATTGTTCCGTTCGTATAGTCGCGTTTGCTGATGCTAGTATGGGTGGGTACGGATGTGTGATTTATATACACTCTACTGGTCCATCCGGTGTCATAGTCCGCTTACTTTGTGCGAAATCAAAGGTTTCACCTACCAAGGTTACAACTCTTGCACGTCTGGAGCTATGTGCCGCCGTGCTCATGTCAAAATTAGTAAAAACTGTTCGTGATACTTACGCTTTACGTATTCCTATTGCAGGAATTTACGCCTTTTCGGATTCCACGATAGCCTTATCTTGGATACATTCTCCTCCGCACCGCTGGTCAGTCTTTGTCAGCAATAGAGTCGCTCAATGTCAGGAGAACTTGGGTTCTCAACATTTTTACCATGTGGCAGGTGTTGAGAATCCAAGCGACTGTCTGTCTCGTGGGATTCTTCCTTCTCAATTAGTGTCACATGAACTTTGGTGGAACGGCCCCTCTTGGCTTCGTTGTGCTCCTGAGGATTGGCCCGTCAAACCGTTCTCTCCTATTAATTGTGGGGAACTTCCCGAGCACAAGGCAAATGTCTTAACAGTGACCACGCAAGTAGAACAACCTCTTCTATATCAACTTGCTCAACGTACCTCATCATGGGATAAATTGTTGCGCATTGTTTCCTATATATTGAAATTCGCTAGACCAAAGGTTCATTGTGAACCTCGTTCTATTCAGGGCTTGTCAGCTGCGGAACGAGCGATAGTCTGTGCTGTGCAATCTGTTCATTTTGCAAACGACATTAAGCTCATCAAATCTGGGAAATTGCTTCCAAAGAAACTACAAAGTTTAGCTGTCTTTCTAGATGAAGAGGGAATATTACGCATCGGCGGAAGGCTTTCGAAGTCTCATCTTCCATTTGACGCTAAGCATCCTTTTTTACTTCCTAAACATGACCATATTGTGGACCTAGTAATTCGTCATTACCATGTGATGAATTGTCACACTGGACCGGGACTACTCATGTCTATTCTAAGACAGCGATTTTGGATACTAGATGCCAGGACTGTCATTAGGTCCAAGTTGCGACAATGCAACACATGTTTTCGGGTAAATCCGACGCATCCCATTCCAATGATGGCAGACCTACCTGAATACCGAGTATCGGAAGCAAAGGCGTTTGTCCACACTGGAGTGGATTATGCTGGTCCCATCCGCATAACCCTCACTCGTCGCAGAGGCCAACACGCCCAGAAGGCGTATATCTGTTTATTCGTGTGCTTAGTAACCAAAGCCGTCCATGTAGAGTTGGTCGCTGATTTAACCTCTGATGCCTTTTTAGCCGCGTTTAAACGTTTTATCTCGCGTCGAGGGCCAGTATCTTGTCTCTATTCGGACAATGCTACAAATTTCGTTGGCGCTAAGGCCCAACTAGATGAACTTTATAGATTCTTAATAAATTCAAGTTTCAATTCATCTCTTTTACATGAGTTGTCAACACGCCGCATAATGTGGAAAATGATCCCACCTCGCTCCCCACATTTTGGCGCCATGTGGGAAACGAATGTAAAAACGTTAAAAACGCACCTTTATCGCGTGATCGGAAGTCAGCTTCTCACTTATGAGGAGTTACAAACTGTACTCATTCAAATAGAGTGCATTATGAACTCGCGCCCTCTGAGCGTTTTGTCTTCCGATCCCCATCCCGAAGTTATTACTCCCGCTCACTTTTTAATGTCGACTCCATTGCAGTACTTGCCGGCAGCCGATTTGTCTGGTCAGCGCATTAATTTGTCGCAGCGCAAACAGTTGTTAGATGGTATGGTCCAATCCTTCTGGAAGAAATGGCACCTAGAGTATCTGCATACGCTGCAAGTCAGACAAAAATGGGCAACTCCTGACAAACCCGTAGAAGTTGGAACTGTCGTACTTGTGGGACAGGACAATTCAGCTCCTCTAAGTTGGCCATTAGGAGTTATAACTGAAGTTTATAAAGGCACGGATAATGTCAGTCGTGTTGCAATGGTAAAGACGAAGTTCGGTAATTTTAAACGTGCCGTCGCTAAATTATATCCTATTCCAACGCAATAAACATTAACTCTTATATAATACTCGTAGTCTTTAAGGTTTAGGAAATACATTAAATAACTTATATCATTTGTTTCTCGCATTCAGTCATAAAACTTAGATTTTCTTTGATCAAAATGTAGGTCAGTAAATACTTATAATTTTTCACTTTTCCTTTTGAAAGCACTTGCGTCCTTCCAAAGCCCCCGAGCATGGTGAAGCGTCAATGTTTTTTCAATACAAAATAAAATAATAATATTTTAGGATTTTTCCACACAATATAATATGTTAGTAGTTCAAATTAAATATTTTAAGTTGTCTATTGATGAATCCTCGGACAAATACATTTTGCATCAGCAACGCCCTCGTATCGAAACTTTCTTGAGTTTTTCGCAACATGACCATAGATGGCATGAGTGAGACACGCTCTGTTCCCGTCGCCATAAGAAAAGACACTGTGTGTCCTGTGCTCCGCTTTTAAAAATTCCGTTTTTGGTGAATTCTTGAATATACTTGTAAAATAAATGGACCTGCATTTGCTATTCATTGAGAACTTATAGTGCAGTGTTTATTTTTGGAGTTTTAACCATTCCACCGGTGGATTTAAGAAGATTTTGCTCGCCGGCCGGCAGCTATACCTACAAGCCATCACGCGCGCATGAACGAGGCTGACCATCTCCCTGGGTCTGAGTGGGATCTCTGGATTGTCAAGGTACGTGGGCCTGTTTTGCTGCTAATAATAATATTTGGTATTGGTTTCTCGAGGATTCACCAATGGAAAAATTAGTCTATTTTTGAGGTCCGCCATTACAGTTTTACATAGGTTCTTATTTCAATTTTTCTCACATTTTTCACAAAGGTGCAGGCTATTTACACGCCTCACCACCAGTTCCTCAGATAGATAACTATGTTACATATTTTTCGCGCAAGTGTCTAAACCAAAATGACGGCATTGTTATTTATGTCAAAAAAACTATTAAGTGCACGGTAGTGGAACCAAACCTAGTGGGCGCTAACTTTCTACTACTTTCGATTGATCCAGACATTTATATTTTGGCGTCGTATAGATCACCGTCTATTAGATGTATTGATGGCTTCCTGAGTTCCTTGGAAGAGGTCTTACGTCCTATAGGCACTAATAATAATGTTATTTTAATAGGTGACATTAACATTGATATTAAAGCCAATAATAACGATATAAAAAGTGCACCGTACCTAAATTTACTGGCAGAACTGGGTATGTTACCAGGTCATACATTTCCTACTAGAATGCATAACTGCCTAGATCACATAATACTGAAAACTGTATATCCCGTTACTATATGTGTTTTGGAATCTTCAATTACGGATCATTTTCCAATTATACTTGATATAAGTATGAAGAAATGTAATCAAAATAATAAGAATCTAAGCTATAATAGACTTGATTTCGAATCATGTCTAAAAGAAATTAATTCAACAGATTTTTCATTCTTAACTTCCATACTTGACGCAAATGAAGCTGTTTCAAAATTTGTCAATAAATTAACCAATGTCATTAAATGTAATTCTAAAGTATGCCACATATCCAGTAAAAAAAGAACATTTAAGCCTTGGATAAGTCAGGGGCTCCTGCGCTGTATTAGACACCGGGACAAGCTCCATAAACAACATAAAAAATATCCCTATAACTTGATCTTTGAAACAACTTTTAAAAGATACCGGAATTTTTGCAATTCTTTATTGAAGAAACTCAAAATTGACTATGAAAAATCATTACTAAAAAATGCTAAAACTGTTAAAGATTCCTGGTATGCAATAAAAACAATAATAAATTACACTAAGCAAAAAGTAACAGCGGAAGATCTAATTAACTCTGGAAAAAATGACATTGATACAGTAAATAATTATTTTTCTAATATAGGTACGCAGTTAGCTGATGCCGTAAATAATTCGAATGGTTCTTACTCCACAACCTATAACTTCAGAGTCACACCAACCCTAAATTCCATTGCTCTAATACCACCGGACGAATCTGAAATAGAAACTTTAATAATTAACCTTAAAAATAATTGTGCTACCGGCTGGGACTCCATTCCCGTGCGACTACTTAAGACATGCAAACACACTTTGGTTCCTGTTATCACTTTTCTCTTTGGGCGATGTTTCGAGCAGGGAGTTTTTCCAGACGTATTCAAATTATCTCTGATCACACCTGTTCACAAGAGTGGGTCTCGAGATGATGTGTCGAATTATAGACCAATTTCTGTACTGACAGCACTTTCGAAACTTCTTGAGAAAACGCTTAATAGGAGGCTTATTAATTTTCTAGACCATTACAACACTTTGGCAACTACTCAGTTTGGTTTTAGGTCGGGGAAATGCACTGATGACGCCGTCAGCCAACTAACCGATTATGTAACCACAAAAATCGAAGAAAATCGGAAATGTTTAGGTGTATTCCTCGACCTAGCCAAAGCCTTCGATACCGTCTCGATTCCTACTCTTGTGAACAAGTTGGAACAAATTGGTGTTCGGGGTGGGGCACTGGCAATCTTCAAGGACTTCCTGAGTAACCGCAAACAACAAGTGAAAATAGGTGATTGCATTAGTTCGTGTAACAACGTTGTCTACGGCGTTCCGCAAGGAAGCGTCCTTGGCCCAAGTCTCTTCCTTATCTATATCAATGATTTGTGTCTTCAACAACTTATACAAGGTAAAATATTCTCATACGCTGATGACACAGCCATAGTTTTCTATGGGGAGACTTGGGAGGAGGTTCAGTGCATTGCTTCCGAAGGTCTACATCGAATAAGTCAATGGCTTAGAGATAATCTATTAACTTTGAACATATCTAAAACAACTTACCTCCAGTTTGCTTTTGCTAAATCCAAGCCCCCGGACGTTAACATCAGAATACACTCATGTGATTATCAGCATAGTAACAATTGCTCATGTCTGCCGATTACAAGATCAACAACAGTCAAATATTTAGGTATCATACTGGATGACAAGCTAAGTTGGCATCCTCATATTGAACTTATAACTCTACGTACTAGAAAGCTAATATGGGTTTTTAAAAAATTGAGACACGTTGCTGATATGGCACTACTACGTACTGTGTACTTTGCATTAGTCCAGTCGATAATTGGATATTGTGTTGGAGTCTGGGGAGGAGCTTGTAAAACTCATTTAATTCAGCTGGAGAGGGCACAAAGATCTCTGCTAAAAGTTATGGCTTTAAAAAATTTCAGATACCCAACTGAGGCATTGTATCATGAATGCCAGATACTTACCGTGAGACAACTTTATATATTTCACCTCTTGATTAAACAACACAAGATGACTCCATATAATGAGGAATATAAAAAAGGCGGGTGATAAAAAATGTTTGCGTGCTTCCTAAATGTCGAACAGCTACGGCTAGGCGTCAGCATGGCTATAGATCCTCTTACTTATACAATAAAGTTAATAAAATAATAAACATATACCCACTTACCAGTAATGAATCTAAAGATAAAATTAAAAGTTACTTACTACAACTTTCTTACGAACAAACAGAAGCACTGTTAAGTAATTGAGTCCACGCATTTCTAACCTTTACTCACTGCATTTACCCACACTCATGCACTGACACTCTCACACACACACACATACACACACACACACACCTCACATACTAAATGCCACACACACACTCCTCCATACACATATTTACACATTCTAACACACTTACATCCATATCATGTAAATCTAGTTCATAAGTTCAAACCTACCTTGTTTTCGCTTCTAGTTTCCGTTTAACGTTTTTATTTATTCACCGAATCACTTGATGGGAGAGGGCACTGACTTCCGTAACACAGGTCTGAACCTAGCTCGGAAGTCAGGGACTTCATAGAAATTTTGTAAACATTTTTTGTGAATAAATATTTATTATTATTATTATTATAGGAGGATTTTCGAAAAAACTTTATATATATTAGACATTACGCTGATTGGCCTATAGTTGCTTATGGTACTTTTATCTCCCTTTTTGTGTAACAGAACTATTGTTGATTTTGTCCAATCTTCTGGAATATTCTCTGTCTCAATAATCTCATTAAAGAAGCTGGTTAGTTTAGGAACTATTATATTTAAAGATATTTTCAGCAACTCATTTGTTATTTGGTCAGAGCCAGGGGCTTTATCATTTTTTTGAGTTTTAATAGCTCTCTCCCCAACCAACAATTTTGTACTATAATCAAAGCTTATATCTCAAAAAAGCTGGGTGAACGATGTATAAAGGTATTGGCAGTGACTTGTTGTTGTATAAAAGTGTTTGACAATACATTTTAGCTCTACAAGTTTATACAGCAATAACGACCTATTAGGAATTGATGTAAAGGTTTACTTCGCGACTTTGTATAGCTTTTATAGTCAGGCGTTATAGCAACCTCCAATGTGACTAGTATACAACGATAGAACGTTATAACAGTGTTGACTGTCGCCGTAATGTGCCTGATGTACAGAATAAAGGTTCTGAAGGAACCATAATGGGTCTTTCGTTATAGTAGAAATGAAAACTCAAGTATAGGGCGATATTGTGATATTGTAGGTTTTTATGCAGTCGTTACAGTACATAGTACTATAGTGGGCATAAAAAGTCGACAACAGAATTATTCGATGATATAGTCGAGTTTTAAATTACATTTATATAGCTTAAAATTATCATATAAAGGTTTGTTAAAGCTCGTTATAGTCGTAGTAATAAACTTATCACAAAGACACTATCTTAGAACAAGTTTGTTCTTTTATAACTGTTATAGTCCCTCTATTACATAATATTACCATAACGGAGATCTTTTCTCTTTTATATGATAAATCTGTTTTTTTTTTTTTTTAATCTTTATTTACATTATGGAGGGTTTGATCAGACATGATCATGCCACCCTCATAGGCCTCACAATAAATCTGTTTTGTAAAGTCATTTCTATCACTCTTCTACAACAAAGCATTGAAATCACCAATTGTAGTCAGAACCAAGTTGAAGATCCAATAATAGAAAATGGTTCTGTACAAAATACATTTTCCGTTAATGAAGGAATGGAGTACTATTTAAATGTGGACAGTGATTTTGCAAAAAAATGCGCTGAAAAAGAAAAAAAACGCTAGATTGAGTACGTAAATAGTGGTTTAATTCCCAAAGCTCAATTATACTTGAGGAGTGGCTGGACAGGCATCACGGCGTCCTGACCTACCGCATGACGCAGGTCCTCACCGGACACGGAAGTTACCGGAGGTACCTGTGTCGGATAAGGAGGGAAAAAACGCCTGGGTGTCACCACTGCGAGGATCGCCCGGAGGACACGGTGGAGCATACGGTGCAGGAGTGCCCCGCTTGGGCAGAGCACCGCCGTGTCCTCACGGCTGCGATAGGCGGAGACCTCTCGCGCCCGGCATTGGTCGAGGCCATGCTGCGGGGTGAGACGGAGTGGGAAGCGGTCGCCTCCTTCTGCGAAGCAGTCATGCTCGCGAAGGAGAAGGCGGGCTGCGTGAGGGAGAGGACCGCGTCCTCCCTCCACCCCAGCCGCAGTAGTAGGCGCCCACGGCGATGGACGTCGGCAGACGATCTCCAGCCACCGTAGGCGCCGGCATGCGGGTGGCGAGTAATAGGCGACTCGCTGTCCGACCATGGACCATGCCCGGGTCGACGGCGCGTTGTGTTCCACGCGCGCCTCAAAGAGTGTCAGCATAATGACGGGCCCCCCCTCTAGAGGGCCAAAGCCGAATTATCGAATTACAGTGTTCCTGGAACCTAAAGGGCTATTGAAGGACATCGTGGATTTTAGTCAGTACGAGTGTGACAGTCCCTCCCGCACTCCCGCCCTGCGTAAAAAAGAAGCTCGATTAATATAATATTATTTTAAGGAAAATCTGCAACTTTATCACTAAAACTCAGAGCGTTAATAAATAATTGCTAATAAGTATAAATCTGGCGTCGTCGTAGTATAGCTGATTTTTTAAATCAATATTTTCTTACGTAGTATATTTACAAGTTTAATAAATATATTCATCACATTTACGGCACAGGAACAAATTCACAAGGAACCCTAATTTCATGTAATGGTGGTTGTGATGTGTCATAACGAGTGCTATAGTAGAGTTTTGGAAACTAAAAGTATTTTTATGGCATTAAATTCGTACTTTTTTAGTAAAAACTCAATAATTCGAGGGGGGCACTCAAATATTGTCGCAAATCCCTACATAGTTTATCAGTGAAATTACAGCCGCACGACATTTTTCCCGTAAGAAACTGTGATCATAACAAAATGATAATTTATTTGCAAATAAGTATCTAACTCAACACGATATCCTCGTATACTTTTTATTATCTTGTCAAAAACAATGAAGCATATATTGCAGCGACGTGAACGAATGTAAATATTGAACGAATGATTTGATGAACATTAGTGATGCAGTGGAGTGATTGAACACTTTTACAGTACCGAAAAACACTTTAGTAGTGTTGTGGTGACTTATATGTCACTGAATAGAGATTGCGTTACAGTTACATCAACTGTAATAGGCCAAAATTGTGATGCCTGGCACCATTAAAGTTGTACTATAAGACTGAATGGCTGAATAATTGCGCCACTTTCTTCGTAGGCGCGCCTTCTTTCGCCTTTTATCTGACCACCGATTAGTTTTTACAAAACGTTCTATGGCCTTCTATACAACAAACTTTTGCTGGTTGGGTCTGTTTCAATGTTTAGAATAGATGGTATTGTCTCACACTGTCCTGTTTTGTGGTTTTTTTCTGTAATGTGTTGAGGGTTTTGCGTTTCATAAAGTTTTTTATAATAGTCAGTTGCAACTGTTAACATTTCTGACCTTTTGCTCGTCAAAACTCCACTCTTACTTTTCACATTTGGCATCCAATCTTTCTTACAATCCAACTCTTTCAAGGCTTTCTTTACACCACCAGTTTTATTAATGTGATATTGTAACGTAATTGATCTTTTTTGTTTCCTGTCTTTTCTTATCTGAATGTTAATGTTTTTACTTATTTCTGAGATCATTTGACGAGTTTCTTTTGTCTTTTTTCCTTGTATTAATCTCTTCCTTTCTTGGAGTAGTTGTTTTGTTTCAGCGGAAATGGCTTTGTTATTGATAGTGCTTGATTTTCTTGTTGCAGTTTTGAGACTGTTTAATAACTTGTTGTATTTCTCTTGCATTGTTGAATTTTCGATATTTTTTTTAGTAAATTCTTGTTTTAAATTATCCAGCAGTGCATTATTGTTAATAGAATTGATACGAGGCATCGATGTATTTAGAAATTTTCGGGTTTTCTTGCTTGGTTGACTTCGTATTGTTGCACGTACCATTTGGTGATCTGTGTTAAAGTTAAGATTGTGTATAACTGATGCATTTCTGAATTAGTTAGCTTTGATAATTAGCTTTGATATTAGTTGACATTATAAAGTCTATTTCATTTTTGTGGAGACCATTAGGTGATGTCCATGTCCACTTTTTATTTTGTTTCTTCATGTAAAAGCTGTTAAGGATGCTTAGTTTATTTTCTAGACCAAAATTTACTAGACGGGCTCCATTTTTACTTCTGTTGCCGTAGCCGTATCTTCCCACAGTATATTCTTCCCCTTTTTTCTGTGTTCCAATTTGTCCGTTGAAATCGCCCATTACAATAACGTTTTTGTGAGCTGTGTCTGTGGTTAGTTGTAGATCATAATAAAACTTTTCTATTCTTACAATGTCTTCTTTTGTAAAGTGGCCACGAAAATGCCATTGGTGATAGTATTTTAAATCCAGACACTCAAGTTGCCACAGCCTTTGAGAGATTTTTCGCCGACATTCCTGTATCGACTACTAAATCATTAAACTCGTCACCTGCTGCTGCAGAGTCTTTACTAAAGGATAATGTTCCTGCTTGCGATTCCGATTTTCATTTTCATTATGTTACTTGTAAAGATGTAATCAAAATTTTTCACACCTTAAATATTAAGAAGACCGCTGATCTATGGGGTCACTCAGTAGACGTTGCTAAGTCAATTATAAATATTGTAGCTCCTACCCTCGCTTCTATTTTTAATGATTGTATTGACAGTGGAGAGTTTCCTGATCTAATGAAAAATAGTAAAATAATACCACTATTCAAATCTGGTAGTACATCAGACCCTACTAACTACAGACCTATTTCAGTACTACCTACTTTTAGTAAAATTTTTGAAAAGCTTATTTTAGTTCAACTGCAGAGTTTTTTTGACAAACATAAATTATTGCATAATAAACAGTTCGGTTTTAGAAGGGGTCGTTCAACAACTGATGCCGGTGTTGAACTTTTAGGACACATTTATGATGCATGGGAAGACAAGTGCGATGCTTTGGGCATTTTTTGCGATTTGTCCAAGGCTTTCGATTGCGTTCTTCACGAAACATTGATCAGGAAACTGCACTACTACGGTATCCGGAACGCTTCTTTGGATCTTCTTACCTCTTATTTGAGTGATAGGATTCAAAGAGTGGACGTCAACGGAAAGAGATCCCCCGGATCTGTTGTAAAAATGGGGGTACCCCAGGGCTCAATTCTTGGCCCATTTTTGTTTCTCATTTATATAAATGATTTGCCTTACTTAATAAAAGACAATCATAACATAGTATTGTTTGCAGACGATACTTCACTTTTATTTAAACTCAAACGTCAGCAGATCGTTACTGATGATGTTAATAGAGCTCTTGCAAAAATAGTGAATTGGTTCGAATGTAATAATCTTCTTCTAAATGAGAAAAAAACGAAATGTATTAAATTTACGATACCTCATGTTAAACAAGTAGAAACTGTAATACGGATAAAGGATCAAGAATTAAAACCGGAAGATACCTCAGTCTTTTTAGGCATAACTTTAGATAATAAACTTCAATGGGGCCCCCATATAGAAAAATTGGCAAAAAACTTAGTTCTGCAGCATTCGCCGTTAGAAAAATCCGCGACTTAACGGATTTAGAGACAGCGCGTTTAGTTTATTTTAGTTACTTCCACAGTGTGATGTCGTATGGTATTCTTTTATGGGGAAATGCCGCCGATATTCAAACAGTTTTTGTATTGCAAAAAAGGGCAATTCGTTCTATTTATAAATTGAGTCCCAGAAGCTCCCTCAGAGAAAAGTTTAAGGAGATTTATATATTGACTGTGCCGTCTCAATTTATTTATGAAAATCTTTTGTACGCACATAAAAATATTAATCTTTTTAAAAAAATATAGTGATATTCATAGTATTAACACGAGGAATAAAGATAAATTTATTGTTCCAGCAACTCGGCTCGAAAAAATAGGGATTTCGTTTAGATGTCAATGTATACGTTTCTATAATAAGTTTCCCGGCCCTATTCAAATGCTAAGCATTAATAAATTCAAATCGTATATAAAACGTAATTTGTCCATGAAAGCTTACTATCATATTAATCATTATTTAGAGGATAAAAAGGCATGGGAATAAGCTGCTCCAATTAAATTCACTCAATATTTTCTTTTATACTATTTTTTATAATTAGGTATTATTACTTACTTTGACATTTTTTTGGTTTTTATACACCCTGACATTTTATTTATACTCATTTTATTTTGACATGTTTTGTTTTTATATACACACTGACATTTTACTTTTACTTCTCTTTTTTTTGTGTTTGACATGATTACTTTGTAATTTATTTATATTTTTACACATTTTGACATTTTCTATGTCATTTGTTTTTTTATTTCATTTATTTTGTTGACATGAATTACTTCGTAATTTTAATTTTGTCTTTTTTTTATTATTTGTGTTTTTACTAGCGTGTGAATATGAGAACATATGTGGGATACATTTTATTCTACTTTTTTATTATTTTCTTGCAGTTAATTTTATTGTCTGACAGTTTGAGTTATTTATGCGGCCTGCCCAAATGTCCTTTCTTTGGTATTGTTCGTCGTTTCGTTGAGCTCCTTGTGTTATGAGTTGAGCTACACGGTAACTGACACATGCTTGCACTGACTGGACAGGTCCACTCAAATCTGTGTGGTTCTTTCTTCAAAAGACCACCTCAGACACCTGCATGGTTCTCATATAATTTGATCAATACAAAATTGTCTGGACTTTAAAAGAGACTGTGACCTCTGAGTTTGTTTCGGATGTTTCTTCTCAGAGTAGTCAGGTACGAAACACCGGCCTCACCTAGTGTAAAATAGTGTCTTTTTGACGTGTAAAAGAGTTTGCCAAAACCAATTTACTGAATAAATATCATTTATCATTTATACTCCAATCACTCTAGCATGCGTTACAACACAATAGTACGATACATCTCTCTTAATTGTTCTGTGGCTATGTCTATTCAGTCTTTAATTAACAAAAATGGATGACACCCTACAGACTCTTAAAGATATCGACAATATCGAAGTTGCGCGTACATTCCAATGTGCAGGCACTGGGCTACACGATCATGTTAAAATTGGCAAAAATGATCTGACCATTATTGCTCAGAACATAAGGAGCATTTTCTGCAACTTTGATGATTTATCACTTTTATTATCGACATTTAAATTTGAAACGGACATTATAATTTTAACAGAATGTAGATTACACCCGAATAAACCCATATAATAATAATAATAAATAGCCTTTATTTGCCTTAAAATAACAGTTAACAACATTTGATATAACACTCACTTGGTTCGTATAGTTCGACGTTCGATTTTTAATAATATTTGAAATTACTGGTCAAAAACTATACGTTGCGGTAGCCTCAAAATGGAGGGGCGCTGGTTCAAAATATATCTAGAAAATGCAACAGCCTGACGTTGAACAGTTAGAAAGCCTATAGGCACTAAGGAAGGCTTACCTTGCTGTCCACGTCTGCGATCAGCTCCAGAGGGACTGCTTCAACTGCACTCAAAGTTCACTTCACACACCGAAGTTCATAGTTCAAAATGTTAGTCCAAATGCGATGGGCCAATGGACCCGCGGGTATTATTTATGGCGAAAATATGGACAATCTCAGCACTAACTTAGCTGGAAATGCGATGACGCGGCGCACAGACGATCAGAGATAGATCTTTTCCGAAAATATTGTTAACGGACCGTACGCTAGGCGAATATTCAACGGAGTCGCCATCTTGGTCTTATTTTTTCTCCTTCCTTTTTTCATCACATGAACATAGTCACGAGATGCGCAGCGACCAGTGGAACTTCATACTGGTTGAGTTTCCTTAGCCGCGGCAGGAGCACAGTCCAAGAAGCGATTGCTGGACATTTTCAACACGGCAAAGCCAACCCGGCGTACCCAGTCAGTTCAAATGTCCAACGTCAAGCATTATATTTATTTATTACACGCAAACACAGTGTTGGCGTAACCACTCACTCAACATACCATTTTACATTTCATTCAACTTAAAATTATTGAATTGAATTACATTTAAATTAATTTTTGGCATACATTTAAATCTAAATATACACCGTGACTTTTTAGTCGTCTTACAAAAGCAGCCCAGTTCATGTATCCAATGACTAGAACACGTTTATAATAAAAAAATATGTATTTAAGAGATTTGAAAAAATTAATAATAAAACTTTAATTGGTTATTATGACACAAGGCGTAGTTAGAAACGCCCTTGTCTCATAGAAAATGGAATGATCTACCCGACTATTGCGCTGGGTAGGTATACTCTACAGATTGATACGTAAACATTTTAACAGGTTGTTTCATATTTCTAATGTACCTATTTATTCAAAATAAAAATTATTATTAACAATTAAAAAAAAATTAAACTCGCCTAGAGGTATTTTACGTCGGATACATTAAGTGGACGACTTTTGTAAGACGACTAAAAAGTCACGGTGTATAAAACTCAAAGGTGACTGATATAGTGATCTATCAACGCACAGCCCAAACCACTGGACGGATCGGGCTGAAATTTGGCATGCAGGTAGATGTTATGACGTAGGCATCCGCTAAGAAAGGATTTTGATCAATTCTACTCCCAAGGGTATAAAATAGGGGATGAAAGTTTGTATGAAAATTTGTCAATTTTAAACCGATCGGGCTGAGACTTTGCACGCACAAAGCTACTTAGACGTAGGCATCCCCTAAGAAAGGATTATGATAAATTCCAACCCTAAGGGGATAAAAAGGGTATGAAAGTTTGTATGAAACTTTGTCAATTTTAAACCGATCGTGCTGAGACTTTGCATGCATAAAGCTACTATGACGTAGGTATCTCCTAAGAAAGAATTTTGATAAACTCCACCCCTAAGGGTATAAAATAGGGGATGAAAGTTTGTATAAATCCATTTAGATTTTAGACGGATCGGGTTAAAATTTGGCATGCAGGTAGTTGTTATGACGTAGGCATCCCCTAAGAAAGGATTTTGATAAATTCTATCCCTAAGGGGATAAATTAGAGGATGACAGTTTGTATGAATCTTCTTAGATTTTCGACTAATTCATCTATTTTCTTGAATAACTTGGAAACTATTTATTTTAAAATTACAAAAAAATATATTTAAGATTGTCTCAACAAGACCTTTCATTTGATTTGTCACACGATGCAGTTTTCAATTTTTTTTTTAATTTTCCCCTTCCCAAAAATTACAAAAATTACCTCCCATATACAGATATGGACTTCTTATAGGTTATCCTATAATCTATAAGTAGAAAACTAATTCCTGTATTTTTTTCAAAATTTTAGGTTCAGTAGTTTCGGAGATAAGGGGGGGGAATGGTCAAGCTTCGTCTATATTTTTTTTTTGAATAACTTGGAAACCATTTATTTTAAAATTACAAAAAAAATACTCTTAAGTTTGTCTCAACTAGAACTTTCATTTGATATGTCACACGATGCAGTTTTCGAATTTTATTTTTTTAATTTTCGCTTTCCTCCCCAAAAATTACCTCCCATATACAGATATGGACTTCTTATAGGTTATCCTATAATCTATAAGTGGAAAACTAATTTCTGTATTTTTTTCAAAATTTTAGGTTCAGTAGTTTCGGAGATAAGGGGGGGGGGGTATGGTCAAATTTCGTCAATTTTCTTGAATAACTTGGAAACTATTTATTTTAAAATTACAATAAAAATATATTTAAGATTGTCTCAACAAGCCCTTTCATTTGGTATGTCACACGATGCAGTTTTCAATATATTTTTTTTAATTTTCCCCTTCCCCCCCAAAAATTACCTCCCATATACAGATATGGACTTCTTATAGGTTTTCCTATAATCTATAAGTAGAAAACTAATTACTGTTTTTTTTTCAAAATTTTAGGTTCAATAGTTTCGGAGATAAGGGGGGAGGGGGTGTAATGTCTCGGGGGTCAATAAAACACACTTTTTGTCACTCAGGTTATCTGATCAGGATACACTGTATGCGCAAGTCTAAAGACGTGCTCACTCGCCTACGGTTGGTAACCGACTGACAACGCCAATGCGCCCGCGCATACACTACATCCCTTCTTTATTTTAATTGAATTGAAATGTTTCAAAATTACAATATTAGATTAGGTTTTAATATTCCGACCTAAACACCTATAATTGGTGGATAACTAATCAAATGTTTTAAATATAATTATTTCAGATTTACCGCAAAGTTTTACAGAACAGCAATGATTTACTTAATTTTAAATCTGTGTAACAAATCTTAAAGACATAGTTGATAACAGTAAATAACAATATTATAGTACAAAATTAACAAAATTATTTACTATTTACGCTAGTTCATCATTTTCTCTTAAATCACTATTACCACTATTTTGATTTTACATTACGACGATATTCTTTCCCGGTTTCATCATTCCGATAACATCGCAACCTCTCACGTCCGTTACTGTATGCGCAGGATTGAAATTGGGGGTCAACTTATTATCTTTGATTAAATCCACCAATACTTTTTCTCCTATTTCCAAGCCTGTCGCTTTACTTTTGAGATCCCCATGCTCCTTCCCTTTTTCCTTCATTTGCAGATCTCTTTCTCACTTCTTCTTCTATTGATTTGTATTCCATGTCTGGTGCTGCCCGGATCTTGTCTCTAAACTGTCCTTTATAAAACAACTCTGAGGGAGATTTGCCTCTTCTTGTATTCTTTAAGATCGGGAACTATTGGCGACACCCACGGAGAGGGTCCATTTACTTCCTCGATAATATCCGCATCCTTCAGTTCCTCTAGTTTTTTGGCAAACTTTTCTTCTAAGGGAATGGGAACTCTTCTACAAAATTATTTTTGGCTTATGCCAAAACCCGATTCACCTGTCTAGTATTTTTGTGTAAAGAATCTATGTGCAATGGAATCGAATCAGTTACTGATTCTGAACAAACTATATTCAGGTTTCGCATATACCAAAACAATGTTGTATATGGTTGAGTGACTGGTTTTACTGTTCGGCCTTTTGGGATCTGGACAGTCACTCCTTTGAAAACGCTTTCCCTAACGATGTCACATTGTTTAATTCATTAAGCCAAATTGAAGCCCAATTTTAAGCACGCCTAATAAATCGCGTGTGCTGTTTCTGATGACATAAGCAGTACACTTTATACTTTTATTTTTAATGACTGAAATGTCCACGTCAAAGGAGCCTATAATATCCAGGAGTTTTTTACTGCCATAGGAAATAAGTGTCTTATTAGGTTTGCGTATCTGGTTGGAAACTTACACATTATTGACTATTAGAAATTGTTATATTCTGTCTGTAATAATATTACATCTACTTCTTGAATCTATTAGCATATCAACGGTGACTCCCTTAATATTGCATTTCATAGTTTCGCCGTCATCCAGGTGGAAAATATAGTCAATTACAGATTTATTGGCATCATTTTTTATTTCTTTTCTTGGTTTTTTTTTTTTTTTTTACAGTCCTGTTGTCTGGCCTGTTGTTGGAAAATTGTCTTTTCTGTCGAGTCCTGCAATGTTCTCGGAAAAGACCAATGAATCCACATTTTAAACATCGTTTGTCTTTTGCGGGGCATTTTGTGTCTTCGGATAGATGGGTGGAGTTTCCACATCTACTACATTTTGTGTTCGATGATCGTTGTCTGAACGGTTTGTTGATTTTTTTTTTCTTATCTATTTTATTTATTTTTGCTTTGTTGTAATAAATGATAAATTATAATTATTTATTCAGTAAATTGGTTTTGGCAAACTCTTTTACACGTCAAAAGACACTATTTTACACTAGATGAGGCCGGTGTTTCGTACCTGACTACTCTGAGAAGAAACATCCGAAACAAACTCAGAGGTCACAGTCTCTTTTAAAGTCCAGACAATTTTCTATTGTTCAAATTATATGGGAACCATGCAGTGTAATTATTCGCATCGTTTGTATTTACAGTTTTAAATTGTTCTAATCGCCTGGCTACAACTTCTAAAGCATTTGCTTTACTGATGATTTCGTCTAAACATATTGTATCCCAGTATTCTTATTTTTTTTTTTCGATTAATCGACACTTTTCCGTGATTTGATCGATAATATGCTCTTCTTTACTATGAATTGACATTTATCGGCATGGTTTCTCAACCTTAATAAAAATATTTCAAATTGTTCTCCTTCCTCCTGTTTCGTGAGTCGGAAAAGGTATCTTTCATAAATCCGACTTTGTTTTGGAGCAAAGTAACCCAACAAACAAACTAAGCTCATAACATTAAGTTTATAAGGTCTAAACCCTTAAACTGATTATAAAAGAGCATTCATTATGCCAATATTACTTTTAGTGGCACATTATTAGAAGATTTGGCTTAAATTACCTTTAATTTTATATTTTGGCTGGGTAAACGATAATAAATCCAATTTATACGGCTACAATAAGGGCTGGAAATTGTTTTTCTTATAGAGGCTAGTTACATTGCTTTTTAGCCACATAATATTCAAAGTCATATAAAGGCTTTTAGTATGGTCAATTATTCTTAGGAAAGTAATGCACAAGGTAACTATGATGCTTTTAAACTTATAGGAGCATTTTATAAGACGTCTATCCAACAAATGAATTCTAGCATGTTATATGATGTTTACACACACCACCTCTACTCTTATGGTACTACAAAATGACCAAGCCGATACTCACGAATCAGCTAGTGGTTCCGCAGAGGATTATTTTATAGAAAATGAGATTGAAAAGGAAACCAGTGAGGAAGAACATAATTGTAGCGGTAGTGATAGTGATAAGGACATATAGATATTGCTATCAAGAGTCGGAGAATATTGATATTCGTAGTGATATAAGAGAATGGGTAGTGAAATTCAACATTTCCCATATCGCTTTAAGTGACTTTTAGTGAATTTTTGATTGTTTGAAACAGTCTAAATTATTTAGAGCTATTGCATAATCATCGACACCTGCGCCTTCTTCAGCATGAGCTCCAGGAAGGTTTTAATACACTTCTTGAATTGCTATTCCCCCAACGTGGAGAAGAGTAGCTCTTTTTTTTTTTACGGGAATGTCGATGTTGGCATTCAGTAAATAAATTTCAAGTGCCCTCTTCCATTTCCTCCAGCGAGTGCCGACCGATGTCGGATCGCTTTCGCAATCGAAATGTCTAAGTTGGGAACTATGGATGATGCACGAGTCATTTTGGGTAGCAATAAAATATTGGCTCTTATTTTTGCATGGCTTTTTACTGAAAATCAGTAACAGTATTACAACTGCATAGCCCTATTTTTTGTTGTACCTTGCGTGGCTTTTTACTGAAAATCAGTAACAGTATTACAACTTTACTTATTTCAATTTTATTTCGATTTTATTTCAATTCTATTTCATATTTATTTCAATTTTATTTCGATTTTATTTCGATTTTATTTCAATTTTATTTCAATTTTATTTCAATTTTATTTCAATTTTATTTCAATTTTATTTCAATTTTATTTCAATTTTATTTCAATTTTATTTCAATTTTATTTCAATTTTATTTCAATTTTATTTCAATTTTATTTCAATTTTATTTCAATTTTATTTCAATTTTATTTCAATTTTATTTCAATTTTATTTCAATTTTATTTCAATTTTATATCAATTTTATTCCAATTTTATGTCAATTTTATTTCAATGTTATGCAAATTTTGTATCATTTATTTAATTTGTTATAATTAAAATTGTATAAATGTAATTAATTGTAATTGATAATCAAAATATGTTTTACTAACACAAGCTGTTTAAGAAAATTATTACTAACCATTTATCAGCTCTGAGCTTGAATTAAAGATTTCTCGAGTACTCATTGCGTGGACTTCATTATATTTTTGTAAATGTTTGTTTTTTTTTTTTATAATTTACAGTCCTTTTAAAATTGTTACTTATTTAATCGGCGTGGCCCTTTGTTATTTACTCATTGCGTGGCCTTTTGTTAGGTACTTATTAAAACGGCGTGGCCCTTTGTTATTTACTCATTGCGTGGCCTTTTGTTAGGTACTTATTGAAACGGCGTGGCCCTTTATTATTTACTCATTGCGTGGCCTTTAAGTGTACCTTTATTATAACTATTTTCCGAATATGTATAAATTGTGCAAGCATAAAATAGTTAGGTTAGGTTATCTACCTAATTTAACTATTGTGATGTAATTGTTCTTCAAATAAAACAGTAAAAGTAGAATATGTATAGTAGTATAGTGTAAACACAACATACGTACTTTTGCTATCAACACTTCCAAATTCAATAAGTCTATTATTAAAATGACATTATCTAAAGCTATTTAATAATAGGTTTTTACTAATGAGTATAACAAATCCATAAACAAAATTAATTCTGTAAGTAATAATATCTTTAAGCGAGCTGAAATAACTAATTACCTATCCTTTCTACTGTGTTGTGAACAGTTAGGTAAGTATTTCTTATTATCTCGATCATAAATCTCATTATGTCGATAATTACGTTTGGTTAAACTTTTTTACTAATTGTGGGTAGTTACCGTTAGGTCGCATACTTGCACAATATTATATTTTTGTAGTATCCTTGCGTGGCCTTATTTTCCATCTAATACGATGCATGGCCATTTACAATGAAGGATAGTGGTATGAAACTGTTTATCAGTAACAATTGCTTACGTATTGGCTCGATTCATATGTGATTTTGATTTAGCTCATAACTCAATGTAAAATGAGTGTTAATTTGCTAGTATTTTTTCTTATATAATAACAAATAATTTGTAATAGGCTATTTGGAACGAATCTACCCGCAAACAACTGATAGGCAATAAACAATTACTTATATTCCTTCCTTCATTTTATTTTGTTTTTAATGTGTCATGTACTCACTTTTATCCTCGTCGCCATTTGTAATGTCTCGGGGGTCAATAAAACACACTTTTTGTCACTCAGGTTATCTGATCAGGATACACTGTATGCGCAAGTCTAAAGACGTGCTCACTCGCCTACGGTTGGTAACCGACTGACAACGCCAATGCGCCCGCGCATACACTACAGGGGGAATGGTCAAATTTCGTCTATTTTCTTGAATAACTTGGAAAAAAATTATTTTAAAATTACAAAAAAAAAAAATTTAAGATTGTCTCAACAAGGCGTTTCATTTGATATGTCACACGATGCAGTTTTCAAAACTTTTTTTTTCATTTTCCCCTTCCCCCCCAAAAATTACCTCCCACATACAGATTTCATCTATTCACGTCACACCTCTGTGCTTGGGTCACAGGAATTGATATGTGTACCAAACAACCCAATCGGTCTAGTAGATTCGGAGATAATTGACTGTAAGCGACAGACAGACGGACACACGAGTGATCCTATAAGGGTTCCGTTTTTGTATTCGGACGTACGGAACCCTAAAAACAATATCAATCTACTAAACACTCTCTAACTTGGTACGAAGCGGGGGACGCGGAATGATTCATTAGAGTTGCCGAGTAGTATTTGACAATGGGAAACTTAAAATATTACATACGGAGTATTTTTAACCGACTTCCAAAAGGAGGAGGTTCTCAATTCGAATGTTTATATATATTTTTTTTTTTTATGTTTGTTCGGGCATAACTCCGTCGTTTACCAACCGATTTGAAAAAATCTTTTTTGTTGGAAAGGGTATACTTCCCGAATGGTCCCATTAGAATTTTATCGAAATCGGACCAGCACTTTTTGAAAAATCAACAAAAAACAACGAAAACCTAAAAAGTTTTCAACATTGTCTACACCGATTACTCCGAGGTTTCTGATCCGATTTCGATGATTCTTTTTTTGTTCGATACAGTATATCTGCCATTTGGTCCCATAAAATTTTCATTTAGTTTGGTGCAGCAGTTTTAATTTTTAGCTCATTGTGTAAGAGTACATACATGGACGATGTTATCACCGGCGCTACGGATTACAATATTTTAGTGTATATTATGTAAGAAGGTTGAATAATGAAACTAAAAAGGATAAAATAAAAAGCTTTTTCAAAAAAAAATGTAACCGACTTCCCACAAAACAGTTCTAAATAACCTACAAAAAAACTTTTCTTTCGAAAGTCGGTGACAAAAAGTCAATGAAATAAAAAAGAAAGTCACCGACTTTCGAAAGAAAAGTTTTTTTGTAGGTTATTTAGAACTTTTTTGTGGGAAGTCGGTTACATTTTTTTTTTAAAAAGTTTTTTATTAATTATGAAAACTAACGCCTGATAAAAAGACAATACTGCCGTGGTATAACTATAATGCCGTTAACTGCTAAAGTCACTTTTTTGGATAACACGAAAAAACCGCGGTAAAATTTTAAACTGATGTTATTTTTCGTTGACAACACCTATATATTTTTTAGAATATTGTACTAGTTTTGTGATCTTGACAATATACCCACAACACAAAAAAAAAAGTAAACTCAAGACAATAAAACCTATAAAATTATATTTCGAATTGAATTTATAAACTATATAGAATCTAACATAGCAGCATACCTCAATTCAATCCTTAGCTGTGCACTTTTCCTTTGTAATTTTGTTTTTTCTCCTCCTTTCATCGCTAACTCCTTTTATTGTTCTATTCTATTAGTTCTCACCGTTTCTTTATTTCTAACTTTCAGTAAACAACATAATAACCATGCCTGTGATGACCCGTAAGGCAGCTGCTCAGGATATGGAGCTGAAATTGAGAACAGCTCTCCATGAGCTGAACGAATCAAACCTTAAAGTCCAACAATTGTTACTGGAGAGAGAAGAGAGTGAGGTGGAAGTCGATAAGGTTAATTCAAAAAACACAAGCCTTAAACGTCAGCTAGTAGACCTACATCAACAATTCTTGGACGTTGTTGATGAACGGGATCAACTGCGGGTGGTCATGGATGGGTTCAGCAATTGTAGCAATTTATATGAGGAGGCTCTATGTAAAGTTAGGGACTTAGAGAATGAGTTAATGAATGCCAATAGTTGTATCTTAAAGTTACAAAAAGAGAAAGAATGTTCCCAGGTTATTCAAACAAATAGCTTATACAATGAGTTATTGAATAGTAAATGTAATCCCTCTTCCTTAATTACTATTGATCTCACCGAAGATTCTTTGTTAAGAAATAATAATAAGAGCAACAAAAAAATCAAGAAATATGCCAAACTAAATAAAATTATTAAAAAATGCTATCGGTTTAAGAAACAACATAAACTCTTTTCTAAATATATTCCACAAAGGAAAGAGCGTGTTGAGTTGCTTAATAAATTGAACAATTATCAAATAAAACTGCAAGATAGTATAAAAATTTATGAAATTGATACTCAGCATTTGCAGTCTGAAATACAAGTACTTCAGGACTCACTTAGTTCCCTATCCAGTAGGTATGTGAGTTCTCAAAACCAAATTAGGGAACATATTCTGGCTGCAAATGAGTTATTGAGGTGTCAATGTAGTTGTCAGACAGTTTCAAACAATGATACTGTCCAGCCTGAGGTAATGGAGAATCCATCCCAGGCTGTGGATTTACCTCAGGACTGTATCCCCAACCAAGATTCAGCTAACATTACACAAGGGGTACAGCCTGAGATAAATGAGAGTACTTATTACTCAGTTATGTTTTCAGATAATATTGGAAGAGGTTTAGGTAAATTATTGAGTAATAACCTGGGTTATTCCAACCAAAATTATTGCATGCCAGGCACAACATTTAAGCAGATAATGGCATCAGTCACAAATAATGTATTTAATTGTAATACTGATATAACTATATTTGTAGGAAATAGTTCAAAAGTTAATAAGAAGGACTTAACTAATAGTGTTACTGAGTTGTTAAAGTTAAATTGTCGAAAAATAATATTGTGTGCTTTCCCCTACTACGAGACATTGTCAACCAGTCAAAACAGTTATATTCACATGCTGAATAAGCATATACATTTTCTAGTTAGTCACTATAGTCATAAGCTTATGTTTTTTGATACCAATAGTTTCATAGATAAACTTTGGTCAAGACGGGATACAGTATATCTGCCATATATGTACAGACACAAAATAGCTAGGCTATTAGGTTTTTATATTCACACGGACATAACTAGTATGTCTCAGTTTAGTTGTAGTATAATTAACACTGAAAATATTAGTAATGATACTAGTATTAGGGTGGTGACCACTGACGTTAGCAGTTGTGCTAATAGTGGGTATTCTTATTTTTTAAACTAGTTAGTAAGACAACAGAAGAATTATCCATTAACAACGAGGAACCTTCTTGCACTCAAATATATAAATGCAATAAACAGGCTAAGCAGAAGTTCTTAAAAATATTTCACCAAAATATTCAAGGCTTCGCCTCAAAACAACTAGAAATTGAATTGTTTTTAGAAAAAACCATGTTTGAAATTGTTTGTTTTACAGAACACTGGTTAAAAGAGTATGAGATGCTAATTAATTTTGAAAATTACGATGTTGGCAGTTGTTTTAATCGAAAATCAAAGACGCGTGGGGGTTCACTAATCTTAGTTAAAAATTGTGTTAAATTTAAGGCTCGTAATGACATTGTTGGTTTATCAGTAGAACATAACATTGAATTGTCTTGTGTTGAGCTAGATAAGCATATAATAGTGTGCGTTTACCGACCCCCCAATTATCAAAACTACTCTATATTTGAGTCAGTAATGGAAGATGCTTTAGCAAAACTTGGAACTTGTAATAAATCAATAATTATCTGTGGTGACTTTAATGTTAATATATTAGAAAGTAATGTAAATAGCAGTAGGTTCTTAAATCTTTTCAAATCATATAATCTGTGTAATGTTTTTTCAGAACCAACCCGAATTACTTTAAATACTGCTACATGTATAGATAATGTTTTTTGTTGCTGCGAATACTTGGATAAATCTATAGTAAATTACCTTCCTTCAGATCACAGCGGTCAGGCCGTTTCTTTTGAGTCCAACATACAATTACAAAAAGTTCGAATACAAACTAGACAAGTAACACCCAGCAGTTTAGAAAAATTTAATAATAACCTAATTAATAGCCTAAGTACGTCAGGCCATATTATTCGTATAAACAATGTAAGTGAATTTTATGAAGACTTTTTTTCAGCAGTTCATACTGCATTTAAAACTACGTTAAAAATAAAATCTAGAACTATTGGCCCAAAATTTGTTTTTAGTGACTGGGCAACAAAGGGAATTCGAAAAAGTAGGGAACGAATGTTTGAGCTGTACGGCCTTAAGCCATATATTAATTCAGAATCATTTAATAAATATGTTGCCACTTACTCAAAAATTTTCAAGAATACTTGTAAGGTAGCTAAATCCTTATTTATTACCAAGAAGATTAAATCAGCTGATAATAAGATAAAAACAGTTTGGAAAATCATAAACAATGAAACCAATAGAAATAAAAAACGTAATAATAATTTCATACTAGAGACCCCGCGTGGTCTCATAAGCTCAGACAAAGAAATTGCTGAAGAATTTATAAATTTCTTTACCAGTATCCCACTTAAAACAACTGAAACTCTAAATTCATCTCCCTTGCTTTCTATTGATTTATTAAAAGCGAACGTTTCAGCCTGCCCGAACGAATTTAAATTTAAGCATATATGTCCCCTAACTGTCATAAAAGCTTTTAAGCAAATCAAGATCAAATTAAGTGAAGATTTATGGGGTATGTCTAGTAAAGTTTGTTCTTCAATTATTGAGACTGTAGCACCGTATTTGGCTTCGATATTTAATTTGTGTGTGGATCAAGGGGTCTTCCCAGATCTAATGAAATACAGTAAGGTAGTACCGCTTTTTAAAACTGGGGACAGTAAAGACTCCAACAACTATAGGCCTGTATCCATGTTGCCTGTTTTCAGCAAGGTGTTTGAAAAAGTGATGCTAGATCAGATGCTCAATCATTTTAACATCAATAAAATATTACACGAGCAGCAGTATGGTTTCACCAAAGGACGTTGTACCACTGACGCCGGTGTTACTTTATTAAAACACATATATACTGCGTGGGAAGATTCTCGAGATGCCATAGGAATTTTCTGTGATCTCTCGAAGGCATTTGATTGTGTAAATCATGAAACCTTACTCTTAAAACTTGAGCATTATGGCCTTAGTAAACTCGCGCTTAGCTTAGTGAGATCTTACTTAAATGATAGACAACAGCATGTACAAATAAATGGTGTAAATTCAACGGGTTTACGGGTTGCAATGGGCGTACCACAAGGTTCAATATTGGGCCCTTTTCTATTTTTAGTTTATATCAACGATTTACCCCATTTATTCAAAAGTCAACCTGAAATGGTATTGTTTGCTGACGATACTTCTTTGATATTTAAAATAAATAGACGTGCCACACACCTTGACGACGTAAATAGCGCTCTACTGCAGGTACACAATTGGTTCACCGCAAATAATTTAGTATTAAATGGGAAGAAAACTAAGTGCATAAGATTTTCTCTACCAAATGTCAAAAGTAATGATAATGACATTGTATTGAATCAAGAGAAACTAGAATTCGTCGATAAAACGGTTTTCCTAGGAATCACGCTCGACTCAAGGCTTCAATGGGGTCCTCATTTAACATCTCTTGCGGGACGGCTGAGTTCAGCAGCATACGCTGTTAGAAAAATCCGCCAACTTACTGATGTAGATACCGCGAGGCTAGTCTATTTTAGTTATTTTCATAGTATTATGTCATACGGTATTTTACTATGGGGACGGGCTGCAGACATCGAGTCCATATTTATTCTGCAAAAAAGAGCCATCAGAGCCATATATAATCTATGTAGGCGCGATTCTCTTAGGGAATTGTTTAAGGAAATCAACATCATGACAGTACCTTGTCAATACATATATGAAAACATTATGTACGTTAGAAAAAATCTGCATCTTTTCAAGAAAAGAGGTGACAGACACAACTATAGCACTAGAAATAGGTACCATTTAGTTCAGCCAGGTTTCAGGCTAGCTAAAGTAGACACATCTTTCATGGGGTACTGTCTAAAATGTTATAATAAAATACCTCCTCACATATTAGATCTAAATGAAACAAAATTCAAATCATGTATTAAACGCACACTATGTAGGCAGGCATATTACAAGTTGGAGGATTATATTAATGATAAAAATGCTTGGCTCAATGCTGGTCCTGCTCCACAACAATAGGGGTCAACTTATTAATTAGGTACCACGCATAATTATTGTGGAAGCTGCAGAAGATTGTAAGATTAACTTAGCATTGTATCGATTCAATTTCTTAGTATTGTATAATTTTTATTGCATATAATGTGAGTACTATGTACTACTTATTAATTATCTTTGACTCGATTTTGCCCTGGTGGTTGAGAGAATGTCATGCTCACTAAAATGTCTCGCTGATGGTGGCGTGTGTGTCGGATCATTTAGCTCCCTTCAAAATGGTTGAGCTGAATGGTGCTGATACATATGTCATGTTCGTGAACGGGCGCTGTCAGTTGAGACTGGTCATCTCTTAGCTGCCACGGTTTATTTTAATTATTATTTATTTCTGAATTGTCTTTTTTTTGTGTAATTTTTACTGTGGACACTTTTAACTTGCTACATCGTTCTCACATAATGCACCATCTCAAAATGAATGATGTAACAAAGGTTTTGTAATAATTTTGGCGATCTAAAAAGAGTGTCCATGGAGTTTCTTGCCCGTTCTTCTCCATAGAGATCTACTTCTTGGAACGGGCATCTACGGTACTTTCACAGTTTTTATGTCTTGTGACTGGGACTGTAGCACCATAACTTTGTAGTACTTAATTCTATTTTCTTTGTCATTGACAATTCAAAAGTGCCTATAAATGGTCTACTTGAAATAAATGATTTGATTTGATTTGATTTGATTAGAGATTTGAAGGTACCAAAACGTAGATGAAATTGCATACTTTCGAAATACTTAACCTATCATATCGTAAATATAATTTAATTTCATGAAAAAGCGTTTTTTGTGTTTTAGTTCATCAGAGATGTAACCGCAATCATAATGGATCATCGACTAAAACGCCGCTACGTATAGCGTAACGGCGTTTTAGTGTATCTATTACATAGCAAATTATTGTCTTTTAAAATGCAAAAATTTCATCTCTTCAATGATTAACTAAAATGCCGTTATTGCACATAACGACAATTTAGCTTACGATTATGTATTTTAGAACTGATTCATGTTAAGCTTAAATGCGTTTAACGGTACTTTACTGCTTTTAAGTCTGGTAACCTTGAGATGCGTACTAATTAAAAGGATAAACTTGAATCATTGTTAAGCTAAAACGTGGTTAAACTAAAAACCTTACAGTTTAACGACATTATAGCGTAATAATATCATAAAAATAGTGCACAAAATGAATTTAATTTATTGAAATTAAAGATATTTTTTAAATAATAGTCATAGTTTTATCAATCAATTAAGTCTATACTGTCAATATTTCTTTTTGCTTTTCAAATAATATATAATTATGCTTAAACTTAATAACTTTCACTAAACTTTACCTAAAACTAGATTTTTAGGAACTTTCAGTTCTAAAGAATGACACTAAAATCACATCAGTTATTTATCAATATAATTCTGTACCTACCTACTATAAAATAAGACAACATAAAACAAAATTTACGTTATTATAAACTTCAGTCTCTCATTAAACCTGAGATATAGCAAACAATCAAAACTAAGTCTAATCTTCTCCTTGAACTCAAAACTTTATATTTCTAGTATCATTTAAAAAACAATCATTAGCTGAAAACAAAAACTAATTTTCCTTATTTAAATTTTTGTTCTAACTTTTTACCTACATTTATTAAAGCCTTCTTAAAAACACAGTATTCAAAATCGTATCCCAGTTACATTACATAAAATAATTCAAAGTTATTATGACTATGTCTGAAATTATTAATTAGTTTAAATCAGTGTCGATAAACTGACACTACTCTATATTATTATTCTAATCAGAACTTGTTCTGGAAAGTTTTTCCAAAATAACAATTTGTGAGGAGGAATTATATTCGGTAGATTTTTAAGTACGAGTATATCTGTTTTTCCCTTAGGTTCGATACCTTTCGGTTGAGTTCTAAATACAAATACCATTGAACGTGGGTTTTCTAAATATCTATCATTCATTAAACGAAGAGTTTGTATATCTTTTTTCTTCATAGCATATGATATTGAATATACCTAACGACGTGTCCCAAAGAAGGATTCAAACATCCATCCAAGAGCCTATTTAAAAATAATTTCGATGATGATAATTACAAATACTTCGTTTCATGAATATTTAAAAAAAACACGTATTTGAATTTAGAACTGAACCGAAAGGTATCGAACCTAAGAGATAGATATACTTGAAAACCTTCCGAACATAATTCCCCCTCAAAAATTGTTATTTTGGAAAAACTTACCAAGAGAAAATGAACATTCCGGTACTAGTTCTGATTAGAATAATAATATAGAGTAATGTCAGTTTATCGAGACTGATTTAACTAATTAATAACTTCAGACATAGTCATAATAACCTTGATTTATTTTATGTAATAACAATGTATGTAACTGTGATACGATTTTGAATACTGTGTTTTTAAGAATATATGTATTTATAAATGTGATTATCAAGAAGGCTTTTAGGTAAAAAGTTAGAACTAAAATTAAATAAGGAAAATTGTTTTTTGTTTTTCAGTTGATGATCATTTTTTTAAATGATGAAATGAAATATATAAAACTCAAAGGTGACTGATATAGTGATCTATCAACGTACAGCCCAAACCACTGGACGGATCGGGCTGAAATTTGGCATGCAGGTAGATGTTATGACGTAGGCATCCGCTAAGAAAGTATTTTGATCAATTCTACCCCCAAGGGGATAAAATAGGGGATGAAAGTTTGTATGAAACTTTGTCAATTTTAAACCGATCGGACTGAGACTTTACATGCACAAAGTTACTAAGACGTAGGCATCCCCTAAGAAAGGAATTTGATTAATTTCACCCCTAAAGGGATAAATAGGGGGTGACAGTTTGTATGAAACTTTGTCAATTTTAAATCGATCGGGCTGAGACTTTACATGCACAAAGCTACTATGACGTAGGCATCCCCTAAAAAGGATATTGATAAATTCCACCCCTAAGGGGATAAAATAGATGATGAAAGTTTGTATTTAAATCTTCTTAGATTTTGGACGGATCGGGCTGAAATTTGGCATGCAAGTAGATGTTATGACTTAAGCAACCGCTAAGAGAGGATATTGATCAATCCTACCCCCAAGGGAATAAAATAGGGGATGAAAGTTTGTATAATTTAAACCGATCGGGCTGAAACTTTGCATGCACAAAGCTACTATGACGTAGGCATCCCCTAAGAAAGGATCAATTCTACCCCTAAGGGGATTAAATAGGGGATGAAAGTCTGTATAAATCTTCTTAGATTTCAACGGATCGGGCAGAAAATTGGCATTTTTTTTTTCGTGGTAAAATCATCAAATGAGTCCTCACACCCAGGGCAGGGCGAGAGGGAATGTCAGACTCGTACTGACTAAAATCCACGGTGTCCTTCAATAACCCTTTATGTTCCGGGGTCACGGTAATGTGATAAGTCCCGCGACCCCGGCAGGCTTTGGCCCTCTAGAGGGGGCCCCGTCATCATGTTGACACTCTTTGAGGCGCGCGTTGAACACAACGCGCCGTCGACCCGGGCATGGTCCATGGTCGGGTGGCGAGTTGCCCGTTACTCGCCGCCCACATGCCCGCGCCTACGGTGGCCGGAGATCGTCCCGCGACGTCCGACGCCGTGGGCGTCTACCACTGCGGCTGGGACGGAGGGAGGACGCTGTCCTCTCTCTCTCGCGGCTCGACTCCTAGTTCGCGAGCATAGCTGCTTCGCAGAAGGAGGCGACCGCTTCCCAATCCGACTCGCCCCGCAGCATGGCCTCGACCAATGCCGGGCGCGAGAGGTCTCCGCCTATCGCTACCGTGAGGACACTGCGGTGCTCTGCCCAAGCGGGGCAGTCCTGCACCGTATGCTCCACCGTGTCCTCCGGGCGATCCTCGCAGTGGTGACACCCAGGCGTTTCTTCCCTCCCTATCAGACACAGGAACCACCCGAAACTTCCGTGTCCGCTGAGGACCTGCGTCATGCGGTAGGTCAGGACGCCGTGACGCCTTACCAGCCACTCGTCAAAGAGCGGTCTTACCGCCGCGATTGCAGCGTGCCCAGAAAATTGGCATGTAGATGTTATGACGTAGGCATCCGCTAAGAAAGTATTTTAATCGATTCTACAGCCAAGGGGATAAAATAGGGGATGAATGTTATTATGAAACTTTGTCAATTTCAAATCAATCGGGCTGAGACTTTGCATGCGTTAAGCTACTATGAAGTCGGCATCCCCTAAGAAAGGATTTTGAAATTCCACCCCTAAGGGGATAAAATAGGGGATGAAAGTTTGTGGAAATCTTCTTAGATTTTGGACAGATCGGACTGAAATTTGGCATGCAGGTAGATGTTATGACTTAGAAATCCGCTAAGAAAGGATTTCGATCAATTCTAGCCCCAAGGGAATAAAATAGGGGGTGACAGTTTGTATGAAACTTTGTCAATTTTAAATAGATCGGGCTGACACATTGCTTGCACAAAGCTACTATGACGTAGGCGTCCCTTAAGAAAGGATTTTGATAAATTCCACCCCTAAGGGGATAAAATAGGGGATGAAAGTTTGTATTAATCATCTTAGATTTTCGACTGATTACACGAGCGAAGCCGCGGGCAAAAGCTAGTAAAATTATAAAACAATGAAATTGTTACGGCAGACTTATATCAGCCATATCAACCGATTCTCCTGATCTACAAACAGATGTAGACTTCACGCAGTCTGAAGTGGACCAGGAACCAGATCCAATCCTTTAAATTAAAGGTAAAAATAAAAGCAGCTGTCTTAATACTATTAATTACGCTTACGCAATAAAACAATTCAAGAGCACAGTGCAGGTTTTGACCTGCACCAAGGATAAAACAGCTTGTAAACATCGACTGCTAATCAGCTAGCCAGCTCGTCCAGGCAGCCTCAGCATCAACAGCAGCGGTGAAACTACAGACCAAACCAGGTGAACCAGGTGAAAGCCTGCTGTTCGGTTGTCTTGCTTTTATAAAGAATGCTTGATGATCAATCAGGATTCAAAGATCCTTTCATATACCTACATAAAAAGAGTTAAAAACTCCCTTTTTTTTGTCGGACATAAATTCACGCAATACCTGCGAGTATTCGGAAATGATTCTTTTCAAAAAGAGCTCATTTAATTGAAGCCATCGATAAATGGTTATCATTAGGAGCTATTTCTGGATATGTAAAGCTGACCCTGGCCAATAATTGTCAAAAATCTTTTTAATACTAAAGTACAACTAAATGTGTCTTAGCTAGATGCGTTTTAACTTAAACAAGCGGTTTCCCGCGGTTTCATCCGCATTGTTACTATTGGTCAAGACAATACATGCTACAAGTAGCATGATATTAGCATAATAGTCTTCTTAGATAAATAGATATAATCTATTTTTATTCAACACGGAAAGGGTTTTTACAATTCGAACCCATATTTCCCTGAGATTGACACGTTTAATCAAATAAACTCTTCAGGTTTATAATATTACATACCTAAATATATATTTAAAAATTTTACATGAATATAGACTTAAAATCTGTGAATAGATTTATTGATACTAACCACTTTTCATTGGAAGACTCGAAAACAGTACTAAAACTGATATCAAGACTTAAGTTCTATTGACATAAAGGATAACATTGATAAACTGGATAGAAAATATCTCCGGTTCCATTTGAGCATTCTATTTTTGAATTTAATACCTTACCTTTCGCCCAAAATACTGCTCCGTTTTGTATTCACAAAGGTAATGAAACCAGTCATGAAAATATTTAGGTGAACACTTATATTTACAATGAATATTTAGACGTCATTAGCTTTATGGATGAGGATTATCTCTCTTTTTTTTTTTTTTTTTTTAGCGTGGTAAAATCATCAAATGAGTCCTCCCACCCCGGGCAGGGCGGGAGGGACTGTCAGACTTGTACTGACTAAAATCCACGGTGTTTTTTTTTTTTTTTTTTGGGACAAACCCACCACACTATTCCCAAACCACTGCAACTCCTGAGAGCCAGAATCAACAGTGGCAACCACCAGAAAAGCGCCAAGGCAATGAAGCTCGACGTGTCCCGGAGAATGAATTTACCTGTCTTGGATCCTGCACGAAATTAATCAGAAAAGAATAGTGGAGGAGTAGGAAAAATATGTTTCCACTTCCCTCCATGCAAGCAGGAGACAGAACAAAGCAAGGCCAATAGGCACAAAGGGACATTACAACTGGGAGAAGCCCAGTTGCCTTGCACCACGGGTAAAAATGACTACTAATATTAATGGGTCCTAAATTGTGAGCTGCTATATTTGATTCCAATAATAGGTATGGCAAAAACGCTTGAACGCACGGAAGTTTGTTCGAGTTTCCACAAGGTCCGTATAATAAATGACTCCAGATGTAGTCTGAACAGTATCCAACATAATATTGCGTTCGTTCTGCCAAAGAATACACTCCCAAAGAATATGATGTGCTGATTGTTCATATTCACAGTCAGGTGACGAACATTGACAAAAAGGCGAGGGAACAAGCTTAAAGGAAAACAATTTACTTTTAAAGTTACCATGTCCCGTGAGAAATTGGGCAACACAGTGATCCACCTCCAACCACGTCCTAGCCAGCCGCTCACGAACGGATGGGAAGAACTGGTGGAGGTGCCGCCCCTTGGGAGAATTATCCCACCTATTTTGCCATTCGGATAAAAGTTCCTCCCAGACGTCGCTCTGGGGTTTAAATAATCTAGATATCTTATCACGGTCACGTTGCGGCAGGAAATCAGCGTCAGTGGTCTCCCGTGCGGAAAAATACATTGCAGCACGTCGCTGCACTTCAAGATCTACTGGAAGAACACCAGCAAGTACCGGTAAAGCTTCAGTACTGACGGTCCTATACGCTTTACTTAAGAATAACAAAGCCAAGCGCTGGCTTTGAAGCAATTTACGCCGTGCCGCCCCTATGGTGGCCCTATCGGCCCAAACAGGTGCTCCGTAGCACAAACAACCCAAGTAAGTAGCCCCATAAATAGTTTTTAAGGTTAAAAATGACAAACCCCAAGTAGACTTAGATATTCTCGTTAGGGCATAAAAGTTATTTTTAGCTTTTTCACCAACTGTTTTTATATGTTCTATGAAAGTGAAATTCCTCTCTAAGACTAAACCAAGATAGCACACGGATTGCTTTCTCTTCACGGGAACATTATTGAATTTAATACTAGGCCACGATTTTAGTTCACCTTTTAAAATAAGCTGATATGTTTTTTGTGGTGCAAACGTCAGACGGTTTCGATCGCCCCACTGAGATATTAATCGTAGGCAAGTGTCAGCCAGATTCTCGAGGCCAGCACGAGTGCTTGACTGAATGAGCAGAAGGCCATCGTCCGCATAACCAGTTAAAGAACAACCGCTTGGAAGTGGAATCGCGAGGAAATCATCGAAGCCTATATTCCATAAATGAGGACCGATAACCGAACCTTGAGGACAGCCCATGGTAAGAGGTTTCGATACGGAATAATGTCCGAGTTTAAGTTTCGCGGAACCATTAGAAAAGTACGAACAAAGAAGATTAAATATATTATTATAGCAACCACGAGCTTTTATCTTAAGTAGTAGCATTGGCCACCATGCGTTATCAAAAGCCCCGGAAATATCTAGAAAGATTCCAAGTACGTACTTGTGCTCGGAGGTATTAACTATTTTTCTAACAGAAAGTGCCGCGTCAACGGTTGATTTGCCGATAGTAAAACCGAATTGGTTTTTATGGAATTTGGGCCCGTCCGGTAACAATCGTGGGACGATAAGACGCTCCAGGAGCTTTCCCAAAGATGGTAATAATGTTATGGGCCGGTAAGACTTAGGGTCATCTGGTGGCTTGTCACCGCTTTTAGGTATTATTCGTATAAAGCCATGTCTCCATATACGAGGAAAAACACCTTCAGCAATACACCGATTGTAAACAGTTAATATCGCGTCACCCGCTGTTTTACACGCTTCCTTTATCATACGATTAGATATTTTATCTTCACCTGATGATTTGTTAAGGGGCAGTCTCCTAACAACATTAATGAATTCGTCAGTGGATGGAAGGTCTGACGCTGGTGATTTAGGCGGAACTGTAGCCCATGCTCTAATCTGTTGGTGGTAGTCATTATCATTAACAGGTGAATCATCAGGGATAAGACTATTTAATAAAACTTCCGTTGTTTCTTCAATACCGGTGGTGTGTTTATTATTTACTTTAATATTCTGAACATACGCGAGGTCGACCGATCGATTAGCTTTAAATTCATGATATAAAGGAGACCACGGACCTTCTTTTTCTAATTTATCGACTACTTTACGCAACAAATTAGCCTTAGATTTTTCAACCGAAGCTCTGTAACGGGACCTGGCAACTCTAAATGTATTTAAAGCAGAGGTTAGTGAGTCTCCGGTGACTTGACGTTTTTTAAGCTTATTTAGATGTTTACGCGCTCGACGATAGATTTTACGCTGTTCGGTTAGGTAGTCACACCACCAATCACATCTGCGTACACTGGTCATAGGTCCGCGACCAATGGCAATGTCAGCACAGTAAGTGAAGGTGTCTGACATAATTTCAGCACTTTCTTCAGCTGACAGCCCATCACGAGTGAAATCTTTGGCATGACACGCAAAAAGCGATCTAAAGAATTCCCAATTAGCACCCTTAGTTTTATACCTGAAGTTACCAATTACATGTGAAGAACCATGAGTAGAATCCGGAACAAATTCGTACACGATCAAGCGATGATCACTGCAAGACGCGTCCGGTAGGACACGCCACCTATCCAAGCGTACGTCTGCACTAGAAAGTGTGACGTCAATACAAGATTCGCCCATTTGGCTGCAAAAAGTAGGTGGTGCATCGGGGGTGTTATGAATAGTAAGGTTCATTTCAGCAATGAAGTCTTCAACAGCGCAACGCCGTACGTAATCCGTGGACCGGACTTTGCCATACCACAGGGACGAAGACGCATTAACATCTGCGCCTACGATAACTTTGCAGCCCGCGAGTGACCGCAAGACGTGACGGAGGTTATGTATGTGAGGACCAACAGGGTCTGAATATTGAAAATAGCAGCTGACAACGTAAACTTTAAAAGTAGCGGATGAGACTTCCGCAACTGCACAGTGAGGCGTCATGAGATTACGTAAAGACGTTACTGTAAAGTTAGAAGAACGCGACACGTAAATTCCGGCTCGTGCCTTACTATCTAACTGAACTACCTTGTGACGTAAGCGCGTGTTTTGGTATTGTTCTTGAACCAGTACAATGTCTAATTTGTAATCGATAATTAATTTGTCCAATTCAGAAGTCGCCACCCTATCATTGTGAAGGTTTAATTGTCCTATTATTAAACTATCCATTTTATTAGTAATTAGTGTTGCGTATTAATTGTTCGAGCCTGACTTTATAGGTGGTACACTGTTGAGACCCGCACCGATGGTCAAACGGTTTTTTAAAACGTTTACACGCCACACATACCGGTGTAAAATTTAAATTATCCTTATGCGGGCATTCTTTTGTTTCATGTGCTTCTGAGCAGTTAGCACAGGTAGGCGATTTATTTACGCAGTATTTTTTTTACGTGACCGAACTGTTGGCAATGTAAACAACGAACTACATCAATATCATCAAAAAATCGGCAAGTCGCGAAGTCAATAAAAAGCTTCTCTTTGGTACTAATTAAATGCTTTCGAATGGCGTTGTCGATTTCGATGCCTACCCACTTCCGACCATTGTCTAATACACGTCTACGTATAATTTTTGTCGACTTAATAAATTCTTCTTCACTAATTACCAATTCGTCTTTGATATTTTGACGGTACAACGCGTGCAAAAAAGGTTTGTCGTCCATTGAGGATGGGACGTCTTTAATTAATAAACGTGGCCTGCGGCCTTTCGGTTTTTCAAGTCTTAACCCGGCGGTCTTAATAGCATCAACCGATTCAAGTTTACTTATTTGACTGTCATTAGCGACACGTAATACAACGCCAGATTTCGCGATTTTTTTCATGCCTACAATTTGAAATCCGTCGTCACTTGGCTTAATCGCTTTTTTAAGCGCTTCTTTAGTGGCTGAGGAAGTTGCGAATTCAGCTGACCTTTCGTTGGAGGGGTATGCTATTACACACGGCAGCGGTGGTCTCGACTCCATCACTGGAGCGACCTTTGGCAGACGAAGTTTCAGAGAATCGGAATAAGACAGTTTATTGGAATTTGTTTTTACAAGGCTGACATTATTATTTAAATTAACTTTGTCCAATTCGCGCTCGATATTGGCTAACTTCGTTTCATTAGAAGATGACCGTATGGCTAACAAAGAAACAATGGACGTAATCCGCTGTGTCATGTCCATAATCGCGGATTTATTGGCTACATTAATACGAGAACCCTGATCATTCACAAGGTCGTTTATTTTAGACAGGTATGCAGACGCCTGAGTAACTAAATCGCAATAGTCTTCGTTTGAATTACTGACATTATTTATTGATAACGGCGATTTCTCAACAGAATCGGTCAAATGTTGCCGTTTTGCATTATCCTCCGGCGTTAGATAAGACGGAGACATTTCGGTAAACAAGCGTTTAGAGTAAGCGGAGGTCGGTGACCTGGGAGGTTTAGTTACGCATCGCGAAGTGTTTTTTCCGCCCCCGTCCGGTGGATCATCATTACTGGACAACATTTTTAAATCAAAACTACAAAAAGATTTAAATAAGATCGTAAAAACAAGACGAAACAACAAAATATTTATTATTCCTTCCGAGGTACCCCCACAACCAAAAAAAAAATAAAAATTACTTACCGAGCGCTGTTAACTAATTTAAAACTATATTTACCAATGAAATACGCGTAATAACACTTAAAAACTTACAATACCACCACTATAAGCACAAAGATACACAGCTAGGACAATTCACGAGCCGGTAATTGATAACGAGACACGAGAAACGTAATTATCAACGGCACGATTCAAATCACACCTACACAGCGCAGTTGCACAGAGGGAAGTGTGCTCTACTGTGTCCTCCGGGCGATCTTCGCAATGGTGACACCCCGGCGTTTCTTCCTTCCCCATCCGACACAGGTACCTCCCGAAACATCCGTGTCCGGTGAGGACCTGCGTCATCCGATA
This sequence comes from Agrotis exclamationis, assembly GCA_950005045.1. NCBI lineage: Eukaryota > Metazoa > Arthropoda > Insecta > Lepidoptera > Noctuidae > Agrotis > Agrotis exclamationis. The sequence goes on along the minus strand of OX465415.1, from coordinate 8,841,612 downwards.
GGTCAGGACGCCGTGACGCCTTTCCAGCCACTCCTCAAAGAGGGGTCTTACCGCCGCGATTGCGGCGTGCCCGAACCTCGGTTGCGACAGTCGTTCCCTCCATACTGCCCTGAGATCGCGCCGGACCTCTTCCCGCCGCGCCTCGACTTGTCGGGGCAGCGGGAATTCTCCCCGGCGCCGCGCCTCCACGCGCCACTCATAGACGCGCTGGAGGGCGGTCGCCTCCAGATCCCAGGGCAATAATCCGGCAAGGAGGTTGGCTGATTCGCCGGCGATCGTGCGGTATCCTCGGATCATCCGGATAGCCATGACCCTCTGGCATGCGACCAGCCTCGCTGGTCGCGTCCGCATGCTCAGGGCCCACACGGGGGCCCCGTAGAGGGCCATGGACCGCACGATACCGGCGTACAGCCTCCGGCAGGAGGCGTTTGGCCCGCTGAGGTTGGGCAGGAGTCGCCTGAGGGCGCCTGCTGCCCGGTTCAGCCTTGGGGCCAAACGCAGGAAGTGCTCCTTGAAGTTCCACCGGCCGTCGAGGACGAGTCCCAGGTACTTTATCGTCCTCCCGACGCCGATGCGAACCCCTCCCACCGTTATGTGGGACTCTGACCGTGGCGCGTTCAGACGGCCATGAAAACACATGGCCTCTGTTTTGTGGAGCGCCACGTCGAGTCCCAACTGCCGGATCCTTCCAACGACTGTCGCGACCGCTTGCGTCGTCAGGTCGGCCGCCGCCTGGTGCGACTCTCCCTCCGCCAAGGCGAGCGTGTCGTCGGCGTAACATATTACGCTGACGCCGTCAGGGAGGTCGCCGCGCAGCACCCAGTCGTATCCGATGTCCCACAGGTGCGGCCCCAAGACCGAACCCTGTGGAACACCGCACGACATCTCTCGCCGGTTCCACTCTCCCCGGTGACCGGGGTAGATGACGGCTCTGTCCTTCAGATAAGCCTCGACTATGCGACGGAGGTAGGTCGGCACCCGGTGATACCGGAGTGCCTCCCTGATGCAACTCCAGGGCAGGGTGTTAAAGGCATTGGTGATGTCCAAAGACACCGCCAAGACGACCCTGCCCCGGGCTACTGCATCCCCCGTCGTGAGGGCTCTCACGCGCGCATGATGGCGTCCACCGTCGAGCGCCCCCTGCAAAGCCCCCCAAGCCAAACTGGCTCTCCGCTAGGTTCGGGCCCACCCGATTCAGGTGCCCGACGAGGCGGTCTGCAATGACTCTCTCAAAGAGCTTGCCCACCTCATCGAGCAGCACGATGGGCCGGAATGCGGACGAAGAGTCCGCAGGGCGCCCGGGCTTCTGGATCAGGACCAGCCTCCCCGTCTTCCAACGAAGCGGAAACTGGCCCCTTTCCAGGCATGCGCTAAAGAGCCCCCCCAGTCGAGGCCCGAGAGTCCTCGAGGCCAGGACCCAAGCTTTTCCTGGCAGGCCGTCGGGTCCTGGGGCGGTATTTTTGGCCTTGAGCCGTTGTACCGCCACTCTCATGTCTACCTCGGTCACCTCTGGAGCGTCGTAGACGTCGTCGTCGCTGTGGTCCGCGTTTGCGCCAGCTTCACCGTCAGGTTCCGTCGGAGGCGGAGCCATAGGCGGGGGAGTATGCTCCCCTCGCGATGGGAACAGGGCGCTCACCACGTCCTCCACGAACTGAGGCTGGAGACTCTGCGTCAACGGGGGAGCCCAGGGGCGGAGCTTCTCTCTCGCCCACTTGTAGGGCCGGCCCCATGGGTCCCCGTTCAGAGTCTCCAGCATCTCCTTGCGGGCCAATTCCTTGGCCCGCCAGATCTCGTCGCGGAGGACGGTCTTCGCTGCCCTGTAGCCCTCGTACAGCTCCGCCTCTACAGTTGCCGCATCCGGTGGTCGGGTGCGGCGCCTGCGGAACCTGGTGTACCGGCGTCGCGCGGCAACGCACGCCTCGCGCAGCGCTGCTAGCTCGCGCGACCACCAGTACAGCTGACGCCGGGCGCGTCCTTGCCGGACCCGGGGCATGGCCACGTCGCAGATCTCTGACATGGCCTCCCGGAACCACTCCGCCTCGTCGTTGATGTCGGCAGGCCTGTCCGGTGGTGACACCCAGGCCTGCACGATCGAGGCTTCCAGGAATAGCTCCCGGTCCAGCTGCTTCAGCGCCCATCGCGGACCACTTGGGTTCCGTCGGACCAGCGCGTCTGAGGTCTGGGCGGAGACGTCAAACCGGATATACCGGTGATCTGAATAGGTCTCCACCTCCTCTACAACGCGCCAGTCGGTGACGCGCGGTGACAGGTCGGAGGTGGCGAACGTGACGTCCACCACCGACTCGCCTCTCCACCGCACGCACGTGGGGACAGAACCCCGGTTCTCGATGACCAGGCCCTGCGCCAGGGCCCAGTGCTCGAGCCTTCTGCCCCGCACAACGTCCGTAAACCGGGAACCCCAAGCCACATTCTTGGCGTTGAAGTCCCCGAGGACGAGCGCGGGGAAAGAACCGAAGGCGACGACGACGTCTCCCAGCTCCGACAGGGAGTCCTGGAACTCGGCGAGAGTTTGGTTCGGGGAGAAGTATACGCCTATCACGGCGATCTCCCCGACCCGTGCTGCGACGATCCCGCGCCCTCTCTTGACGCGATCGAGGGGCGGGGTACCGGCGGCGGCCGACGAAATAAGGGTCACCGAGCCGTTCAGGTCCGCCACCCAGTCATTCCTGGGCACGACAAAGTACGGCTCGGCGACCACGGCGACGTTGATCAACCACTGCGCCATGCTCTGGAGCAAGAGATCCTGAGCAGCGGCGCAGTGGTTGATGTTCGCCTGGAGGAAGCGCAATGGAGACATTAATCGGAATCCATTGCAGCCTCCTCCAGGGCCCCTCGCGGGGGTAAGGCCGCGGCGGCGGCGGCGGCCACGGCAGTGGCGGCGGCGGCGGCGGTGGCGGCAGTGACGGCGGCGGCAGAGGGCCTACCTCTGCTCTTGGCTTTCGTGGGTGGGGCGCAGGACTTGCCCCCAGCCCGGTGATCGGCCGGCTTGCCAGCCGCCGCACATGCGAAGCAGTGCGGCGGGGCAGTGCACGAGCCGGCCTTGTGACCGGGCTGACCGCAGCGGAAACACTTGTCGCTGCGGTCAACCTCCGAGGTGCAGTTACATGCCACGTGGTTGCCCACCTGGCACCGGTAGCACCTCAGAGGTCTGGGTTCCAGCAGTTTCACCTGCGCGGAAACCCATCCAACCAAGAGCCTTCGGCCCCCCTCCAGTTTTTTGGCCGCCGGCACGGGGCAGCTGACCGTAATGGTCTGCAGCCCCGCGAAGTCAGGACGCAGGGCGCCCGCCCTCACCTGATCGGGAGGGCACCCCCCAGTCCTGGCAACGGCGGCCACCACGTCCTCGACCGTCACGGAGTCATCCAGACCCAATATGCGCACGTCTGCGCGCTTGGTGGGTCTGGATACTCGGGCCTCTTCCGCATTTAAGGACGCTCTGAGCCGTTCGGCCAGAGCGTCAGCGGTGGGGCCACTGGCCGCGCCGGGGAGCTCCAACATCCGAGCCCCGGTTGCAGTGACCCGTAAACGGAGGCCCCCGGTGATCCCGAGCTCCGTGAGGTCCACCGCCTCCTTCGCCTTCGCGAGCACGTCGCGGTAGGACACGCCCCTCTTGACCGCGTCCGGCTGCAGTGTGATCACTACTGCCGCGGTCTTAGGGGCGCGCAATCGCGCCGCGACGCCGCGCTCCTTGCGCCGCCGCCGCCTCTCCCTCCGCCGTTTGGACCTGGCCGCGTTGGCAGCCTTCCTCTTCTCTCCGGCCACTTGCCAATCGGCGCTGGCCGGAGGAGTACTAAGAGGAGGCTGCTGGGCTGGCCGACTTTCGGCCTGGGCACCCTTCTTTTTTGCAGCCGACCGTGCCGGCCCCGCAGGTGTCGGGGACGGAGTCGGCTTGGACGGACCCGGTTTCGCCTGACTAGGCTTTGCCGGGGCCGTCTTTGAAGGGGCCTTCTTCGCCGTAGCCGTCTTCGCCGGAGTCGGCATGGTCGGGGGAGGATTATCTCTCTTGCAGATTTATATGACCACTTTCATAAAAATCTGTAAGTAACCAAAGATCTCCCCACGAGCCTTGGTTTTATCATACTCAGGGAAAAAGGTCATTTCAATCCTTTTCCACTTTTGCAAATATCTAGGATATTATGATTGTTTTAGATACGAGAAAGTTTCAGGTCACACTACCAAAAAATAAAATAAACAAAATAAATTTTAATAAATCACAAAAAGAAAAATCTTATTCAATGCAAGGTTAAAGATTTATGCACATTTTATTGATGTCTTAGTACTTGCCTGCCCAGCTGCGAAGTACATAAGTAAGAAGGGCTGTAAGTATACAAAATTTGAAGATTTAAAATACCGGAATTAAAAGAAAAAAACTGAATAGTGGTATCAAGCTAATAAGCATTCTGTTTGTAAAATTAAAGGAGATAACTATGATCTTGAATCTCAACAACGGGGGGGGGAATGTGTGTGGTGATGAGAGAGCTATCAATTATAGGTATCTGGAAATAATGGCTGCTTATATACCTAAGCCTTAAAATATTTTCCAAGATAATTCTTCAGATTGACAATATTGTATCTGTTATATACATGTTATCTAGTTACATTTGACATAACTTTACCAATGGTGCTAACATAAAAATGTTTGTTTTTCGCTTTATTTATTAATTCTTCTGAGAACTTTGAAGCATATCAGGAGTTAAGATGTATCCATTCAAATGTTGAGTGCAACTTGCAAACTATGTCTTTGTAAAAATTGTAATAATATTGATAATCCCACAAACATAGATTTATTCGCTAGCCGATTAAATAATATTAAATATCCAAGATATATTTCCTGGCATAGAAATCCGAATGCTGTAAATGGTTTACAATTTCTTGTTCAGAGTTTTTATTTTCATGCAGTTAATTCTTTACTATGATATAAAAACAGTCTGACTATGCCAAGGTTTCAATGGTTGACCCACACTGGTCAACATAGCCGTGGTTATTTAAAGGATTTGTGGTGTCTAAAAATCGTGATAATTATCGGGTAACTAAAAATTTATTTTTTTATCTACTGATTTCGGGGTGCTAAGACAGGAAACCTCCACGTGCGCCCGTGGACTGGAGTTCCCTCTCGGATACGTCCGGGGGGAAGACCAGTTTTTCGGGCCGGTGCGCCCTGGGATGCGGGCAAAAACTCTCCTTAGGCACTGTGTGCCTAAGGGGTTTCTTTGCCCGTATGCAAATAGCCTGTCGGGTGGACGCTCCAACGCGTGTCCCTCTGAACAGCAGAGGGCACAGCGGCGGAGCGGGCTTGCGGACGGTGAGTAATGGGTATGCTCGCCGTCCGACCAGGGACCAAGCCCGGGTCGGTGGCGCGTCGTGTTTCACGCGTCACCGACGGGGTCCCTTATGGGGCCAAATGCCTGCCGGGGTCGCGGATTTTTCTTAATCCAGGATACCGTGGCCCCGGAACGTAAAGGGCATCCGACGTAACACGGGTGGATTTTAGCCAGTAAGAGTCTGACAGTCCCTCCCGCCCCACCCAGGGCTCAGGACTCATTTGATGATTTTGCCACCCTAAAAAAAAAAAAAAAAAATCTACTGATTTCAGTCGGCGCCACAGGTGCAACACCGTTATCTCAGTGGCAGGAAACTCATCCGCGAGGTGATGACAAAAAGAGGTATCCCACCGTCATCTATAAAACGATGCGATAAAGGGTGGTTCATTAATTATTTATTTATAACATGTTTGAGGTATCAATTCCAAATATTATGAAATTATTTGAATGTATAATAATAGTGCCCAATAAGGAACCTTAAATTCAAACCGCTCTGCTCGTAAGTTTAATTACTAAAGAAAACATTCCCAGGAATGAAAACATTAAAAATTCTTTAAAAGGTTTTTAGTTCCGAACCCTCTCTGTCTGTGAACAGCCTTGAGATGTTTTTGGTACTTATTCTTGATAAATGATACCCAGAAGAACATTTATGACTTTTTTTTTTTGCGTGGTAAAATCATCAAATGAGTCCTCCCACCCCGGGCAGGGCGGGAGGGACTATCAGACTTGTACTGACTAAAATCCACGGTGTCCTTCGATAGCCCTTTATGTTCCAGGGTCACGGTAATGAAATAAGTCCCGCGACCCCGGCAGGCTTTGGCCCTCTAGAGAGGGGTCCCCGTCATCATGCTGACGCTCTTTGAGGCGCGCGTGGAACACAACGCGCCGTCGACCCGGGCATGGTCCATGGTCGGGCAGCGAGTTGCCCTTTACTCGCCGCCCGCATGCCCGCGCCTACGGTGGCCGGAGATCGTCTTGCGACGCCCGTCGCCGTGGGCGTCCACCACTGCGGGTGGGGCGGAGGGAGGACACTGTCCTCTCTCTCACGCGGCCCGCCTCCTCCTTCGCGAGCATGACTGCTTCGCAGAAGGAGGCGACCGCTTCCCACTCCGTCTCGCCCCGCAGCATGGCCGCGACCAATGCCGGGCGCGAGAGGTCTCCGCCTATCGGCGCCGTGAGGACACGTCGGTGCTCTTCCCAAGCGGGGCAGTCTTGCACCGTATGCTCTACTGTGTCCTCCGGGCGATCTTCGCAGTGGTGACACCCAGGCGTTTCCTCCTTTCTCCTTAGACACAGGTACCTCCTGAAACTTCCGTGTCCGCTGAGGACCTGCGTCATGCGGTAGGTCAGGACGCCGTGACGCCTATCCAGCCACTCTTCAAAGAGGGGTCTTACCGCCGAGATCGCGCCGGACCTCTTCCCGCCGCGCCTCGACTTGTCGGGGCAGCGGGAATTCTCCCCGGCGCTGCGCCTCCACGCGCCACTCATAGACGCACTGGAGGGCAGTCCCCTCCAGATCCCAGGGCAGTAATCCGGCAAGGAGGTTGGCCGATTCGCCGGCGATCGTGCGGTATTCCCGGATCATTCGGATAGCCATGACCCTCTGGCATGCGACCAACTTTAGTGGTCGCATCCGGATGCTCAGGGCCCACATGGGGGCCCCGTAGAGGGCCATGGACCGCACGACACCGGCGTACAGCCTACGGCAGGAGGCGTTTGGCCCGCTGAGATTAAGCAGGAGTCGCCTGAGGGCGGCTGCTGCCCGGTTCAGCTTTGGCGCCAAACTCAGGAAGTGCTCCCTGAAGTTCCACCGGCTGTCGAGGACGAGTCCTAGGTACTTCATCGTCCTCCCGACGCCGATGCGAACCCCCTCCACCGTTATGTGGGACTCAAACCGTGGCGCGTTAACGCGGCCATGAAAACACATGGCCTCCGTTTTGTGCAGCGCTACTTCGAGTCCCAGCTGCCGGATCCTATCGACGACTGTCGCAACCGCTTTCGTCGCCAGGTCGGCCGCCGCCTGGTGCGACTCCGGAGGTAGGTCGGCACCCGGTGATACCGGAGTGCCTCCCTGATGCAACTCTAGGGCAGGGTGTTAAAGGCATTGGTGATGTCCAAAGACACCGCCAAGACGACCCTGCCCCCGGCCACGGCATCCCCCGTCGTGAGGGCTCTCATGCGCATGATTGCGTCCACCGTCGAGCGCCCCCTGCGGAAGCCATACTGGCTCTCCGCAAGTTTCGGGCCCATCCGATTCAGGTGCCCGACGAGGCGGTCTGCAATGACTCTTTCAAAGAGCTTGCCCACCTCGTCGAGCAGCACGATGGGCCGGAATGCGGACGGAGAGTCCGCAGGGCGCCCAACATTTATGACTTAAATAAAAAACTTTTTCAAAAAAAAAATGTAACCGACTTCCCACAAAAAAGTTCTAAATAACCTGCAAAAAAACTTTTCTTTCGAAAGTCGGTGACTTTCGAAAGAAAAGGCTGCGGTCGACGATGAGCATGACGTCCCCGACGCGTAGATCAGCAGCGTCGCTCCTTCCCGACGTCTTCCTTGGCAGCAGAGTGGGCAGGTACTTGCGCAGCCAGCGTTGCCAGAAGTGATCGGCAAGTCGCTGCGCAGCCTTCCAGGTGTGTCTGCCCACGAGCTCGTTGTCGGTGAAGCTGCCGATCCTCGCCGCGCCGCAGGAACGCCCAATGAGGAAATGGTTGGGCGTGAGTGCTTCTTCTTCAGGATTCTCGGAAAGGTGGGTGAGAGGCCGAGAGTTGACTATGTGCTCGGCCTCTAGGAGGAGGGTATGTAGGACCTCCTCTCGTGGATGTTGTCGTTGAGTGTGGCGCCCAGTGCGGTTTTGATTGATCGCACCAGACGCTCCCATGCGCCGCCCATGTTTGGCGCACCAGGAGGGATGAACTTCCACTGCACGCCGATCTTTTTTGCTTCTGAGGTGAGGTCTTCTTGCTTCATGTTGTCTAGCGCTTCTTTCAGTTCTTTGTTAGCGCCGACGAAGTTGGTCCCGTTGTCGCTGTAGATTGTCTTCGGCATTCCTCTTCTCGCGGCGAATCTTCGTAGCGCCATGATCATGATGTCCGTGGAGAGTGAAGGAGCGAGCTCTATGTGTACAGCCCTTGTGGTTAGGCATGTAAATAGAGCGCCCCACCTTTTCTCATGACGTCTTCCCACGGTGACTGTCAGCGGGCCGAAGTAATCTACGCCGGTGCACGTGAATGGAAAGTTGCCGTGCATTAGCCTTTTTGCCGGTAAGTTGCCCGTCGGGAGTTCTTGTTGCGTTGCCCTCTTCGTCTTGCACCATTGACATTGATGCTGATCTGTCTTGATCGCTGACCTCAGTCCCAGCACCCAGAAGCGTTGCCTTATCTCGTTCATGATCGTCGCGTGATTGCCGTGATTGAAGCGGCAGTGGTATTCTTCTATGACGAGTCGTGTTGTCCTTTCCTTGCTGTCGAGCACGATGGGTCACTTGTAGTCTCTGCTCACACCCTGTATCGCGTCGATTCTTCCTTTCAGTCGTAGAAGACCTTCTTCCAGCACTATGTCGAGCTTCTTCAACTTGCTACTGCCTTCTAGTCGCTTTCCTTGCTGTAGACACCTGATGTCTTCTCTGAAACTTCTCTCTTGACTTCGTTTTAGCAACAGAATTTCGGCTTGCTCTAGTAGTCCGGCGTCCAATGGCAGGTACTTCTTCTCGGTTTTCTTCGAAGACTGATGTCGCTTCTCTGCTGTTATCGTCTTCTTTCCTTTTGTAGCTCTCCAGGTTGAATCTTCCTTGCTGACGTTGACCTTTTCTTTTGATCTGCAGAGTTGTATGAACTGCAGTACTCTCGCTGTAGCACGCCATAATCTCTTCCATGACGAAAACCTTTCAGGGTCGGGTACGGGATATGTGACGCTTGCAGCCGCTACGACGTCCGTTGACCTTTCTTCACCGGTGGTTTCCTTCTTAAATGTCCTTGGTGCCGGAGAGTGAATTTTTTCTCTCCGCAGAAAGTCAGGCCCGGTGAACCAACGGTGATTACAGTCGAAATCTTCTGGTACGTCACGCGTCGCGTCGTCCGCTGGGTTCTTCTTCGTAGGTACCCATCTCCACTCTTGAGGTTTGGTCAGGTCTTCAATTTCCGCTTAGCGATGAGCCACGAACGCCTTGAATGTTGTTGGGTCCGTCTTGATCCAGGAGAGCACTATGCTGGAGTACAACTCCAATATGTTTTCTTCACCACCTTCAGGTCCATTTCTTCTTCTACGGAGTACGCTAGTCTGCTTCCTAGGAGTGCCGCCTGCAGCTCGAGTCTCGGAATTGACACTGGCTTCAGAGGTGTGACTCTGACCTTCGCTGCCACCAAGCTGACGTGGTAGGTGCCGCTTGGTTCTTCTGTCCTCCAGTAGACTGTAGCTGCGTACGCCGTCTCACTCGCGTCGGTGAATGTGTGCAGCTCCCCCTCGGTGCGACGTGGCACCAGATACCTCGGTATGTGAAGATCTCGGAGCAACTTCATCTTCTCCAGGTAAGTTTTCCATGTTTCGTAGTCCCTTTCTTCTACCTCGTCGTCCCAACCGATGCCGCTTCTCCACACGTTCTGAAGCAGCTTCTTTCCTTGGACGAGAATTGGTGACGCCAACCCCAATGGGTCGAAGGTCGACATCACTGCGCTGGTGACTTCTCTCTTCGTGGGCACCTGGAATCCCTTGATGATTTCTTCTGGTGTGTTACGTAGGTTTGCCCTGAAGCCGAAGGAGTCCCTTTCTGTGAACCAACGCAGGCCCAAAGTCTTTTCTTCTTTCTCGCCGAGGTCTACTTCTGTCTTCTCTGTAGTGTCAGTCTTCACCTCTTGCAGCAGCTGAGGCTGGTTTGATGCCCAACCTCAGAGTTCAAAGCCCGCCTTCTTGTGTATGAAGTCCACTTGTGCGGTCACTCTTCTGAAGTCCTCTTCTGTATGGAAACTATGGAGGTAGTCCTCCATGTAGTGATTCAGCTCGATCGCTCTTGTAGCCTCTGGATACTGCTCCTTGTAGTCCGCTGCGTTCCGGTTCTTGACGTAGATCGCTGTGCTTGGTGACGATGTTGCACCGAAGATAACGGATGTCATCCTATACTTCTTTGGTGGCACGTTGCGATCTTCTCCTCGCCACAGAAACCGCAGGCTGTCTCGATCTTCTGGCCTGATGCGAACTTGAAGAAACATCTCTTTGATGTCGGCCGCCACCGCGAGTTGTCCTTGTCGAAACCGCAGTAGTACGCCGAACAGAGATTGCAGTAGGTCTGGCCCAGGCAGCAGAGCGTCGTTGAGGCTTCTTCCTTTTGAATTGGCTGCCGCGTCGAAGACGATCCTTATCTTCTTCTTCAATGGATGTACCACGGCGAAATGAGGCAGGTACCATGTCTTCTTATTTATCTTCTGGTCCATCAGGGGCTTCTTCTGCATACTTGCTGTCGATTAGGTGCTGGATCTGCTTGCTATACTCTGCCTTCAGCTGAGGATCCTTGTCTATCTTCTTCTCGATGTTAATCAATCGGTTCCGTGCACAAGTGTAGCTGTTCTCGCCAGGACCTACCGGGCACTTCACGGGCCCATGAATGAATAGCCAACAAAGCAGTTGTCCTGTCCAGAGCAATATGAACGCGATACGCGCCCGTTACTACCTACCAATGCCAAACTTAACCTAATGATTACACTACTGACCTTTGCTTCGAGCCAATATCCCTCGATGACCACTCGCAAGTATTGTGTTACTGTTTGTGTGTATTGTGTATGTATATGAACCTTGCGATGGCCTGCAGCAGGGTCCTGACGCGCCGTCGCCAGCTCGCCGCCTTCCACCAACGTCTTGTTTCCACTAAATCTCGTTCAACTTATAGTCTATTTTGGTCCAAACCACCAGGCCTCGGTGCTCCGTGCAGCACAAACCGATACGAGGCAAACCGTACTTAATAACCGATATATTTAAAAACCGCGTTCCTGCGCAACGCCGAAAAACATAACCTCAAACCGCGAAGCCGGTTGCTTTCCGATAGCGATCTGTGTGTGGCCCGCGAGGCGCCGCGAGTCCGCGGTTCGCGGCAGCTACCGTCCTGCTCGCACACGTAGTGATATCTCGCTCGCGCAGCCGACCGAGCGCGGTAGTGGCCGATCTGGCGCGACGCGGGCGCTGTGAGTTTATCTATTGCTATGGTAAAGGCTTGATTACAAACAATCACCCGCCCCGGACCGACCCGTTGTCGGTCCGCTCAAACTCCCGGTAGTCGGGATAACGTTGAAACCGCCCGTCTAAGGATCGAGTCCCTCACCTGTACGTCTGCGATCCGTGGAGACCCATCCTTGCCCGTGATCAGGTTAACGATGCGCCCCCGTCGCCAACACAACGGTGATAGGTTAGCATCCTTAACCAGTACGAGGTCTCCAACGCAGGGTGGGGTCGTCCTGTCCGTCCACTTAACGCGTTGCTGCAGGATATGTAAATACTCCAGCGACCATCGCTTCCAAAAAATTTGAGTCATTTGCTGCAACATCTGATACCGTGACAACCGGTACAACTTTACATCTGTATACGGATACTCTGGCAAGGCGTTAAGTGGTTGGCCAATTAAAAAATGGCCGGGGGTAATGGCCTCAAGGTCATTCGGGTCAGCGCTCAACGGGCACAAAGGTCGCGAGTTTAAGACCGCCTCAATTTTGCAAAACACCGTGGACAACTCTTCGAAGGTGAGGATCGTTGAGCCGATGACCCGGTACAAGTGAGTCTTGGAAGATTTAACTACTGCCTCAAAAATTCCACCCCAGTGGGGGCATCCAGGTGGACTGAAATACCACGAAATGCCCCGACTGGCGAGGCCCGTGCCAATCTCTCGCTCATTTTGGCTCAAGAACAATACAATTTCCTTTAAACAACGGTCGGCGCCCTTGAAGTTGGTACCACAGTCCGATCGAATTAGTGACGGTATTCCCCTTCGAGAAACGAATCTATCCAACGCTGCCAAGAAGGCCTCCGTAGAGAGATCAGCTACCATTTCTAAATGAACTGCCTTGGTCGCCAGACACACGAAGACGCACAAATATGCCTTAACCGACTTCGCGTTACGAAGACGTGATGTCTTGACCATGAAAGGCCCCGCGAAATCTGTCCCTACGCCAGCGAATGGCCGAGCCTCTGTGACCCTGTCGGGCGGGAGATCTCCCATTTGCGGCTGCATTGTGGCTGCCTTGAGTCGGTAACAAGGCAAGCAACGGAACACAACAGTCCGAATCACTCTCCGTGCCGACAAAATCCAGAATTCACGCTGCAAAATGGCCAGAAGTGTGTTGCAGCCTGCGTGTGAATTCCTGGTGTGACGGTCCCATACCAACAACTCCACCAAAGCTCCCTTCTTAGGGAGTATTAGAGGATGCCGCGCTGCATAGGGCAAGTTGGCATTCCGTAGTCGGCCTCCCACCCGGAGCATTCCGTGCTCATCGATGAACGGATTGAGACGGATAAGACCATGCTTCAATCGACCCACGCCAGTCCTCAGGACCCTAAGTTCGTCCTGGAACTCATTCCCCTGAACGGCCTTCACCCAAAGTGAGAGAGCCCTTTGTTGCTCCTCAGGTCCCATTACAGGCGACATGTTTCGCTGCGCGACAGGGCTCCGACAATTATGGAAAAACCGCATTATCCATCCCGTGACTCTAAGTAGCTTACCCAGTGAGCTATACCGTTCCAAAAGAGTGTGGTCTATGGTGGCAGACTCCACTGTAGTCACATTAACCCTCAAACCCTGGTCCGGGGGCAATGGATGCCGTCCGCACTCATTGAATGGCCACTCTGTATGTGGCCGTTCCAACCATTGAGGTCCCCACCATAGAGAATGTTCAACCAGAGCAGGCGCCGGACAGCCGCGTGAGGCGCAGTCAGCCGGGTTAAACTCGCCTGGAACATGTCTCCAGATCAGAGGAGTCTCCGAATTATTTATTTGTGACACTCGGTTGGCCACAAATACCTCGAGCGTGTGAACCGAAGTCTGCAGCCAGCACAACACGATCTGGCTGTCAGTCCATGCATAAACAGTCTCGTTCAGATCCACCGTACCACGCAAGTTCTGCACCACATGGTTCAGGAGCCGCGTCAGGAGGGCTGCACCCGCCAATTCCATCTTCGGAATTGTCCAACGGGTCCGAACAGGCGCAACCTTGCTCTTGGCCATGGCCAATCGTACGATTCCCATACCAGCAGTCTCACCCGTTCTCAGGTAGACTGCGGCTGCGTATCCCTTCTCCGACGCATCACAAAACCCGTGCAGGGTGGCCTTGGCTCCTGCCTGCGGGAGCAGTTTGCGCGGGATCTCAATCTCCGTGATATGTGGTAATGTGGTCACGAATGCCGACCACTCCCGAGCCAGCTCCTCCGTGAGCTGATCATCCCAACCTAGTTGGGCCAACCAAAGCTTCTGAATGAAGCACTTTGCCATGAACGTGACCGGCGCGATCCAACCGGTTGGATCGAATGTTCGGGCGACGGTCGAAAGGACCGATCGCTTGGTCCAGGTCTTCGACAGCAACTCGGCCTCACAATTGTATGTGAAGACATCCTGACTCGGTCGATACTGGACCCCTAAAATTGCCAATGCATGAGGATTGTCAGAGTCCTCAAACAAGTGCGGGTCTTGTTGGTACTCAGCTGGTAGTCCCGCCAGCACCTCTGGGCAGTTCGACAGCCACTTCCTGAGTTCATAGCCACCGGAGGCCATGAACGCCACCAATTCATCCCTTAAGATGAGCGCCTGCTCAATACTATCTGTGCCCGTGCAAACGTCGTCTACATAGACGTCCCTATCAATGACGGCGGCCGCGCGGGGAAAGCGAAGACGTTCCTGTTCAGCCAGTTCTCGTAGCGTACGAATGGCTACATACGGGCTGGGCTTTAATCCGTACGTGTTTGTGTTGAGCTCGTACGTGACCATCGGTTCTTCTGGGCTCTCTCGCCACAATATCAGTTGGAACCGACGGTCGTCTGGATGGATCTCCGTTTGGCGGAACATCATCTTCACGTCCGTGACGAAGACGACCTGATGTCTCCTGAAGTCCGTTATAATATCTGCAATATCTCTGGTCAATTTAGGACCAGCGTGCAGACATTGATTCAGGGACACTCCGTTGGATGTCGCCGCGCTCCCGTCAAACACGACCCTGATCTTGGAGTCAGGGGTCTTCAGGACTGCATGATGAGGCAAAACGTAATGCTCCTCATGACGCCAGTCTACCCGGGACACCGACATGTGGCCCAATGCCAGGTATTCGCGCATGAATTCCACATACTTCTGTCGGAAGTTGGAGTCCCGTTTCATGCGCCTCTCCATGGCTACCATCCGTTTCTCTGCCAGACTCCAGGAGCTTCCCAGCGGAGGTCGATTCGATAGAAACGGCAACCGTGTCATGAACCTGCCCGATGGGAGGCGCACCGTGTTACATTGATAAAATGTCTCGCACTCCTCATCAAGCGGGCTAATCCTAGGAGCGGTGGGTGGCTCTTCCGTTGCCCAGAACCTTTGCAGGACCTCTGATAAAACGCTGCCATAATATATGGGGCTATAATCTGTTGCGTCCTGTGGTCCCCGTACTGGGCCTAATAATGCGTATCCTCCCGCGGTGCGCACGGCCACCACCCCGTTCGGTTGTAGTTCCCGCTTGCCGCTCCGTAGCAGCTTCCCGAGGACGTCAGTTCCAAGCAAGACGTCCACCCGCCCGGGAATCGCAAAATGGGGATCGGCCAACTCCAACCCGTTGGTCAACCCTTTTACCGCCGGCGGTAACCGTATCTGAGGAAGGACCCCGACCACTTCATCTAAAACAATCGCCGTGGCAGTCACCTGCGTGACCGATGCCGAGTCACCCATTTCAAACAGGAGAGTAGTCTGACCCCTGAGGTGAGGCACCCGATTGCCACCTATACCTACTGCGCCATCCCGTGATGGCTCTAATGTAAGGCCCAACCTGTCCACTAGACGGCTAGACACAATACAGCCTTGTGCCCCTGAATCCAAAAGTGCTCGCACGTGCACTGGCTGTCCATCCGTACCCCAGACAGTAATCTTAGCTGTCGGTAATAATACCGTCACTGGCGGGTTGGGCACTCCGGATGAACAAGCTGCTAATTGCTAGCAGGAGCCACTTCCCTCCCCTCCCGACAGAGGAGGAGGGAGCCCCTGGCCCGTATATGGGTCCCAACCCGGGTAGTACACCCCTCGACCCATCGGTGGCATGCTCGTCGGTCGGAAGTAGCCCACTGGCATCCTTCCAAACTGCGGTGGATGCGCCCTCACGCGTGGGCGCTCTGCGAGGGGCGGGGAGAAGCGACTACTCGCGGGCGGCAGCGTGCCCCCCAGCGTGGTCGAGTAAGTCGCATAACCCGGCTCCCCATGCATTACCTCCGGGCACCCGCCCGTATCTCGGCGCCGGTCCTCCTCCCGCGGAGGAGACGGTGGCGTCGGGCGGTACTCCGAATGCCTCGTTGACCCCCCTCCCCGAGGGGGAGGCGACCGCTGATTCTTGGATGCCCCCCCTCCCCTACGGGGGGGTGACCGTCCACCCGAAGCTGGCCTAGGAGGGGGGGTTTGACCTCCCGACGAGGCCCCGTACGCCTCCGCCAGGCAGAGGAGCTCATGATGGGCCCCCCCGCATGTCCGACAGGTGGTGGTCTTGCTGCACTCACGCACAAAGTGTGTACCCAAGCAGCGGAAACACAAGTAGCGCTGCTTGACCACCCCTCTGCGCCTTTGCACCCGCTGCGCTTTAAAATCCGCGCACGCGGTGAGACCATGTCCCCCCTCCCGGCAGAAGGGGCACACTTCCGATTGGAGGGCGTTGTATTTCTGTCCCCCCCGACGGGGCTCAACCGGCTTGGACCCGCTAGTACGTCGGGTTGACTGGGGAGGGTGCGACGTGGTTGCCCCTTGGCAATCGGCCCGCCTGCACTCGCCCTCTAAAAACACCCTCAAATTCTCAAAGCTCGGGAGGTGATCCGTTGACTCGCCTCCATGTGCTTGCTCAAACCGCGCCACTACTTCGCTCGGCAATTTGCGTAAAACCCTATTGACAACAATATACCTATTGTCCCCTAACGACAACTTAAGTCGATCTAACGTATTAACCGCTACAGTGACCGGGTTTAAGATTTTGGACCTTATATCGTGCACGTTAGAAACCTTCGGGATTCCGAATATTTTGTCGATGAGCCCATCAATAATTAATCGCCGATTATCGTATCGGTCAATTAATAGGCCCCATGCCGTTTCATAATTGGCATCCGTAATTTCCAAATGGGTCAAAATGTCGTGAGGCTCACCGGAGAGCCTACCCATTAACTGCGCCATTTTATACGCGGGCGAGAGGTCCGTACGCGAATGCACAACGCTATTAAAGATATCGCGAAATCTCGGCCAATCGGCATACTCGCCGCCAAATTCTGGTACGTTTACTGGCGGCAAAGGCGCCATGATCCCTACGCCCGCCGGCCTGCATTTTTCACGAATGTCGCCTTTTCGCGACCGCTCAATGTCGGCTGCCGCTTGAATAATGCTCATCACCATTTCACCGCACTGGTCCACATTACCCCGCACTACCGCCTGAGCGTCTTTTCCCACCGGCGGATCTTCGTCTTCGATACGCGCTAAATATTCGGCGTGGCATTTTAAAACCGAGTCATACCTTTCATCTACCTGCCGAGCGCGCGTCAATAGCGCGTCTTCGCGGTCTGAGCGACCAATTAGCGTAACCGCTAATGAAAACCATCTTAATTCAGATTCAATTTTTGTCGCGATATGCTTAGTTACTGACGGAGCCATTGTACCAACTTCAATACACGCAAATAAGCAACAATAACTAATAAACACTTAATTTAACCGAAACTAAAATAATAAATAAATAATTATTTTTATTTATTTTTGAGTGAATAACTTTACCACGGAACCCCAATTACTAATAATAATTATACGTTTACCGTATCTAAACGCAACAAAAACAAAGGTTTAAAGTTATTCACTCAACCAATATTCTTATTGTCTATTGCAAACTTAATTCTAATGTACAATGGAATGTGGTTCAATCGCGACCTACCTTCAATTGAAATTATGGCTAGACAATTTTATTTGTATGTACCAAATGTACCAAATCTACAAAGTGGGTTCAACCACGCTCTGCTACCATAAATATGTTCTCGCCAGGACCTACCGGGCACTTCACGGGCCCATGAATGAATAGCCAACAAAGCAGTTGTCCTGTCCAGAGCAATATGAACGCGATACGCGCCCGTTACTACCTACCAATGCCAAACTTAACCTAATGATTACACTACTGACCTTTGCTTCGAGCCAATATCCCTCGATGACCACTCGCAAGTATTGTGTTACTGTTTGTGTGTATTGTGTATGTATATGAACCTTGCGATGGCCTGCAGCAGGGTCCTGACGCGCCGTCGCCAGCTCGCCGCCTTCCACCAACGTCTTGTTTCCACTAAATCTCGTTCAACTTATAGTCTATTTTGGTCCAAACCACCAGGCCTCGGTGCTCCGTGCAGCACAAACCGATACGAGGCAAACCGTACTTAATAACCGATATATTTAAAAACCGCGTTCCTGCGCAACGCCGAAAAACATAACCTCAAACCGCGAAGCCGGTTGCTTTCCGATAGCGATCTGTGTGTGGCCCGCGAGGCGCCGCGAGTCCGCGGTTCGCGGCAGCTACCGTCCTGCTCGCACACGTAGTGATATCTCGCTCGCGCAGCCGACCGAGCGCGGTAGTGGCCGATCTGGCGCGACGCGGGCGCTGTGAGTTTATCTATTGCTATGGTAAAGGCTTGATTACAAACAGTAGCTCTCGGCATCTGCTCCTCTTCATTCTTCCACAGGAGCCCAGCTTCAAATCGACCATCTTGCAGTCTTCTGCAGGTCTTCTCCAGGATGGTGAGTGCTCTTCCCTCTGAGTCGGTGGTGGGTTTTCTTGGTAACACCCCTAGTGCTTCAATGGCGAAGTGTTCTTTGATGGCTTGATGCATCTCTTCTTCAGCCGTGTTGATGTGAAGACACGTGTTCAAAAAGTGTACTGGCTTCGTGCCCCTTTTGTCCGACCCGTGCAGCACCCAGCCGAGTCCCGTTCTTGATGCGACTGGTTCCCCTGGTTTGCCTCTTTTATTTCTCGAGTCACGATCAGCTCCCAGTTATCTTGCCCGATGAGTAGCTGTGGTGACTCCCCTGTATAATAGAGAGAGTCGTTGATCTTCTTTAAGTGATGACAGTCTTCAATCCTTTTCTTGTCTAAGAACTGTGGTGCAAGCTTCAACTCGTCGATGGTTCGGACCCTCTTCAATGTTTTCTTGCTTCCCTGATGAACACCTTTCACGATCAGATCCAATGTCTGGGAGTCCTTCTTCTTTAGTAGCTTGCCTCCCACTGTCTCGATGACCAGTTCTTCTGTGTTTCCTTGAGCGCCCACCTCTTTCGCTATCTTCTCGTCCAGCAGTGACACCGTTGACCCTTCGTCCATGAGGGCCAGTATCTTCTTGAACCCTTTTGACCCGAAGACTTCTACAAGAACTATCTTCAAGTACGCCCTCGTACTGTTGACCGCGTTCACTGTTGCGTCGACACTTGTTCCTTCTTGTGGTTCCTTACCTTCTTTATTGCCTTCGGGTTTCCTTTCTTCTGACTCGACGTGCAGCAGATGATGATGCCACCGCTTGCACTCCTTACACGATGGCTTCCTGCAGCTCTCCTTCCGATGTTTCCCCTGTAGACACTTGAAGCAGACGCGACTTTTCTTTACTGTTGCCCACCGATCTTGGACTGACGCGTTCTTGAACTTCTGACACTTGACGAGGAAGTGTTCGGGCTCACACATAGGACAAGTCTTCTCTTGTTGTTTCGAGTTAGAGCTCCTTTCCTTTTCTTTCGTAGAGTGCGCCGCCTGTCGGTGCGTCCTCTTGAACCCGCTCTTCTCTTCATCCACGGACCGCCAGCGCCCTGCGTTCTCTCTCCACGTCTTCATCGTCTTTAAGGTCATCGACAAGTATATGGCCCAGATATTTAAACCTATTTTTTATTTATTTATTTGTCATCAGGCAACGAAGGCCCATAGATAAAATACACAAACATAATCTTATAAGTAATAATAAACTACTACATATTAAATACAAAAAGTGTTAGTAAATAAAACTTAAACCTATATTAGTAACACTTCACTAGCACTGCACTGGCTTTGTGCCGTCGTGTGGTATAGGTCCGCGGAAGCGACGGAACACCACGTCCTGTGGCCAAAAGCTTTCTTCCAACACCAGATTGAGGTAGCACGTCGGAATGCGCACTACAAACGCCTTGAAATTGACGTTGCGGCGCGACTCCAACAGGTGCACCCTTGCCGTGTAGTTCAACTTTCGGCGCACGTACTCAACGATGTCCTCCGCCTCAGTGGTGTAGTGGAGGCGCGAGATGTACACCGGAGTGTTCGGTTTCGCTGCACGTAACTTAACGTTGGGCTCCATAGGAGCCTTGCCGCAACGGTTCTTGCTGCTTCGCTGCCGGCGCTTCCTCCGTTGCACCGTCACGAAGCCGTCATCAACAGCCCGGTCCATTGCCTTTACAGACACGGGCTTCGCGGGGGGAACATCTGGGGTACTCGCAGTGACGGCAGCAAAACCCTTTTGTAAAGGTTTCGTCAAAGCTGCGCAAGCTGGCAGCGGGACAGGGCGAGGAATTCGGGCAGCGCTGCGTAGAGGAGCTGCGGGGACGGGCGCGGGGCTGTGGGGCACGCAGGTGGAACGCTGCGCAAGCTCAGCATACGAAGGTTGTGCCGGCGACGAAACTGCTGACGCGGAATTTGTCGACGACACATCGAGGCCGGCTCCGCGACACGTGTTTACGTTAGGCACATCGACTGATGACCTAGTTGCCGCCACACTGTTTCGCAACTCGCCAATTTCCTTGCACAAATCGGCGACGGTGTTTTGAGATGCCTCTAATTTTATAAAAACATCTGCGAGGCTGGCCTTCAAAAAGACAATGTCCTTCAGAAGGCTCGCTACATCGACGTGGTCGAAGGTGACGGGAGGCAGCTTGTGAAGCTCCTTCGCCACAAACGTCGGCACGTCGTCTGGGTCGGTCTGCTTGAATAGCGTGATTATGTCTTGCAGGCTTTTCTTAGTCCCGTCACGCCAGCGGGACACCATCTGGTCGCGTTTATTCAGCACACTGTACAACATCAGCTTGGCAGCAGCTATGTCATCCTCGCTGAAGTTAGTTGCGCAGATCTGGACAGCGGACACCTCGTCCATCACATCCAGTTTCTGCTGCAGGAACGCCAGCAACTCATTCACCATAAGTTGATTACTCATGACGAGTTAAATTCGAGCGACAGCTTGCGCTGCGCTAGTCAATACACAAATTATGCAAACACGTCCGCATTTGACCGCGGCACAAGCGAGACTGTTGAGTATTGGGTAAGTAATATATTATGATATAACTACTGTGAGAACTGGAATGGTATGGTAGCGTTAATTACTAGATCGGTTGTTAGCTGTAGTCTTTACTTTCTACTCTGCGTTTTTTACCTGTGACACTGTGTGTCATATACTCTATGTTTTGTTCTCTATGGTAGTATTCCTATGTGCTATCGTGTGCAAATTAAAAAGAAGTATTTAATTTAATATACCGAGTTTTATTAATATATAACATTGGCGACGAAAACGAACCATTATAATAAAAAAAAAGGAAAAAATTAACAGTACCAACAGAAAAATTAAGGGGAACATCAAAGTGCCGGCCGGCGTGACGCCATCTTTTCGGATTTGCAATGCAAATTGCAATAAAATCCGATGTCATCTTCAGAACCAA
The DNA here is from genome assembly GCA_950005045.1 of Agrotis exclamationis. Lineage (NCBI taxonomy): Eukaryota > Metazoa > Arthropoda > Insecta > Lepidoptera > Noctuidae > Agrotis > Agrotis exclamationis. The sequence goes on along the minus strand of OX465415.1, from coordinate 8,820,396 downwards.
GTGAAAGTTTGGATGAAAAAAGTCAAGAAGAAAAACTAAAATTAGTAAGGGAAGGAAAGAGAACTTTCATTTATAAATGTTCAAAAAGCGAATTACTAAAATTACTGCAAGAAGAAAATATCCCATACACCAGTGACAGTGTAGAAAATTTGCGAAAAACATTGAGCGAACACTATAAAAGTAAGGAGAATTTGGTTGAACAGAAACCAGAGACACAAAAAACAAAGATGTCCATGTGCGGCGACCTAAAAGTATTCGACGGAGAAAAATGGGAAGTTTTCAAAGAACAACTCGAATGTTTCATTATTGTTAATGACATCAGCGATGAAAAGAAGGTGCCATTGCTATTAACCAAAATATCACCATCAGTATTCGAAACCCTAAGCTACCTATGCTCACCAAACAAACTATATAAATTATCGTTTGAAGAACTTAGCAGCAAACTTGGAGATAAGTACGCCAAACCATTATCCACAGCATTGGAGAGGGCAGCTTTCAGGAAAAGAAACCAGAATCATAATGAAAGCATAGAAGATTATGTTTTGGCTTTGAGGAAATTAGCTATAGCCTGCAAGTTTAAAGATAAGGAAGACCAAATTAAAGAGAAATTTATGGAAGGAGTATCGTCTAAGTTTATCAAATTTGAATTGATGAAAAGTGAGACTGAACTGTCACTAGAAAAATGTATTTCACTGGCACGCACAGTAGAAGCTGCATTATTGCAGACTAATAATAATAACAGTTAAATACCAGAGGTCTACTATAATAACAAAGGAAAACCAAAACAAAATACCAAGAACAAGAATAACAACAGTGGACAGTGTTTTTGCTGCGGAAAGAAGAACCATATCAAAGCAGACTGTACTCTGAAGCTAAAATACTGTTCAGAATGTGGTCAACAAGGCCATATCTTCAGGATGTGCCCGAAAAAGCAACGTCAAGCCAATGTGGTGGAGACGAATCCCGGGAATGTTAAAGAGGATGAAAAGCAGGTGGAAGTACCCAGTAAAGATGTAGATAAAGAATATATTAAGACTTATGATATTAATAGTGTAAGTAAAATACCTCCTTTTTATCTAGAAATAAAGATCAATGGTCAAGACATTTCTTTTCAGTTAGATACGGGGTCAGATGTAACTGTGATGTCAATAAAAGACAAATCAATTTATTTAAAAGAATTTCAGCTCAAGAAAAGCAACATACTTTTTAAGAATTTTGACCAAAGTATTTCACGTCCATTAGGTATTATAACTGATGTACCAATTAAATATAAAGAAATTAATAAAAATTTAAACATTTTCATAGTACCAGACAACGTACCTAGAGTCGTAGGGCGAGACTGGTTACATGAGTTTACATTATGGCCTCCAAATATTCAAAATAGTCTGAATATCGGTATTAATATGATACAAACTGTTTCAGATGCACAGCAACATCTAATAAACCGGTTCGCAGAAGTATTCAGCCCAGGCTGGGGAAATTTCAAAGGTGATGTGATTTCATTAAAGCTACAACAGGACGCTAAACCTAAGTGCTTACCAGTCCGGCGAATACCATTCGCCCTCAGAGAAAAGGTAAATAATGAAATTATTGGATTAATTGAAAATTGCAGAATTACTCCAGTAGAACAAAATGAATGGGGTACACCAATTGTGCCACTTTTAAAACCAGATGGATCGGTTAGACTTTGTGGTGACTATAAATTAACTATTAATCCACACTTGGTTTTTGATCATTTTCATCTTCCCCATATTGAAGATATTATGGATGTTTTAAAAGAGGGAGAATACTACTGCGAACTGGACTTAAAAGAAGCTTATTTACAAGCACCACTCAGTGTAGAAAGTAAGGATTGTACCACTATAGTTACTGAGTTAGGCACTTTCAAATATAATTTTCTACCATATGGTGTAAGTACAGGGCCAGGTTCATTCCAACGGTTAATGTCCAAAAAATTAGCAAACATTCCCAATACTATTGTATTCATTGACAATATTTATATTAAAGGAAACACCTTGCAAGATGCTTATGAAACAGTTTGTCAGGTTTTAAAAAGATTAAAAGAAAGTGAATTTCAATTTAAATTAAAGAAATGTAAACTCTTCACTACATAATTTAGATGTTTTTGGTTATCGCATAGACAAAACGGGAATAAGTGTTATTAAATCCAACATAGAACCATTATTAACTGCACCGACACCAACCAATTTAACATTATTAAAATCATTTTTGGGAAAAATTAATTATTACTCTAGATTTTTAAAAGATATGGCAACCATTATATCACCATTATATGAATGTACCAAAAAAGATAGGTTTAACTGGACATCTGAGTGTGAGGAATCTTTTAAGGCTATAAAAAACAAATTAGCTTCAACAAATATTTTAAGACATTACGATCCTCAATTAGCATTAATTTTAACATGTGACGCTTCAGAAACGGGGCTTGGAGTTGTATTATCAAACAGAGATAAGGATGGAACAGTCAAACCAATTTCATATGCAAGCAAAAAATTTGTGTTAAATTCAGTAGAACAAAAATATTGTACTATAGATAAAGAAGCTATGGCAATTGTGTATGGTGTAACAAAGTTTTATAATTATCTCTATGGACAACCATTTGAATTGGAGACTGATAATGCAGCCTTAGTACGAATATTTGGACCTACAAAAAGCATTCCCAAAATGGCTGCCAAAAGACTACAACACTACGCTATCTTTCTATCAGTTTTTAAGTATAAAGTACGACATATCAAATCAACACTTAACCCTGCAGACTTTTTGTCAAGAACTGTCACTGTAGGTAAATCAGAAAACGGTGAAGTTAATACTTACTTAAATGCACTGATGACAATGGAGTTTGTTATGTAAATGAATCGGAAATGGAAACATTAAATTGGAAAATAATTCACGAAGTAACAAAAAAGGATACAATTTTCTCCAAGGTTATAAGATATCTGACTGACGGCTGGCCTGAGAAAAAAGAAATTAGTAAAGATATCCTTCCATTTTACCATAGAAAAGATGAATTATCACTAGATAGAGGTTGTATATTTTGGGGGTATCGTATCTTGATTCCTCAGGTCATTCGTGAAGCAGTATTAGCAGAATTATATAAAAGTCATTTTGGCATTATACGAATGAAAGAGATAGCTAGGTCATATTTTTGGTGGCCTAATTTAGATTCTATGATCGATGGTATTACTAAAAATTGTATATCTTGTTTACAAAATAGTAAAAGCCCTTGTAAAATTCAGAAGCCATGGCCGGTACCACCTTCAACATAGTATAGAATTCATGCTGATTTCTTAGGCCCCTTTTATAATAAAATGTTCATGGCAGTGGTAGATAGCTACCTATTCTAAATGGCCGGAAATATTTGAAATGGGAAACATTACTAGTAAACGCACTATAGAAATATTAAAAGGTTTATTTGCTCGTTATGGCTATCCAATACATTTAGTTACAGATAATGGAAGGTCATACACAAGCACAGAGTTTCAAGAATTCTGTAAACAAATTCAATTTAAGCATACATTTTCCCCACCTTACCACCCTGCTACAAACGGTGCAGCAGAGAGATTTGTCGAAACATTTAAATCAGCTGTAACAAAGAGAAAAGAAAGTGGACAAGATCTTTATTCAGCAATTAATTTGTTCTTATCTGATTATAGAAGTACTCCACAACGTACCACTGGAGTGTCCCCAGCTAGATTAATGTTGGGTAGAGAAATCAGAAATAGATTTAGTTTGTTGAGGCCACCACCTTTGGTAGAGACTGTGCAGGAAAGAGTGGAGAGGAGAGAGCAGGGAAATAGAAATTTAAAATTTAAAGTTGGACAAAAAGTTATGGTGCGGGATTACAGGAAAGATAGCAAGCCATGGGTTCTGGGTTTAGTAATTGAGGAATCAATACCTGATGTTACCTATGTAATAGATGTTGATGGTTGTAAATGGAAACGGCATGTGAACCAAATGTTACAGTGTGCTGAAACATTAAGTGAAAGTTAAGATAAGCCAAAAATCTATTATTTAACTGGCTTTCAACATTTATTTATAAAATTTGAAACCACTTTATATATTCATAATTAAGTTAAGTACATTATTTAAGTTTTGATTATTTCTAAGTGACTTATAAATATAATTTATAACTACAATATAGGTATAGGCTACCTAATCTGAGTGTATGCATACTGTTATGTGTGGGAGAGTGTGAGAACTGGAATGGTATGGTAGCGTTAATTACTAGATCGGTTGTTAGCTGTAGTCTTTACTTTCTACTCTGCGTTTTTTACCTGTGACACTGTGTGTCATATACTCTATGTTTTGTTCTCTATGGTAGTATTCCTATGTGCTATCGTGTGCAAATTAAAACAAAGTATTTAATTTAATATACCGAGTTTTATTAATATATAACAACTACAAAATCTCTAATATTTACAAGCGATAACAACTGAATGTATAATTTTATTTGATATAACGATCTCTTAATATTATAAACGATTGACATAATTTTATAATGACTAATTTCTATAATCATAACGATCAATGAATATAAAATCATTTTGTATACCACTCAAAAGACAAAACTTATTTTTGTCTAATTTTTTTATCTTCCTGGTATGTAATCTTACTCTGATGTACCTAGTAATAGTACCACCTACCATGAATGCTCGACGGAGCCCCGCTTCGCGGGGCTTCTATTTCTGCGTGCAAGGTTTAAGTAACCTAACACGAAGGGGATGGCGGGGTCTTTCAGACCCCGCCATCCCCTTCGAACCTAACCTGTCCGTGTCGGGATGTCCCAAGTCCCGAGCTCGCTTCGCATGCTCTTGGATACTAAACGTCAAATTATAATTATGTTTCAAACGTTATGATAATGATTTTCGCTTAAATAAACGTTATCCCCTTGTAAGCCACTGGGAAGTTTTCTTCCCACAACCTGTCATTAGTGTCAAATTTCGGAAAAGCCAACGGGAAGTTTTCTTCCCAAGTGACGGTTAAGAACTGTCACTTTGACAAGACAGACATTTGACAGGTCTGATATTATTGGATGTTTAGGCTTACCAGTGGTTATATCAAATAATATTATATGAAATGAGTTTTAGAGTAACACAAACATTATGTGTAAAGAAATTATATCAATCGTTGGTATTTCTCACGTTGATTATATCATGTGAACGTTATTGAAATGAAAATATTATATCAAATAACTTTATATGAAATGAGACGCACTCAAACCTATTCACCTGCTTTATAGTGGCGCCGTTCAGCGAAATTGAAGGGATGGTGTCAGGGGGTATCCCTTTTCGTCTCCTAAAACTGTTTGTCCGAAAATCATTATCCGTAATACGTTTGCTATAAAATTCAGTAACCATAATGATCAAAAATTCTAAATATCGTTTTACATAATTATTTTCACTTCTAACGCTGTTCTGACATAATATCGAGTATCATAATAATTGAATCTCCTAATTTTGTATGAAATAAAGTCATGTGTCCTAAGTGTTGTATTACATAATGTTCATTATTCCGAATGTTCAATTAGGTATAGTAAAATTGATATTTCTTTAAATTGTTTATGTTGCTTGAAACCCCTTCGACAGAAGTCGACCTCATATTCGTGACCAAATGTTTATGCTCTGTGTAAAGATAAACAAAAGTATGCCGTATTATTTAAATAATAAAAAAACGGAGAACTTGGGATCCAAGAGCGAGCGAAGCGAGCTCGGGACTTGTGGGCACCCCGACACGGACAGGTTACTTTAAACCATGATGCAGAAATAGGAGCCCCGCCAAGCGGGGCTCCGTCGAGCTTCCTTATTGGGTGGTAATCAGTAACAAAATAAACAAAATGTTGAAACAATGATGACGACTAAAGTTTTTTTGGTTATTTATGAAATTTTTAATAATTGTAATTTAGGACTTATAAAGAAGATCGGCAAGGTCAGTGTCGCTTATTTGAGAAACGAGTCTAAACTAAATTATATGCATTTTATACATCAAGTAGAGTAGTTTATTTTCCTGTTTAAAGTTTTTTTTTTTTATTTTATGGGAAAAGAGAAAAAAGTTATAAACAAATATTTTGTTAAGTCAGAAATAAAAGTAGCAATAACTAAACGCAAAACAGCGGTATTGAGTAATCATTGCCATTTTTAGTAGAATAATACCTATTATTAGAATATAAATGTTGTTGGGTGGTTATAAACTAACCATTAACACATTTTTTCTTTTTATATTAATATACATTAATGCCATTAAAATATTCCTTTCTTAACCATAAACTGTATTCATAAGTAATTAAAGAAAACATAACATAATAGTTAGTTTTTACAGTTCATATCTGGCAACATTAAACTGTTGGCATTTCTAACTGAACTGTCATGTCATGTCATCCTGCGATCTGTCAGTCACAGTCGTACGAATCCTTGCGATCTGTTTAAGTGGCTACTTCCCATTTGGTAAACTTCCCATTTCGTAAACCTCAAACTGTACCTACTAAAAAGTTGCGTTTGGTAAACATTTCGTTACTTCATACATTTAATCCCATTTGGTAAACTTTGTTAGTATTGTTATTTTTGTACGGTACAGTCAGTGTCAAATTAGTATTAAATTAGAGATGTATATATTTTTAAATGCTTCAGTCTTGAGATAGTATCTCGACCATCAAAAAGAATGGCTGATCAAGAAGAAGTAAAAAAAACGTATTAAAGTCTGTAAAAATACCACGATGCTACTAAAAATACCACGTGCTTTTCCCGCAAAAGAAGCACCGAGCGGGTTCTCAGGTAGGGATTTATTGTCCTTACCATCGTTTTAAACAAAAGGTGTGAATGAGATAGACATAAGTAAGTATACGTAAATTATATCTATTACCGGGTTTAACTTATCAGTTCACTCGTTTTATGCATAGTGCAAGGTCGTTGCAATGTCGGGTGAGGGATCTTCTAGTGGTGCAGTGAATTTAAAAATTATTAATAGTATACGAGGCGGTGAAATTTTATTACGCGCTGGGCATCAATATTATAAACAGAAAAATAATAAGGACTCAAGTTGGTGGCGCTGTGTTAATAGAAAAGATGGATGTTCAGCAAGTGTAACTTTGAATTCAAATCGAAGCCATGTATTAAGAGAAAATGCTCACTGCAGTTCTTGTATTCCGAATTTTGAAAAAAATGAAGTGAAAGTAGCCATCGAAAAATGTAAACAAACTATATGTGAAGATCTGAAGCCGATTCCAGCTACATACAGGAAATGTACTAAAAAGCTGAAAGATAATGGTTATGAAATTATTAAAGAATTACCAAATTTTGACAAAGTTAAAAGCAGTTTGTATAGACACAGAAATAGACAACTAGGAATCACAAAATCTCAGCACTCTAACTCTACAGAAATCGTGATTCCTGACCGTTTTAAAGACAATTTATTGTTTGATGAGATTGACGGTGAAAATAGAATGATTGTGTTTGGTTCAAAGAGTGCAATTGCACATTTAAATGACGTCCGTCACTACTTTGCGGACGGAACGTTCAAATGTTGTGCAAAGCCGTTTCTTCAACTATACGTTGTACACGGAGACATAGGAAGTACAGAAACTGGGACAAATATTGTACCATTTTTTTATGCAGTGTTGACAAACAAAGAAGAAACTACATATGAAAGACTGTTTTACAAACTAAAATTTCATTTACCAGAGTGGACAGCCGATATTATTACCTTGGATTTCGAAAAAGCTCCAATAAATGCAATTAAAAAGACATTTCCAAACATAATTGTTAAGGGGTGTTTTGTTCACTTTGGCAGAGCGCTATTAAGAAAGGCAAAATCTCTTGGCTTATTACAACATGAAGAATCTCACTATCACGTCAAACTATGTATGGCTCTGGCACATTTACCAAAAGAAGACATAAACGATGGATGGCTATACGTTATGAGTCAAAGGTAAATTAATTTTGCAGTATTGAAATGAACGCGTTTAGTTCTGGATATTTCTTCTACCGCCATTTTCTACAGCCATTTTTATGCGTTAGAAACTAGGTAATATATGGTTTTTCGTATCATAATCTTCAACGAATTAATTCTGTTACAGTTTTGAACAAAAAGCTATAACTGAATTCAATGATTACTTTGTGGATCAGTGGTTGGAAAATGAAGATATGATGAATATTTGGTGCTGCTACGCACAAAGACACCGCACTACAAACCTCATGGAATCTTGGAATTGGAGTTTCAATAGTGAAATTGGAAAAAGGCCATCAATTCTTTTATTTTTCGAAACGATATCAGGCAATATTAAACATTATGAAAATCTTCTGAAAAGGTACATATTTTTGTTTCAATGACCTGTATTTTTAGGCGACACATATGATAAAAATTATACATTATTACTTTAATTAATCATAACAATTTTTTACAGCTTTTATAATAATGGAGAAAGTATATCAAAACGAAGAAAAAAATCTATCCAAAATGATATACGAATTAACAATATTCTCGGCGATTACAAAAGTGGAAAAATATCATTGGAAAATTGTTTGAACGAATTATCAAGAATTGCTTGTATCACTTTATAATTTATTTATTGATTTTTAACTTTGTAGTGTAGGTAGTAAATTTTTTATGTTAATATTCCAAATCTGTGATTATATTTTATAGTTGATTTTGTGTGTAATTTTTAATGTTAATGTACCAAATCTGTGATTATTATTTGTTTTTATATTTAAAAGTTGATTTTGCATGTATTTTTTATGTTATTGTACCAAATGTGTGATTATTATTGTTTTTATATTTTATAGTTGATTTAGTATGTATTTTTTTACGTTAACGTACGAAATCAGTGACTGTTTATTTTTATATTTTATAAGTAGTTGATTTCGTATGTATTTTTTTATGTTAATGTACATTAACATAAAAAGATAGTACCAAATCTGTGATTATTGTTTTTTTATATAAGTTGATTTCGCATCTAGATTGACTTATGTTATTAAAAAAATAAAACTTGTCATCGAAATAGTCAAATCGAACTGTGATTTTTCTTAAATTTTTTGAAAGTTATTTGTACACCCCACTTTTTATTTCTGTTTTTAAATATCAATATGTGTAAATGGCATACGTACACATAATCCGACTATTGTACTTGTGATTAAAAATATTTAACAAAATAAATGACAATGTTATCATTAGTTTCGTTTTTCTTTTTTTACTTGACTGTACCCATTTCATCTGAAAGTTTACCAAATGGGATATAACACAAAAAAATATTGAAATGTTTTCGAAATGGGACTAAATGTATGAAATGTATAATGTTTACCAAACGCAACTTTTTAGTAGGTACAGTTTGAGGTTTACGAAATGGGAAGTTTACCAAATGGGAAGTAGCCGTTTAAGTCTGTTACTTGTTTACTTTCCAACTCATTAGTGTTTACTTGCATTGTTTATTCCGCGTTCAGTTGAGCTTTCTAGTTCCTGCGTGTCGAATCCTTGTGATAGTGAACGCTTTTTTTGAGACAGGACTCTTTATTTTGTTGTGTTTACTTGCATTGTGTATTCCGCGTTCAGTTGAGCTAAGTTCCTGCGTTTGAATCCTTGTGATAGTGAATACTTTTTTTGAGACAGGACTCTATTTGTTATAATAAACATGTCCCGTTCTAACGTTCGGTGTGTTAACTGCGAACTTCGGTTGACGAGACCTCGTCATCGTCTTTCAAACGAAAACGAAGACCTCCTTAATATTATAAGGCTATGGAGTTATCCAAGGCAGGTGAGTAAAAATATACAGGTCATTTTTAAACTAATGTCTACAGTTACTGAAGATTTGTAATAGTTGATAAAGCAGTATTAGTTTTGCACCACTTTCAACTTTCTCAAATGTTAATAAGTAAAAGCAAGTGGAAAAAATGATACAAAAGTCATACTACCTTGTAAGAGTGTGATTAAATCTTTGTTTTCCAACCCTGTTAGTAAATGATAATTATAGTTAAATATTTTATTAATATGCTTATATGGACAGGTCATGTATTATGATCATAGATCGGAATAGGTAGAGCTGTTTTATGTACTTGCCATAGCTTTTTTTTTTTTTTTTTTTTTTTTTTTAGGGTGGTAAAATCATCAAATGAGTCCTCCCGCCCTGGGTGGGGCGGGAGGGACTGTCAGACTCTTACTGACTAAAATCCACCCGTGTTCCGTCGGATGCCCTTTACGTTCCGGGGCCACGGTATCCTGGATTAAGAAAAATCCGCGACCCCGGCAGGCGTTTGGCCCCATGAGGGGCCCCGTCGGTGACGCGTGAAACACGACGCGCCACCGACCCGGGCTTGGTCCTTGTTCGGACGGCGAGCATACCCATTACTCACCGTCCGCAAGCCCGCTCCGCCACTGTGCCCTCTGCTGTTCAGAGGGACACGCGTTGGAGCGTCCACCCGACAGGCTATTTGCATACGGGCAAAGAAACCCCTTAGGCACACAGTGCCTAAGGAGAGATTTTGCCCGCATCCCAGGGTGCACCGTCCCGAAAAACTGGTCTTCCCCCCGGACGTATCCGAGAGGGAACTCCAGTCCACGGGCGCACGTGGAGGTTTCCTGTCTTAGCACCCCACTTGCCATAGCTAAGAATAATATGGATATTCCCCGAGCCCCAGGATTTGGAGTGAGACAACAAGTTACTGTTGGTAAAGAATTGAATTCTAGTGGCGCAGAAAGAGACAAAAACAGATGCATCACTCTAGTGACAGAAACACCCCACTATTGTTTCTTTTGTTTTCATAATGCGGCTACATTACGCGTCTCTTTCCCGTGTAATATCCATTATTAACATCAATGTTTGCGGTCAATGAACCAAATAGCTCTACCTATTCTGATCTATGATTATGATCTATTTTTGTAGGACTAGATTTATTTTTCTTTACATACCTAACATACATAAATGTTTAATTGTTTATTTTATAAGATGCTTTGTACAGCTTCCAATGTGTATGACACATAATTATATATGTCGTGGATAGCAATATTGTTTTTAATAAAAGTTGCTCAATTGATTAGTGTAGTAGTGGGGCAAACGCTGTGACGTTATGTTGTAACGCACGTGGACAGAGTCGTTTTGGGAAGTGGGGATTGTCGAACGCTCAGTTTGTATCGAGACGCGGACCAAGTCACATCTCTAAAACGAAACTGTCGGTTTGCCTAACTAAAATATTATCAAATAATATTGTGAATTAAGTGATTGTGAACAAAAGTGAGGTTATATTAACGTATCGTGTTATTAGTGCTATACTTCAACGACACCTATGAAATGGATCCTTCACCACCGAACCGAGATGATGACGTCCTATCGCTCTGCCGTCGCTGACGTCGTCATCAGAAGTGGGATTGGACCACGACGACCCACGTGTTCGAAATAAAGACGGTAGCGACGAAAAATGGATGCGTTTGTTGGAACAACAAACCCGCAATTTTCTGACACTGATTCAGGCCGTGAAAACACCTACTACGTCGTCACATGGCTTTCGTTTACCGGATTTCGATCCTGAGAAACAAGATGTGGATGCACGTGCTTGGGTGACGACTGCAGAGATGTGATAGACGATCGTCTCTACCTGGCTATCTACCGTGTCGTTTCCTGGGATGACGTGAATCGATTTTGAGCAACTTTATTGCAAGACACGTGGCCAGCTACAACAAAAGCTGCAAGCGGTTTCTTCTAAGAAGAGAAAGCTACCTAGCGATGACCGTGATGTCCCTGAAAAGCGGTACAAAGCGAATAGTGCTGTGAAGCCTCCGAAGTGTTTTACCTACCACGGCGCAATGAGAGGAGCAACGCCGACTCCGGGTCATCAAGGCCTGTAAATGAAAAGAGGTTTGACCTGTGCCTCCTGAACGCGTCGACTGGGACCCTAGATCCGGTGAGCAATTTTCATTTCGTTACGACTCTGGTGCCGAGTGTTCTTTAATTAAAGAATCTGTAGCCTGTAAATTTGAAGGAAAGTGGATTGATGAGACTGTGACTATGACTGGGATAGGGCAGACTTTCGTTAACTCTATGATACAGATTTTGAATTTGGTAGAGATCCATGACATTAGTATTGAAATTTGTTTCCATGTATTGCTTAATCATTTTCTACGTTATACTATTATGATTGGACGTGAGATTCTAGAACATGGTTTGACTGTTCAGATGACTACTGACCGAATTAAGATCTTTAGGTATCCTTTTATTGCTTCTTGTGAGGTTGAGCGAGTAATGAGCACGCTCAGAAAACATGCTCACTGCGCTGAGGAGACAAACAATCGTTCGTGGCAAGATGCGTTGCCCGACGTTCAGCTTGCTCTCAACTGCGCTGTAAGTAGAGTCACGAAAGCTAGTCCTCTTGAGCTGCTGATCGGTGAGGCTGCTAGACCCATTAATATTATGACTGCAAATGATGAAGAGCCTCATGTTGACATCGTTGAGGTTTATTTATGGCCTACGGGAAGCGGAAGAAATATTTCTAGACATTCTCAAGAAACAAGAAAATCAGTCCTGGGTCGCTCTTGTACGAGTGCATGAAGATTTTCTCCAAGCAAGCAGGTAAGCTGACGGTATAACGTGTGACCATGGTGAGTGAGGATTCTCTTCAAGGTTTCCGAGAGCCATGCTGTTTTCAACGTGTAAATTTAAGGATATCTGGTAAGAGTTTCTTTACTTATGTTACTTCAACAATAAGAACGTAACCAAACTGAATCGATCGCGGATCATTGAGAGTATTAAAGACCTAAGCGTGCACTTGATGGATTGCGGAGAATGCCTGAGGGTCAAGTACCATTTTGAAGTAGAAGATGTTGACTTGGATGATAGTGTGGAATCTTAGTCGGCTGGTCAGACCATACCAGTAGCCATTTCGTAGCCGTAATCCGTATCTTATTGACATCCCGGTGTCCATGGAGGCGCGGTGTGCGGATGGCACTGGCGGAGGTCGCGTATTGTGCGTTCATGGTGAACGGTGTGAAACAAACAGAGGTTTGTTGGTGGGGCTAGTGTTAGCCATAGGCCACGAATTTGATTCCTGCTTTTTGATGATAAGTTTCTTGCATTGTAATGATACAATTGCAAAGGTACTTGGTTGCTCTGGGATTTACGGTCAGTCTTAATTGTGTATGTTTAGTGTTTGAACTTAAACTTTACTTGGCTTAATTTTATTTTGATTTTCAGCGTTGCGTCAGGATTGACCGAACGGTGTGTACAAGTTATTTTGTTTTTTGAAGAAGAGGAATTTGGCTGAACATGGAGAAAGCTTCTGCCTATGACAAGAAAATTTTGACTCTACAAAGGCCAAGTTACAATCTTGACTATTTAAAATTGTAGAATTACTTAGATGGTGATCATTACCTACTGAAATCTTTGATAATAGAACTTATAAGTACGCCCACGATCGCGTCTGAAAGATTCCTCCAAGTAGTCTATCTGATGGGTTAGATTTGGTGAAAGTAGAAGATGGTGAGGAGGGTGCCACCAGTAAATAGAACACATACCATAGCTTTTTGGTCGCGGTGCACGCACTAGTCTGTAGTCGTAACTGCAACTCACTGTGGAGTTGTTCAGAGCGCGATGGGCAGCTAGTGGTGTACCATAGTTTTTGGTCGCGGTGCACGCACTGGTCTGTAGTCGTAACTGCAACTCACTGTGGAGTTGTTCAGAGCGCGATGGGCAGCCAGTGGTGTACCATAGCTAATTGGTCGCGCCGCACGCACTAGTCTGTAGTCGTAACTGCATCTCACTGTGGAGTTGTTCAGAGCGCGATGGGCAGCTAGTGGTGCGGCGGTGACTAATAGAGTTTTGAAGGACAATATTTGTATGGTCATGTTATGACCTTAGTTGTTATGACCTAGTCGCGGACTCGATGAAGTGTTGGTCGTATCACATGAGGTGATGACGATACTGGTACCAATTATGTATTGACACTGGCTGCTTGTAGCTGCCGAGCCATGAGTGGTGTGTTTTCCTTTTGAGATTTGATAATTATGAGACTTAGAGGAACCTTTTGTGTTTAAGTTGTTAAATTGATTTGAAGTTTTGATAACGCGTTACGGTTAGAGATGGGTAACTAGCCGAAATTTCAATAACTTAGCTAACCGGCTATTTGTGTTGTAATAGCCAGCGAGCTAGCCAGCTATTTGGCTACTTGGCTATTGAACAATAGCGTTTAGTAACTAGCGGCGCAACGAAGCGGCGCCGGTGTAGCTAGGTAGGACTTAAATAACGCAACATCAAGCTGGGCCCGATCTGAATTCGATCCTAAATCAAAAAGAAGTGATTTCCTCTCTGAGGTCACAATAACCAAAATACTAACTTTCAAATTTTTATTTATTTTAAACCTAACGGTAACTAACCAGCTTTCTAGATCATCGTATTTCATAAGTTCGTTCATTAAACGAACGAAATTACTAAGTACTTATAATGCTCTTTTTTTGTCGAATCTATTTTGTGAATATTGTGAGAAAAAGGTCGACGATGTCAATGAAGATCGTACACGCGTAGCGCAGTGAGCGCGCACACAGCTATCGGCTATTTTGGCTACTCTAGCTACCCGGCTACCGAATACCGGGATGGCTATAAAACGTAGCAGTTAGCTATACTCCGTGGCGGCTACGCGGCTACGAGCGGCTACGCGGTTACGAGCGGCTACGCGGCTATATCATAACCTGTCAGTTATCTAGCCAACCAATAGCCGATAGCTAGCTATCGTGTTGACGGATATCATAGCCGTGGCTATTTTGCTCATAGCCGGTATTTGGCTAGTTATGGCTATAGCTACCCATCGCTAGTTACGGTCAGGTTGGCCGAGTTCTCAAAAATGCCTCAAAGTTGGTTATCATGTTACAGATACACACGAGGACGTGTAACTCGTCAGGCTGGCCGTGTCGTGGATAGCAATATTGTTTTTAATAAAAGTTGCTCAATTGATTAGTGTAGTAGTGGGGCAAACGCTGTGACGTTATGTTGTAATGGCGGCACGTGGACAGAGTCGTTTTGGGAAGTGGGGATTGTCGAACGCTCAGTTTGTATCGAGACGCGGACCAAGTCACATCTCTAAAACGAAACTGTCGGTTTGCCTAACTAAAATATTATCAAATAATATTGTGAATTAAGTGATTGTGAACAAAAGTGAGGTTATATTAACGTATCGTGTTATTAGTGCTATACTTCAACGACACCTATGAAATGGATCCTTCACCACCGAACCGAGATGATGACGTCCTATCGCTCCGCCGTCGCTGACGTCGTCATATATGTTGTCTTTTTGATGTTGCTTCATTGTCATTGTAACTGGACACTACTTTAATTAAAAATACCCCATTCAGAGTGTTACAGAGGCTAACAGTTTTTTTATTATTATGTTACAGATAACTGATGCTGACTTTGTATGCCAGGCTTGTTGGGATTTAGCAAGTCATGCTACTAACCAAGTTGCACCCGAAAGACAAGTTGGACATCAAAATGTTTGTGTTGGATGTGGCCGTTCCATTCTAAGAAGCAGAAGTCGTTTAGTACTGAGAGAAAACAGTACTGATGAAGAACAACAACTTGCTGCAATCATTTCACAGTGGATACAGCACCGTCAAGTAAATATATTTTTGTGTTTAATAAAAATATTTTTTGTATAATTTCGTTATAATAAATATTGATTGTATTAATTATTGTTTTAGCTTACTCCTACTGATGAAGCATGTGGGCCATGTTGGCTACGAGCTCAAAGAATATTGCGTCGCAGCATTAACACCCAATCAAACAGTGATGCTTCAGAGGATTTGGCTATACCCCCGCACCAAAGCCCTCAACATGAGGAAATTGGAGATTGCTGTGTGAATTGTGACATACAGGTGCCGTCGGCAGAAAATAGGCATTGTCTGTCTTCAGAAAGTGAACAATTTATAACAGTTATAAAGCTGTGGACCTATCCTAGAAATGTAAGTTACAAGCTATTATTGGAATCAAATATAGCAGCTCACAATTTAGCACCCATTAATATTAGTAGTCATTTTTACCCGTGGTGCAAGGCAACTGGGCTTCTCCCAGTTGTAATGTGCCTTTGTGCCTATTGGCCTTGCTTTGTTCTGTCTCCTGCTTGCATGGAGGGAAGTGGAAACATATTTTTCCTACTCCTCCACTATTCTTTTCTGATTAATTTTGTGCAGGATCTAAGACAGGTAATTTCATTCTCTGGGACACGTCGAGCTTCATTGTCATGGCGCTTTTCTGGTGGTTGCCACTGTTGATTCTGGCTCTCGGGAGTTGCAGTAGTTTGGGAATAGTGTGGTGGGTTTGTCCCATAAAAAAAAGCTATTATAATTATAATTTTTTGACTGTTTCAGTAAGTCAAAGTCGAAAATTCAGTGAGAAATAAATTGTTAATACATACTTTCTTTTTAGATTGTGGACACTGATTATGTGTGCCACACCTGTTGGGAGCTTGCAAACCACCAGGTCTTATCTGAAATTCCAAAAGAGAATCCAGTGCAACAATCTGGAAATCAGGAAATACCACAGCAGCGATACATTACACTGCCAAACATTAGACGAGCTGCTGACACTAGAAGGCATTGCTTATTTACTGACTGCAGGAATCCTGAGCGATACCATATTCCGGACACAATACGTAGACGGGTGCTGAGTGACTGCAACTTTTATATACCAAGAGGTGCAAGGATATGCGGTTACCACATGGGTAGAAACACATTTGGTGAACTGTACACATCTGAAAACACATTAGACCATTTTAATTGTTTCCAAATTGAAGATATGGTTTTCATATTACAAGAACCTGTAAGTGTTTTTAATTTTGAAGACATCCAGAGTCTGCCAGAATATTTGGCACATTATTTTTTGGGAATTTCCTTATCCCAACATCAACAAATAATGAACGAAACCAGAGGACTTCGTGAAATGCACAGAGGAAGTTTTGCATTAACTGCTTTATTATGCAAATTAAGGACGGGAGACTCGGGAGACAGGTTATCGAGTCTATTTCAAACGCCAAGGCGCACCGTGGAAACCTTGATGAACAAGGCTAGGGACATTTTAGCTCAAGAGTATGTGCCTCAGCATTTGGGTCTGCATCATATAAGCCGGAGTAATGTCATTAGCAAAAACTCCTATATAGCAAATAGTTTATTTGGCAGACCTGATCTCCCTCTGGAGAGACAAAATGCAATTGTTATCTGTGATGGCACCTATGTTTATGCCCAAAAAAGCACAAATTATTTATTTCAAAAAGAGACTTATTCCCTCCATAAGTATCGAAATCTCATAAAGCCATTCATGATTGTATGCTGCAATGGATACATCCTGGATGTTACAGGGCCGTATCCTGCCACTACTAATGACGCGTCGATAATGATGGATTTGTTAAATAAAGACAGTTTTTTGGAGTTTTTTAGAGAAGGTGATGTTTTTATTCTCGATAGAGGCTTTAGAGATAGTGTAGACGCTATACATCAGCGTGGCTTCCTCGCCCATCTACCAGAAACCCTGTCACCAGGTCAATTCCAATTATCTACTTTGGACGGGAACAGGTCTCGCTGTGTGACAATAAATAGATGGGTTGTGGAAGCCGTTAATGGCAGGATCAAAAGGGACTTTAAAATATTCAGGCATGAATATTTTAATCGTGCATGCCCTCACATGATGAAGGATTTTTCCATTGCAGCAGCTCTGCATAATGCATTTGCCACAATGTTTGTGGATTCAAGTAATGCCGAACAAATTGTTAGTATTATAAATGAAAGGCTTTTTGCAGACAACATTTTAGCAGAAATAGTACAAGAAGAGAATCTTAATAGAAGAAACTCTATATTTACCACAATAACAAGTTCAAATATTGTGTTCCCTAACCTGTCTATGGAAGAATTGGTCCTCTTTGCTTGTGGCACCTATCAAATTCGACAAGCTAGGTCATATATAGGTGAACAATTACGTTTCCATGGCCTTTATACAATAGAAGTTTGCAGAGAGGACCATGTCAATTTAAGCAGGTTAGGGGGAATAAGTTCCTATTTGATTCGAGCTAAAGTAAAGTCCCGGCATGTGTCAAGAAAATCATATTATGTTTTCATATCAATTGATCGTGAACAAGTGGGTAGGAATGCCATCACTGGATATTGTTGCAATTGCATTGTTGGTTCGCGCACTGTGGGATGTTGCTCTCACGTTATGAGCATAGTATGGTACCTGGGCTACGCACGTAACCAGGATAATATAACTCCACCTGCACAATTCCTTGACCAAGTTTTACTCAGGATAGATACTTAACTGTTAAAAGTATGTATGTGCCTACCTATTAAATGTTTGTGAAAAAGTCTTTGTTTCATTTTATAAAATAACAGATTACCTTGCCTGCCTACCATATTGCTGGATCTAGCTTATATTGCCTGTGATACATATTATGTACTACCTATGAATGCCTTGCTTTAGAAACCTAGTGTATTAAGTAATATATAGAGTTGGCCTACAAGTACCTTTATGTGCGGTTCGCCTAATGATCCAGCAGTATTCAAAGGCTAACTTTTTTTTTAGCGTGGTAAAATCATCAAATGAGTCCTCCCGCCCAGGGCGGGGCAGGAGGGACTGTCAGACTTGTACTGACTAAAATCCACGGTGTCCTTCATTAGCCCTTTACGTTTCAGGGTCACGGTAATGGAATAAGTTCCGCGACCCCGACAGGCTTTGGCCCTCTAGAGGGGGGCCCCATCATCATGCTGACACTCTTTGAGGCGCGCGTGGAACACAACGCGCCGTCGACCCGGGCATGGTCCATGGTCGGGTGGCGAGTTGCCCATTACTACTCGCCGCCCGTGCCTACGGTGGCCGGAGATCGTCCCGCGACGTCCGACGCCGTGGGCATCTACCACTGCGGCTGGGGCGGAGGGAGGACGCTGTCCTCTCTCTCTCGCGGCCTGCCTCTTTCGCGAGCATAACTGCTTCGCAGAAGGAGGCGACTGCTACCCACTCCGTCTCGCCCCGCGGCATGGCCATTCAAAGGCTAACCTTTTGGTGTAGGTAACAACCTTACACCCTTACACTTACATCCTATATGTTTCGCCTCAAAGGTAAAGCGTTATTAGAAATGCAAATACTTAAAACATGTAGGTATACATCATAATTATAAACAGATATGATTGTGCATTGTATTCTAAAATAAATTAATCTCCACAAGAATCAATCATATCAATACCTAGGTACACATTCCACAACACACGTTATCTAACCTAAACAGTAAATCTTCAAACCGATTTTCTATCAAAATCCCATTACAAAAAAATATGCTATGATTACACTTTATGTTATTGGGCCTTAGATCCATATCTTTCGGGTGTTTTCACCAATGCTCGCGAAGTTTAAAGGCGACACTCAAAGTACATGGGGTTTTGCCAATCTTCTTTTATGGAAATTGGTTTTATGTATTTTGTATATTATTGATTGTTATATTTATGACATACGAATTTAGGACATAAAGTATTTAGGAAATTCAATGTTATGGCATGTGATATTATGTGAAATAAGTTCGGGTAAGTAATCATTCAGACAAATGATGATTAGTCTAAAGTGCAGTTTTCATTTTAAAAGTTACGTAATAACGTGTGCAACATAACAGTAAAAAAACAGTGAAAAAACCAGAACTGTGTACAAACTATTACTAAAGATATAAACAAAAACGTTATAACGATTTTAAAAGTGGCCGTTTGCAAATTTCTTTGTTTCTGTGTCGAAGTGTATTGACCTTTGAACAAGTAAATTGACACACGCTTAATGA
Organism: Agrotis exclamationis; assembly: GCA_950005045.1. Classification (NCBI taxonomy): domain Eukaryota; kingdom Metazoa; phylum Arthropoda; class Insecta; order Lepidoptera; family Noctuidae; genus Agrotis; species Agrotis exclamationis. The sequence goes on along the minus strand of OX465415.1, from coordinate 8,800,612 downwards.
CCACAACATACTGGCACCAGAGCGTTAAATTCGCAACTAAAGACCAAGCTTCGGTGGTCTGGCGACGTAAGACGCCTGCCACTGATACAAGTCTTGTGGCCGCAAGTTCAAACCCCGCAACTTGCATTACTTTTTGTGATAGGAAAAAGTGTTTTGAGCATTAGCACTTATTTATTCGAACCAAGTAGTATAAGCAAAATATCACAAACAAACTACGGAAAGAACAGAGATCCAATAGCTCGGTTGCGAACGTGTAGCGCCTGCAGAAATTGTGATAACAACATTGGAATCAACCCTGTGTCTCTATGCACTTAATATTATTATACCATAATTACTGATACCTGCATTGTCCGCTCATTCGGCATCAACAGTTAAAAATACTTAGGCCTTGTACTCAACGCAGTTGAGCACTTTAAACGAGTAAAATGGACAAATCTCTCTCTGATACAAATATCAGCACAGAAATGGACACAACTCCACCTAATTTTTTATCTACGCGAAACAAGAGATTAAGGGAAGAGGATTTACCAGAGGAGTTTTCAAAATTTAGAAATGAAATTAAGGAAATGTTCTCTTCGTTTATATTGTCTCAACAAAATGAATTAAAGATAATTAAGGATATCCAGACATCAAATAACAACATCGAAACTGCCATCACTCGTCTGACTCAGCAAAACGATGAGTTTCGGAAGAAGGTTGAATTTCTTGAGTTACAGGGAAAAAAGGATCGCGAGTACATCGCCATATTGGAGGATAGGATCGACGATATGAACAGAAGCAATAGGAAAGCCTGCATCGAGATAAAAAACGTTCCCAAAAAGCATCAAGAGAGTAGCGCTGACTTGGTAAATATGGTCACGAACTTGGGAAGACACTTAAGTATCGAGATAGACTCACGCGACGTCAAGGATATTCATCGCTTGCCTAGTAAGAAAGAAGGTATTAAGAACACTCCTATAGTTGTTGAACTCAACTCCACGCTGCTAAAAACTAATTTACTTAAAAATGCTAAGTCGTTTAACATTAAAAACACTAGTAAACTGCAGGCAAAGCATCTTGGGATTAAGAGTGACGCAGAGGTCCCCGTGTTTATGTCTGAACAATTGACTCCTAAGAACGCCCGACTATTTTTCTTGGCTAGAGATCTTGCTAAAACTAAGCAATACAAATTTTGCTGGACTGCTTTTGGACGTATTATGGTAAGAAAAGATGAAAATGCTCGTGTGATCATTATAAGCAGTGAGGCCCAGGTACACCATCTGATGCAAGAATCATGACTAATCTGTGCTATTCTTGGATTACTCGTAATATGCAGGGCTTTGTTATCTTTTAACAGTGTTTTCCTTAAATTTACTTTAAAACTGTATAGATTTATTTTAAAATGTCAAAACTGTAAGCATGTTTTTCTCTATAATACACATTCAAACATCACTTTTCACACGATCCAATCCACTCTAAATACACATAACAAAAAACTTACTCACTCAATACGCTTACACACAAATTTACTTCACTTAGTGCCTAGTATACCTATTCATTCATATAATATGACCAATCATACATACGTGAAATTTGATTGTTTTAATTGTACATATGCGAAGGCAGACGCCACGCGACTGTTGTGCTTCGTCTTAAAACTTTTGACACGAAAATCGTTTACTTCAACTGATAATGGATAGTAGCTTACGCAACTTGCAGGAATTGGATTTCGCTGAGATAGCAAATTCTGATATACTCGATATTAAACAGTTTAATACTTACCTACTTCATGCTAAGCATAACTTAACCGTCCTGACTCAAAATATAAGGAGTATTTATAGCAACTTTGACGACCTTCAAATAACACTGTCTCAAATTGGAGTTGAAGTGGATTTTTTGGTTTTGACTGAGTGTATATAATAATACAACAATATACGTTTTTAAACTCTTCAGATTTTCATTACCGAGCAAAGGTTACCAGTCCTTTTTTAATTTTTCCATGTCTGATTAGCCTCATGGGCCGAATTGAGGTCTATTTAGCAATAGATAGCTACTTATTGAATTGATACTTACTATTACAGTTTATTACAGATTCTCCATTGCCAGTTACTTTAATGAATCTGAGACGAATGAATTAGCTAATATTACATTTTTAAGCACTATTTATTTATTTAAATAGAACGGCCGAAGCCAATTACACTATTTAATAATACAAAAGCCAATTAAACTATAACATTTACACCTTAAAATTAATTTACCACAGTCACGCATTCATTTCACAAAATTTCAGACATTCTGACAGTATCATCTTCCATTCATCCGCAAATACATCAAGATCAGTGTCTGAGTTCAGGAGAGCGTTAATCGCGGTTAACGTACGAGGAATAGGTGATTTAGAGTGCGCAACTGTCCGGCAGTATGGAACAGCCAGTAAGCGGTGTTTTCTGCCACGACAGTAATTGTCTGGGACAAATAAATTGCAAATTACAATATGCAGGTCAGAATCATCAATGATTCCCCTAAGAATTTTAAGTGCTACAGTCATTTGATCGCGTGACCGTCTGACTTCTAGAGAGTTGAAATTCAAGCAACCCAATAGAAATTTAGTGGGATACAAGAAAGGATAAAACCCGTACAAGTGCTTGTAAGGGTATCTGAGGAATGCTTTTTGAACTTTCTCGAGAGCTAAAGCATACTGCTTATCAAACGGACTAAATTTGTCAGTGACCAAGTTGCCAATAAGGCACTAGAAAAGATGGATACATCGATGTTACAACGGGAATACCGATTCCTGATCAAAGGGGTAAGCATTCAAATCATCCTCTTAAAAATACTGGATCTGTCGAAACTAACGTATGTGACCACATGAAGAGCTTGCAACCAGTTGAGTCACATTATACAAGAAGGTGGTCAGACAGACTATCTGCACAGCCGCTTTCGATTTTCAGAAGATTCTGAATGCTCCTCATGGTCAATTATGTGTTTTATATTACAAACGCAAGTTATCAGTTTTCAATTTCACTGTTTTTGACGCCACAAAGAAAGAGGCTTATTGCTACATGTGGCATGAGGCAGAAGCCACCCGTGGTGCCAATGAGGTTTCAAGTTGTTTGTCTCACTGTCTCACTTTTTTGAAAAAAAGCGGGGTCTTACAGACCCCGCCATCCCCTTCGAACCTAACCTGTCCGTGTCAGGGCGCCCACAAGTCCCGAGCTCGCTTCGCTGCTCTTGATCCCAAGTTCTCCTAATAACAATACCAATCGTGAAGGCAAACAATCAAAGTCCAGAGGACTCATCGTTGAGGCCTGAATGCGCGCCAAATTGTCTCCGCGTCTTTGAGCATGTTTTCATTAAAATTATAAACAGATGTATTAAATTGGTAACAAATACTATTATTTTAATAACTAATTGAGTTAAACTGTAACTACCGTACTGTTGACAAAATAACAAATAAAAATAATTCGCAGTCAGGGATCGGTAACCGATTTATTTGGTGACAGATCTACCTACCATTATGAGCACAAAGCTATTATTTAAGTAATAAAACAATTACATATTATAAGAACGAAATTAATATTCACGTAATGCACCACAATTTTATTGGTAATCCATCTGTTATTTTACACACATACTTATTAACATTAGTTTGATAATTCATACCTGGGAACACTTTTTGTTTATCTGAGAGCGGAAATATTTTGTGGTGATAGATTCTATTAATTAGGTGATACAACTTGGTGACAAATATAAATTTTGGTGACAGAAAATATAGTACCGTTTTTTTATTATTACTATTCTTAATTGTAATAGTTCATTTTAAATTTAAAATAATGTTTACCTGTTTAAAGGCTGATGTGACAGGAGGTATTATACGGTATTCCATCGATGCCTTAATTATTTTTTTTGTTTAGGTAACTTAAATTCAGTATATGTATCAAAGTTTTAATAAATAAAAGACTGGAACTAATCTTATCAATAAATAATTAATCTAGAACCTTGATTATTATCTGTTAACAGAAGAAAGTAATTTTTAGATCGTTTAATTATGTTGAAATATTACTAATTCAGATTTACTTTAGAGAATGATAATTTTTATTTTATTATAATACTCGTAATAAATAACATCTTATTATGCAAACATGGTTTTTACTAAACCCTGATACCTAATTACACATACCGCCACATAATATTAAATTTATATCAACGAACACTATAGTATTTAGCACATACAATTAAAAGCAACTATTGTTTTCCAGTGTAAATGATTGTAAGTATCCTGTACAACATTTATGTGAGGTAACACTACACTCTAGAATGTTGTATGAACAAAATCTCAAAAACTACAGGTATTTAAAAATAAAATCTTAGGTAATAATTGAAACTACTTTAAAATATGTGTGTATGCAAAATTTCAAAAGAATATATTGAAGCATGACTATTTTCTGCGAGTGTTTATCTTTAAAACTCCCTAGTGTAAAATTACAATTTTGAAGATACAACAACTTACGTGGGAGGTATCGATCTGTGTCTCTATGCACTTAATATTATTATACCATAATTACTGATACCTGCATTGTCCGCTCATTCGGCATCAACAGTTAAAAATACTTAGGCCTTGTACTCAACGCAGTTGAGCACTTTAAACGAGTAAAATGGACAAATCTCTCTCTGATACAAATATCAGCACAGAAATGGACACAACTCCACCTAATTTTTTATCTACGCGAAACAAGAGATTAAGGGAAGAGGATTTACCAGAGGAGTTTTCAAAATTTAGAAATGAAATTAAGGAAATGTTCTCTTCGTTTATATTGTCTCAACAAAATGAATTAAAGATAATTAAGGATATCCAGACATCAAATAACAACATCGAAACTGCCATCACTCGTCTGACTCAGCAAAACGATGAGTTTCGGAAGAAGGTTGAATTTCTTGAGTTACAGGGAAAAAAGGATCGCGAGTACATCGCCATATTGGAGGATAGGATCGACGATATGAACAGAAGCAATAGGAAAGCCTGCATCGAGATAAAAAACGTTCCCAAAAAGCATCAAGAGAGTAGCGCTGACTTGGTAAATATGGTCACGAACTTGGGAAGACACTTAAGTATCGAGATAGACTCACGCGACGTCAAGGATATTCATCGCTTGCCTAGTAAGAAAGAAGGTATTAAGAACACTCCTATAGTTGTTGAACTCAACTCCACGCTGCTAAAAACTAATTTACTTAAAAATGCTAAGTCGTTTAACATTAAAAACACTAGTAAACTGCAGGCAAAGCATCTTGGGATTAAGAGTGACGCAGAGGTCCCCGTGTTTATGTCTGAACAATTGACTCCTAAGAACGCCCGACTATTTTTCTTGGCTAGAGATCTTGCTAAAACTAAGCAATACAAATTTTGCTGGACTGCTTTTGGACGTATTATGGTAAGAAAAGATGAAAATGCTCGTGTGATCATTATAAGCAGTGAGGCCCAGGTACACCATCTGATGCAAGAATCATGACTAATCTGTGCTATTCTTGGATTACTCGTAATATGCAGGGCTTTGTTATCTTTTAACAGTGTTTTCCTTAAATTTACTTTAAAACTGTATAGATTTATTTTAAAATGTCAAAACTGTAAGCATGTTTTTCTCTATAATACACATTCAAACATCACTTTTCACACGATCCAATCCACTCTAAATACACATAACAAAAAACTTACTCACTCAATACGCTTACACACAAATTTACTTCACTTAGTGCCTAGTATACCTATTCATTCATATAATATGACCAATCATACATACGTGAAATTTGATTGTTTTAATTGTACATATGCGAAGGCAGACGCCACGCGACTGTTGTGCTTCGTCTTAAAACTTTTGACACGAAAATCGTTTACTTCAACTGATAATGGATAGTAGCTTACGCAACTTGCAGGAATTGGATTTCGCTGAGATAGCAAATTCTGATATACTCGATATTAAACAGTTTAATACTTACCTACTTCATGCTAAGCATAACTTAACCGTCCTGACTCAAAATATAAGGAGTATTTATAGCAACTTTGACGACCTTCAAATAACACTGTCTCAAATTGGAGTTGAAGTGGATTTTTTGGTTTTGACTGAGTGTAGATTAAACGTGAACAAACAAATACCTGAGTTAAATAATTATACCTCATTTAAAACAACTAGACATTTAAATCAAAATGACGGAGTGGTCATCTATGTGAGAGACTGCCACTTGCCTCAGGCTATGGAAATTAATTTGACACATGCCTCAGCTTTGCAAATCTCAATACCTAATTTCACCATCATTGGTATTTATAGGTCTCCATCAAAGTCTTCCGCAGACAATTTCATTACCTCGCTGGATGAACACCTCCAATCAATTGAATCGCATGGGGATACCATTATTACAGGAGATATAAATATTAATTTAATAGGAAAGCCATCGGAAACATCGCAATCACGAACAAATTGACTAAACTATTTAAACATGATGGCGTTGCATGGTTTCCTTCCGGGACATTGCCTCCCTACCAGAGATGACAGCTGCTTGGATCACATGCTTCTAAAGCTAAATAATGCTAAAAACTCTGCTTTCGTGGCAGTTTTAAACACGTCTGTAACCGATCATGTAATGGTAGTCCTAAACATATCCCACACGTACAAGTCTAGGGCTTATGTCAGAACAAAAACAGTGACCAATTTTGAAAATGTCTATAAGCACCTTCTGTAGGGAACTAGTGTTATTGAAACGACTGGAGCCGATCGGTTACCCTTTATTACTGATCATCTTATGCTAATACAATATCTCTTATAACATAGATCTTACTTACTAAGTACATACACCTCACCTCGGGGGCGAGAGAAAAAAAAAAAAAGAAATGAACGTTTCTTTTTTTTTTAAGTTTAAATGGTTAGGTACATATTTATTATGTTTATGTTCTAAATGGCTTAGTCCTATTTTTATGGATAACATAAGGTTTATTATTCTTTAAAATCTTAACATTAACACCTAAATCTTCTAATACGACAAATGGTCCATCCCACTGAGTTTCTAACTTAGTGGCTGTTTCATTTTTAACAAGTATTAGTTGTCCATTATTATATGTTACATTATTGACCTTTTTGTCGTAAGATAACTTACGGTTTTGTTTACTTTCGAGTAAGTTTTTTCGAGCATCTTGGTGTGCAACTTGTAATTTATGCTTTAGATCTAAAGGATAACTTTCCGGATTATATAATGGTTCAATGTACTGACTGACTCTACATGGTATTACACTAGCTCTACCAAATACAAGTTCGAAAGGTGAGTACTTGGTTTCTGTATGAACAGTATTATTAAAACTATAACACCAAAAGGGTAGCCACTGACTCCATGTTTCTTTTTTACCATCACACTGTATTCGTAAAAAAGCACCAAGGTGTTTATGTGTATTTTCAAGTGCACCAATAGTTTGATGGTGATATGCAGTAGATATCAATTTGCTAATTCCTAGAAGTTTACATACCTGATCCATTACAGAAGACACGAATTCTGTGCCACGGTCAGTCGCAATGGCATTTGGCACTCCAAATCTAAGTATAAAATTATCAACTAATGCTTTCGCAACACTTACCGTTTCTTTATTTTTCAGAGGATATGCCTCTACAAACTTAGTTAGCTCACACTGGAGGGTCAAGATGTAACAATTACCATGCATATCCCTTTCTAAAGGACCTACAATGTCGAGAAATATCTTTTCAAAAGCATGTGAAGCTGTTGTAGTTATCTCCATGGGCGCCTTGACATACCTACAATGCTTCATTTTCTGACATTTTGTACATTTACTCACAAATTCTTTTATATCTTTGTCTATACCTGGCCAGTAAAATTTTCTCTTTATGTTGTTCGTCATCCTACGTATACCTGCATGTCCTGCGGTGGGTAGTAGATGAAAATCATGTAAAATATAGTTCTTTTCTTCCTCATCATCAATTCTCTTAACTCCTCTAAATACATATATCCGTGGACCGGTCCAATCTTTATAATCATTAATTTCTTTTAATAAATCTTTGATAAATCTTTCATATTCTTTGCTTTTTACTATGCATAGTTCTTTTACATTTATATTCTTACAAAATTCTTCTAACTTAGTCACAAATTCGTCTCGCGTAAATTGAGCCCTAAAGTTAAGATTTATGAATAACGTTTTTCTATGACGACTATAAATAAAACATTCGTTCTCTACATCTACGTTGTTTTGTCTTCTTAGTTTAGTTAATTCATCATTTCCTATAAAAGACATTTCTACTGAATCACTTGGTACTCTTAGTACCTCAACTACTGGTGGTTGATCAGGCCACGAGTTGTCGGGTCTACTGAGAACAGGTGTGTCATGTACTTGTTTGTCTAATTCTAAACGCCTTTTTTGCGCTCTAGTCATTATTAACATTATGTCTTCACTCATTTGTTTCAGATTATCTGATGTTATTATTATTCTAGACAACGCATCTGCAACACTATTATCTTTCCCTTTTACATACACTATTTTATAATCGTATTCTTCCAGTGCTAATCTAAATTTAGTTAGCCTACTTGATGGATCTTTCATCGAGAATAAATATATTAATGGTCTGTGGTCGGTCATATTGTGAATGTTTTTCCGTAAATATAAGGCCTGAAATACTTAACTGCCCACACAATGGCTACTAACTCTTTTTGTATAGTTGGATAGTTTAGTTCAGCTTTATTGAGGGGTCTACTAGCATAAGCTACTGGTTTCATATTTTTATTGCACAAAACTGCTCCAACAGCTGTACCTGATGCGTCGGTTTGTATAACAAATTAATTTTCTTTAGTAAAATCGGGAAATTCTAAAACTGGTGGAGTCGTTAAAGCATGTTTTAACGTGTCGAATGCATTTTGACATTCAATATCCCAGTGAAATGGTTCATATTTTCTGGTTAATTTATTTAATGGATAAGTTATTTCTGCAAAATTTTTAATAAATTTTCTGTAATAGTTACAGAACGCCACAAATCTTTTTACTTCATCTGTATTAGTTGGTATGGGATATTTTTGTAATATCTCTATTTTTGCTGGATCGGGTAAAACTCCATTTTGTGTTACTAGATGGCCTAAATAAAGAATTTTCTTTTGTAGAAAATTACATTTTTCTGGATTTAATTTCAAATTAATTTTTCTAAGTCTTTCAAAAACTTCTACCAAATTCTTGTTATGGATCTCTAAGTTTCTTCCAAAAACTACCAGATCGTCCAAATAAATAAAACATTTGTCAAATGTTAAACCAGACATGGCTACTGACATTACTCTGCTGAAAGCACTTGGACTTGTCTTGAGTCCCATCGGTAATCTTTTCATTTGGTATTGTCCAGTATTTGTAGTAAACGCAGTATACTCTCTACTATTTTTATCTAAAGCTACTTGGTAATAACCCTGATTTAGGTCTAAATGTGAGAAATAGACGGATCCAGACAGAGAATCCAAAATTTCTGTAATGTTTGGTAAAGGAAATTTATCATCTACAATGCAATCATTAAGTCTACGATAATCTACCACTAAACGCCATTTTTTGTCATTTCCACTTTTCTTTGGGACCAATAAAATAGGGCTTGACCACTCACTCCTTGCTTCCTCTATTATGTCATTATCAATCATGTTTTGTATTTGTTTATTGACTTCATTTTTCAAGGAATGAGATAGTCGATACTGTTTAACATAAACAGGACTAGTATTTGGTTTTAAAGTTATTGATTGTTCATAAACATTTGTAGTTGTTAATTTTTCGCCTGGTAAAAAGAATACGTCGGAATACTTAGCACATATCCCTTTTATCGATTGTCGTTCTTCTAAGTTAAGAGTATTTATTTTTAAAATATCTAATAAAATTTTTGCCCTTTTTAAATTGTTACTCTGTAATTTAAAATCGCTTATATCATAATCTTGCATCGAATAAATCTCTGGCTGAAACATTGGCAATGTAACATCATGCTCATTAGTATTTAAAATTTTGACAGGTAATCTGTTATTTTTAATTTTTCCTATACAACCTGCAAGAAACACATTTTCCATCAATTGCTTGCTATGGATAACACAATCTTCATCAGTGTTGTTATTTAAAAGTAAATAATGAAATGATTCACTTCTAGCTGGAATGTGTAACACTTCGTTCGAATAATCTATCGTATCATGTAGCACAAAAGAATATTCCATTCCATATTTAGACAAGGTAATGATATTAGTCTCCAAGTTGATATTAGATGTGTAACGACATAGAAAATCTAAACCTAAAATTCCATCTGCTTTTAAGGAAATGTTATCGAAAACATGAAGCTTGACATGAAAGTCAACACATTGTTGCTCATCACGATGAGTCAGGCTAAGATTAATAAATCCGTTTGCTTGTGTTTGACCACCAATACCATTTATAATAGTATCATCTCTATTTATAGTAATGTTATTCGGTAACGCGACTCTCTTTATTATGGAAATGGACGCTCCTGTATCTATCAACCAAAAGTACTTTCTATTGCCAAAGAATTACGATGGGTGCAACCGGAGGATCCAAAAAAATGCAAATTTATTTTAATAAACTAATTTATTACTGTATTACAAAGTATTGAAATTACGACTAATTATACTATTTAGTGTCAATTGGTCGATGTCAGATCCAAAAGTGCCTCTCCACGTTTTAAGTTTCTATGGAAAGGTTCGATTGACGTCAATTGGTCACGTTATGCTGAGCTTGCGTTTCGTGCCCGTAGGTGCCGTGTGCAATGTATATGCAGGTATGCCGATGCAGCGATCTATTAAGGTTGGCCATGCATAACACCTCCCCCCGTAGAACAGCGAGTATCGATGGACTTGTTCAAGATGGTCGCTGGTAGACATCCAGGGTCAATCCTTATTTGGCTTGGGTTGATAGTGCGTGGTGATGGGATGGCATAGACGACTTCAGGGTTGCTGTTGAAGTTTTCTGTGATTTCTCTGGATGCTTTTCTTATGCGTAGCCGACGATAGATTAGAGTGGCGATGAGTGCGCATGTACCGGATAGTGCGAGGTACATGGGTATAGTAGTGTGGTAAATGACGGGATCGGTGACGTCATCTAAATGTACAGGCAGTTGCGTCGCTATCTCATTGCTAAGGGTGTGAAGTTTTTGTAGATTTGGCGAATTTAGGATGAGCTTCGGATAATTTTCAGGCCTCGACTCGTTGTATAGGGGCATCTCAATGATCTTCACGACATGTCCTTTGATGTGGTCGTCAGTGTTGGAGATAGTGAAGGCGGGTGTTCTCAGGTTACAGTTGAGGGGAATGATTGCCAAATAGCTGCCTCGTAGGGTCCGATATTGTTCTTGACCGCAAGACATCTTCACTTTTGTTGGTACGGGAAAACTTAAGGTATAATGCTTGTCGTCCAGGGTTTCCAGGGCTTCGGTAGTGAGAGCTACGGGTGTCAGCTTGCAGCTGGGTTGAAGTTCTTGATGGACTATGAGATGCTGGATACAGTCTGGTTTGCTCTGGATTTGTAGGTTGGCTGTTGACTCACAGAGATATATGGAGTTTACCTTCGGACATTCTGTCTCTATGTACCTAGAGTCTGAGCTAGAGAGTGCTACGAAAGGTGAGGGTGGTATAAGAGTTTCGTGGTTTCTGTTAGGAACAAGGGAAAGTTTATACAAATTATATGTGGAGGAAACAACTATCGGGACTTTTATAACTACTACTATCTGCTTATTAGAATAGAAGTAACCTAGTTTAATTATTTCATAAAAATGCCTAATTTCTACGTCAAGTATTTCGTCATTAGCATATAAGATCTTTAATTTACCTAACATATACTTAATTTCATCTAAATTAAATAAAGAGTACGGGGTACTCGACGCACGAATAAATGTTAGGGTGTTCTCTAAACTTCGTAATTCTTCATAAAGATCTTCTACATTATCTCCTAAGATTAACAGATGTTGGGCCAGATGGGCGTATTTAATTAAATCTGTATCCCTATTAGCGTTGCTTTCCAAAATTAAGTTTAGTGCTTTGTTCATCTTATCTTGATTTGAAATTATACTATCTATTATTTGAGAGCTACGTGAAATAAATTTACTATTTAAACTAACATGGTTATTAATTTCTAATTCTAGTTTATGCTCATTGTTACGTAAGGTGTTTATGGCGTTTTCGTACTTAAGTGCATCGGTGTAGTCTAAATTACCAGAAATTGATTTTATTACAGAACCCAAACCGTCGATAAGGCCTCTTTTACTACGAGTTGATTCAAACATACTAATTTTACTAGTAATTAAATTGATTTTACTATTGAGATGTTTCAGATGAGGGTCGAATAGGAATAAGGTTTTATTGTTAACTAAGGGACTTAATTCAGCCATCTGTGTTTTTACCACTTCAATTTGAAGATGGATATTCTCTAAATCTATATGACTTAGGAAAGAATGGAAATGGGAAACGATCTTTGCCGCTCCTAATTTGAAGGGAAGTAGTCCTGGTCCATTGTCAAGTGATTCAACTGTTATCTCCTGTCCTTGGGCCGGATGTAGGGTCATCAGCCATAGTATTATCCTGTAACAAAGTGGGATCTTTAGGACTTCGCTTAAGGCGAGATTTTGCTACTGGACCGCGTTTCTTCTTCGTATAGATGTGGATTGGAAGATCTGCGAGTACAGTATCTTGCGTATAACGCGGGGCTAACTTCTGTCGAGACGCCATGGGATTGCGTACAAAGATTTGCTGGTCAGGGGTATAGTCCTTCTCGGGTTCTCTGTCCTTGTTACGGGTTTCAGTCAGTTGTGTCCTGTCATGTAAGGATGTCTGGTTAATAAGGTCGTATACTTGACTCATTCGTTTCCTATGGTCTTGTGAGTACTGTTGCAGCAAGTGTTCAGATAGGTCAATGTCTACTGGGTCTCGAGGGTCAAAGTGTCCAGTTATCAAGTCCAAAGGTCTACATTTTGTGAAGCTATGGATCGAACTATTGTACGCTAAGATGGCATAGGGCATGAGATTAACGACTGGTTCATTTCGTCTCTCTAATTTCAATAACCTAAGATGTTCTAAAATGGTAGAATGGAACCTTTCTACTATGCCGTTGTCGTTAGGGGAATGCGCTAATATTTTATGGTGAATAATTTTATGAGTTCGGCTGAATTCTAAGAAAATCTGATTTGTGAATTCAGGGCCTCCGTCCGTGACAATAGTCAGTGGGACCCCATGGTGGGTGCAAAATACAAGTAGAGCTTGTACTACACTTAAAGCGGTGCTATCTCTAAGGTGATAAGCTTGTGCATACTTAGAGAAAGCGTCTACAATGGTAAGGAATTTCTCTGTTTGAGCTGTGAACAGATCTAGATGGATAATTTCAAAAGGTTTACTAGGGGGTGGTACAATGTTAAATCTTTGCTTAATGGGATGACGGTCGTACTTAGCCTGGCCACAGATAGTACACTCATTTATGTACTTGGAGATGTGTTCTTTCATCTTAGGCCAGTAGAATTTAGAAGATAAGGCTAAGTAACATTCAGTGATACCGCGATGATTTGTTTTACCTTCGTGGTATTTCTTTATGATGTCTTGTTGACGCAGGTAGTCTTTAACATTCTCTAATTCAACTTTAGTTAGGACCATGTTCATTGAAGAGCTTTTGAAGTTGTCTTGAATTATGGGGATTATTTTATACATGGCAAGAGGAGGATGGATGATTAAACCGGTTTTGACTTTAGGGTTCACATATTCTTTAACTGCATTTATAACGTCGTTAGTCAGGTTAGACTCAGATAGTTGAATGGTAGTTCGGGTATGCGTTTCAAATGGCTTACTCACTGTCGGTCGTTTTTTAATATCGCCAACAAGTACAAAACAGATTTGTCTACTGAATTTATTTAGGGGTTCGTCTGATATTGGCACTTCTAGAATAGGGGCTTCGTTACCAGTGTGAACAGTTGCTGTGTCAGAGTTGTCGAGTATGTCAGGGTTGTTTGTGGGGGCTGTCAGTGTTTCAGAACCTACTGTTGAGAGAGGCTTTTCAGATACATTTACCGCTATAGACATAGCGTCCTCGTTGTTGATTTCAATGCGGGACAATGCGTCGGCGTTAGTGTTCTTTTTGCCTTGCTTGTATACTGTAGTAAAATTGTATTCACTCAACTTAAGTCTCCAACGTGTGAGTCTGGAGCCTGGTTCTTTAAGGCTCATAACCCATTGTAAGGGTTTATGGTCTGTAACTATCTTAAACTTTCTCCCAAACAAGTATGGACGAAAGTATTTAGTAGCCCAAACTATGGCTAATAACTCCTTCTCGATTACACTATAGTTAATCTCACTGGAGTTTAATGTCCTAGACGCGTATGCTAAGGGCTTATCCTGTCCTATAGGTCCTTGAGAAAGGACAGCTCCTATGGCAAAGTTAGATGCGTCAGTCGTAAGCACAAATTCCTTAGAGAAGTCAGGGTACTGCAGTATAGGGTCGTTAGTCAGTAGTAATTTGCACTTTTCGAAACAATCGATGTAGTTAGGGTCATTGAAGGTGATCTTAGAACCTTTCTTGAGACATTGCGTCATGGGTTTCGTAATGCGCGCAAAGTCAGGAATAAACTTCCTATAGTATCCTAGCAGGCCTAAAAAGCGTTTGATCTCGGTAGCTGTCTTAGGAATAGGGAATTTCTGGATGGCAATGATCTTATCGGGGTTAGGCTTAATACCGTCCTTACTTATTACATGACCTAAGTATGAAGTTTCAAGCTTTAAAAACTCCGACTTATCCATCTGGATCTTAAAGTTTGATTCCCTTAATCTCTTGAATACTTTTTCTAAATTTATCATGTGTTCCTGTAAGGAGACACTAAAAACGACTATGTCATCCAGATATACGAGACATATTACATTTTGGAGGTCCCTGAGGACATTATCCATCACGCGTTGAAACGTGGATGGAGAATTTTTGAGACCCATGGGCATGCGTAAAAATTCAAAGTGCCCATGTTCTACATTGAAGGCCGTCTTATGAATATCGGCTGGGTCCATTTCTACCTGGTAAAATCCACTTGCAAGGTCTAGAGTTGTGAAGTAATGACAGTTACCAAGTTTATCTAAGATGTCATTAATATTGGGGATTGGGTACTTGTCATCGAGGGTTTTCTCATTGACTTTACGAAAATCAATGACTATGCGCCATTTAGTTTTTCCGGACGCGTCAGATTTTTTTGGAACTACCCAGATGGGTGAGCTCCAGGCTGACTGCGAGGGACGGATTATCCCTTGGTCTAACATTTTGCTAATCTGATCCTGAACTTCCTGTCTGTGAACAAAGGGATATCTATAGGTCTTAGTATAGACAGGTAATTCGTCGGTGGTATGAATACTATGCTTTATCTTATTGGTGAAAGTTAGAGGTTCACCATCGATGTAGAAAACGTCAGCATATTGTGCACAAAGAGATTCTAAGTTGGCTCGTTCTTCAGGATTCAGATGGTCAGTGCGTAGTTTTGATAACACCTCGGATACGCGATCGCTAGGCTGATAGATAGTCGCGCTTTGCTCGTTAAAAAGTTCCGCGGTAACTGGCCTATCCATTGAGAAAACTACATCATGTTTAGTTGGATTAATTATTTCTATGATGCCACGGTTATTTTTAACAGAAGTAACACAGTCGCGAATAGTGCAATTGGAAATAGTCTGTTCTGATATTATTACGTCACCATCATGAAGATTAATGGGGACTCTAGCTAATTTGGATGAATTAGCGGGTACTATGTCCTCGTAAAGATTACAATTACGTGAATCATACATTCGCAAGGGATTGGATGAATTACGTGTAACAAGAACCCTATTCTTTAAATCTATATTAGACTCTAACTTTTCTAGTAAATCTAAGCCTATTAAGCCGTCAAAATAATTGTGGAACTTGTAAATGTATAGGGTAATGTCACAGGTTTCTTTAAATTCCGGGAAGCACGGTATAGTAATGGAATAATTATTACGAGTTGTCGCGTGGATGTTAGTGACTTCGAAAGGCTCATAATTACACTGGATATGATGATAAAATCTTTCTACAACGTTCGGGCTAATAAAAGATAGGTTCGCACCGGTATCTACTAATAGTTTAATGGGTGGATTAGCAATATGAATGAATGGAAGTTGTCTCTGGGTTTGTAAGTTAATCTCTATTTTGGTTTGTCTGATTTCGGGGCTGTATGAAAATCCTGGCCTTCAGCAGACATTCCTTGGGCAGATGTTCCTTCAGGCACATTCTGATGTTCCTCTACGTGCACAGGAACATAATCACTATGAGCTAGTGGCTCATACACGGGTTCGTAATTGTAAGGTACGGGGTAGAACTGGTCGTAATAGTCATTATAGGCATAGTCAGGGTATTCATAATAGTCGTAAAAGTCTACTTCGTTAACATTCGTCTCGCGAGTCTTAAAGTAGTTACTGGGAGGTGGATTTCCTTGTTGAGTCCAGTCATGTCCTGTCGAAGGTCTCGGCATAGGTTTAGGAACAAAGTGGCTTACACCACTCATGGGCTTAGGGCCATTATTAATGGGCGTGTAACTAGGCCTTTGTTGAGGCAATCGGAACACGTTGCTCTGGGGCCTATAGTTAGGCGGGGGTGCGCTTAACATTTGTTGGGTTCGCGTGGGACCGCGATTGAAAGGCACTTGGGGTCTCCAAGCTTGCATTGGCCTTGGTGGTTGTGGCTGATAAAAACTTTTAGAGGGACCGGGCTGATTAAACGGCGCTGAAAAAGTGACTGGCTGTGGAGTATGCAAATTAAATGGCTTAATCTGATACGTACTCGGATTAAATGAAGACGTAGACTGCACAGGTCTCCGCTCCGGCAAATGGTCATTACGCTGCTGTAAGTACATGGTGTTAATTTCCTCGTGCACAAACTCGAGAGCCTTTTCAATGGTGTCGGGTCGCATGCACCTAATACGCGAGCCTAAAGGTTCTTTTAGGCCACGAACGAATGCCTGTAGGGTTAATTTTTTATATAGTGCCCGTTTAGCCTCGATGGTAGTGGATATGGACTCATGCAAGGTCACATACGTCATAATTGTACTAAATAAAGTTTGGCACTTTTCGTAAAATTCCGGTGGTGATAAATTCTTTTGCGTTAACAGGGCCAAATCATTGTATAAGGCGGTCTCGTCCCGCTGGTCCGAGAAGTTATTAATCAGGGCGTTTCTAATACCCTGCCAGGTTTCGGGAATGCCGTTTGAATTTATTGTGCGGGCGGCATTTCCGGTAACTTTATTAAGTATGCCGTTCAACAAGGATAAATTACTTAGTTCGTAACCTGGCTCTGCCTTAACAAATTGCGCGACAAGTTGGTCACATAAACGTACAAACCGCGTGAGCACGTTCGGGTTCCCGTCGAATTCGGGAACGAGGCGTAAGGCCTTGTAAACTTGATCTACCAAATCGGTGCTCATTTTGTTAGTTAAATTATTCTCAATAATTAAGTAAGATTCTACACTTTCACTATCTTCTAATATAGTATCTAAATTCCTATTCGCATCGATTTGCGAGTTCCTATTAGAAATACTCGACTTAGGAGTCCGTGATATACGTGGGTGAAAAATTTTGAAAGTTTAATAGAAACACTTGAGGAAATTAACACAAAGGAACACAGAGAAAAAAAAGGAAATTACACAAGGGATACTAAAATATAGGAAGGCGAGCAACTCTAGTAGATCTAGGTACTTACCAAATCTGCATCTCTCTGTGGTATCGATATTCGGATACTCCTCCGTAGCCGCACACCCGTAGGTTCGAATAGCCCGTTGTCGGTGATCGATTCACTGAATTTACTGGACTATCCTACCGACTGCGCCAATTACGATGGGTGCAACCGGAGGATCCAAAAAAATGCAAATTTATTTTAATAAACTAATTTATTACTGTATTACAAAGTATTGAAATTACGACTAATTATACTATTTAGTGTCAATTGGTCGATGTCAGATCCAAAAGTGCCTCTCCACGTTTTAAGTTTCTATGGAAAGGTTCGATTGACGTCAATTGGTCACGTTATGCTGAGCTTGCGTTTCGTGCCCGTAGGTGCCGTGTGCAATGTATATGCAGGTATGCCGATGCAGCGATCTATTAAGGTTGGCCATGCATAACAAAAGTACAAGCTTAAAAATTTTGCTTTGCCTGCTAACATCAAAATATTATGTTTATGATCGAAAAAACTGCATTTCCTCAGATTTAGAATTCACTGATTCATTGTTATTTGTACTATTATTGTTATTATTAGATTGTTCCGTATAAAACACGGGACGATTATTTCCACTACCATGAGTTTCGTATCTCGATCGATTCTCGTGAGTTACTTGGTTACCTCGTCCTCGATTGAAATTGAATGAACTTCGAGGTTCACCACGAGAGCGATAAAATGATCTTCCACGTGATTGATCAAAATTTCTCCGGACATTATTTGAGTTCTGGTGATAATACCCTCGTTGATTATTTGAGTTCTGGTGATAGTATCCACGTTGTCCTCGTGCTCGCCGACTGTAGCTATGCCCTCGTCGAGAATTATCATAAGCATGCGACTCACCTCTTCCACGACGTGACAAATGCATGACATTTTCTGCTCCCGAAGTTGATGCCGTTGTCAACTCCTCGTCCTTCGCCGCCTGGATTGCATCCTTCAGAGTGTCATAATTTCGCGCTGCAATAATTGTACTGATCCGGGAATCACTTAACCCATCTGCAAACCGTTTAATCGCTAATTTTTCATTTAATGGCTTTAAAACTACATAATTCTGAGAATTACCATCGGCTTGCGATATTGTTAGATTGGTGAAAAGTTTTTCTATTTCGGTACCGTATTGGTCGATAGTGCACCAACCTTGTGTTGTATTTTGTAACCGCGATTGTATGGCAGTAAATGACTTTTTAGGTAACAGTGTGGAACATAAGTCTTTAACAAGATCGTTTGTAGATGTATAACTATTGGACATTCGTAACTTAGCATTTTCTGACAGTCTACTTTTTAATACAAATGTTATAAGTAATTTCTTCCCTGCTTCTGACAGCATATCTGAATACATTTCAACAGAGTCGATGATGCTCTTGATGTTATTTTCCTTATTGTTCATTACAGGAATCAAGTTACACGCAGTTTTTAAATCGAATTCCATGATTATTTCTGTATTTGAGCTCGTGTCACAAAAATCACTTTCACTACTACTATCTTCAGTACATAACTGTTGAATTTTTAAGTAACACGTTTTTATTTCATCCTTTAGTAAAGTTAATCGTGCCAACGCTTCCGATTTAATTCCTTCTTTAGTACTCAATATTTCTATTAATGCAGTACTTCTATCCGTTTAGTCTCATAACGTTCAAGTTGCAAAATAACCACATGGAAAAAAAAGTTCAAATCTCATAAGATACAAGTCTCGAAACCTCCAAGTTGCAAAATAGTCAAGTCTCAAAACATCCTTGTCTCATAATATACATTTTTTATTTAAGTGGATTTGCAAGTGGTGTTTTTTATATTTTTGACATCGACCTTGATCCAGCAATTTCAAAAAAAAAAAAAAAATGGAAAGTATAACGCTATTCTTTAACAGCGGAAGTCAGCACAAGAAGAAGTTATTAGTGGCCTGCAGACCACTGACATTGTAAATAAATCAGAATCAAAATAAAACATTTATGTTGGTATCAAATTGTTGGAGCTTGTAAATGTAGGTAAAACACAACAGTATTATCTAATGTTAATATTATATAGTCTGTTGTCTGTCTGTCTGTTGGTAGTGTTATTATTATATAGTCTTAGATGAAAAATGTCCAGATTGATAGTAGGCCAGTGGTAGGCCACGAGAATTGAATGTGATGTGTAGCCGTGTGTACCTAAATAAATATATTAAATATATTTTCTGCTGAAATCATTACATTGATTTCGAAAGAAAATATTAATATCTTTACCTACCTTTAAGAACAACGGAACGAATTATTTTAATTTTTACATTAAACTCCATTATTATGTGTAATAATATGTGTTAATAAAAAAAAAATATCGAACAAGTGATTTGGATTAATTTAAATTTCACTCATTTTTGTTTTTTGTTTACAATTATTTAGGTACAATATGTAAATAATTGTAAACAAAAATTTAGTTTAGGTTAGGTTCTGATTTATTGGTGTGTGTTTTATTAATGTTTTGTTTCATAAAACAACATTATACTATTCAATTGTTTTTAATTATTATTAAACTGTGACCTCGGTATAATGTGCTTATCCTCGCCTGAGTTAATTGCACGTCATAAACTTTTTCATTATTTACCTACTCGTATATTAAAAACACATCTTAACAAGCCTTATAGTTTCCACCAATTTTATTTATTGAAAATTCAAGATCGATGTCAAAAATATAAAAAACACCACTTACAAATCCACTTAAATAAAAAATGTATATTATGAGACAAGGATGTTTTGAGACTTGGCTATTTTGCAACTTGGAGGTTTCGAGACTTGTATCTTATGAGATTTGAACTTTTTTTTCCATGTGGTTATTTTGCAACTTGTACGTTTTGAGACTAAACCCTTCTATCAAATATTATGTCTGTCTCTGATAATTTATTTTTTACAACATTACCCTTGAAACGGGATTGTCCTTTCTTAACAAGATATTATTTTCTTATTAATGTAAGTTCATCTAAACATTTTAATAATTCATCTTCCATTCCCTCATAAAATAATTAATATTTAATATACATACCACATTCTCTCGGTGAGTTACGGTAGTAGGGGATACGGTCGTTACTTGAAACTTGATACACAACTTAATATATTAGTAAACAAAACTCAGAAGGTGAAACTAAAACACTTTTACCTAGGAAGTAGGGGAACAGTGTATAAGACGGGGACGTTAATAATCGCGAGGAATAATGGGGACATACACTCTTTAGGCATACTTAACACAACACTAACGTAGAGCAAGCGCCATCAGGACGTCATTTGCAAGCGGCCAGACGCAAATGGCGTCCCGTTGGCGCTTGTGCTACGTTAGTTTTGTGTTAAGTTTGCCTTAGGTGTGTGATTTCCCATCATACCTCGTGTCCCCGTCTTATACACTGTTCCCCTACTTAAAAATAAACTTTATAGTCATTAAACTGTAAAATCCATAATTTTGTGAAAATTACTTTCTTGAATGAGTACATCACTTTTTCGTTATTAATTACCACTATCACACATTAAGCACTTTTTAATATTTAAATTGCACATTGCACTCACAAAATTACCACTTGTTTTTCTTGTTCTGTTGCCTCCTATTTCATCGGGACATGGACCTCTCGATCATCTCCACGGCTGCATCTGGTACGGTTGATTGATCGCCGGAAATTATTTTGAACTATCTGGTCTGCGATCCATGAATGGTGACACTTCTTGTTTTGTTTGTATACAAAATAAATAGCGCCAAGACCCAGAAGTACACAAATTACTAGCTGCACAATGCTGATATTCGACATGTGCGTCTTCATCTCTTCGACGTGACCATTGTTTGATCCTGCAGCATTCTGGTTTAGGAAAACCGTCTCCTTTTCCACGTTTGATCGACACATATTTTATTATCGTGTCTACAGGTTTACTGGATTTTATATGATGAAAAGGAATACAATTTCACCGTAATTTTTCTTATACATTTTTAGTTTGTTCGGAGCCGTAACACTATAGTACTAACGCGTCACGCGCCCGAAATGGCAGGGTCGCCATGTAGGGAACTAGTGTTATTGAAAACGACTGGAGCCGATCGGTTACCCTTTATTACTGATCATCTTATGCTAATACAATATCTCTTATAACATAGATCTTACTTACTAAGTACATACACCTCATTAATGTGGATACTTTTTATCTTAATGCATTTGCGGATCCAAATAGTTTAGCAGACGCAATGACGGATGTAATTAGAGCGTCTCTACACCAGAACACCAAGGTTATCACAGTTTCTAGCTCTAAACTACAATTGCAGTCGAGGAGAGACCCTTTTAATGTAACTCTGAGTATTACATATAAGCGTTACCGCACATTTTGCTCTAATCTTATCAAAAAAGTAAAAAGACAATATCACAGGAACCAAGTTTTATCTTCCGTGAAAAATCCCAAGTTACTTTGGCGGAAAATAAATGATATAACCCACTATAAAAAACCCAAAACATCTAGCACATGTTTACTTAAAATTACTCCAAATCCACTTAACTCGTTAAACCGCGTAAATCACTTCTTCGTATCGATTGGGAAAGCATTGGCAGATGAAATCATGACTCTAACTGGGCAGGAATATAGATCAGCTTATGTCCCCTCAACTACAATATCCCCAACCAACTCTTTCGTGCTACTGGATACAGATCCGGCAGAAGTGCATAGCACACTCATGGCACTTGACTCAACAAGTGCTACGGGGTGGGATGGCATATCCGTGAGTTTCCTCAAGCTGGCTCGAGACCTTGTGGTTCCACTCATTTGCAGGTTAACTAATCTGTGTTTTGAAACTGGTATATTTTGTAATACACTGAAACGATCTATTATCACGCCTGTGCACAAGGGTGGGGACAAGAGCGATGTCAATAATTATCGACCGATCTCCGTATTACCTTCAATTTCAAAAATAATAGAAAAAATCCTAAGTAAAAGGCTTGTCAATTATTTGAATAAATATAACCTTCTTTCAGACTCCCAGTATGGTTTCAGACAGGGTCGGTCAACTCAAGACGCGATTATTGCTCTAACGACTGAAATTACAGATAAGGTAGACAAGGGACATAAGTGCGCCACGGTGTTTCTCGACTTGAAAAAAGCTTTTGACACCGTATCTGTTCCCATCCTTGTGCGGAGGCTTGAGGCTATGGGAGTTAGAGGTAAAGCACTTTCTCTTTTTGAAAGTTATCTCCAGGGCAGGAAACAACAGGTTAGGGTAGGCGATTTATACAGCAATGAGGAAGAGGTTATTTTCGGAGTTCCACAGGGCTCAGTGCTTGGCCCGCCGCTTTTTCTGGTGTATATTAATGAACTCTGCAACCTACGAAGCAGCGGTGGAAAAATTTTCTCATATGCTGACGATACGGCTATTATGTATATTGGCGACACATGGGAGGAAGTTCGAAATAAAGCCGAACAGGGGTTAGTAGTTGTAGACAGGTGGCTTAAGGCAAATCTGCTGACCCTCAATATTGACAAAACAAATTATATTTGTTTCTCTCCAAGTGCTAAGTCTAAGCCAGGAACTGATTTCAAAATCCATATCCATACCTGTGCAAACAGCTTGGAAAGGAATTGTGATTGTAGCTGCATCAGACAAGTGCCGTCTACAAGATACCTGGGAGTTATAATCGACGGGTGTCTGACGTGGCACTCACAGGTCGAGGTTGTTGTGTCGCGGGTTCGGAAATTGATATGGATTTTTAAAAATTTACGACATGTTATGCCTCGAGATACACTCATAGACGTCTATAAGGCACTTACGCAGTCAATAATCACGTACTGCATACCTGTCTGGGGAGGAGCCACTAAGGTCAAACTTTTAGAGTTAGAAAGAGCCCAAAGGTCACTTTTAAAGGTTATGCATTTCAAACCGTTCAGATTTCCCACAGCTGATTTATATCGGATAAGTGGCTTATTATCAGTGAGAAAGCTATTCCTTCTAAACCTTATACTTAACCTACATAAACACACATCAGTAAACTTGGAGAGACAGTCTAAAAGGCGGAAGGATATTGTGGCGTACTCATCAGGGGTGCGTACAGTTTTTGCAAGGCGTCAGTACGCGTGCCAATCGGCCTACGTATACAACAAAGCAAACGCAGTGATTAAATTTTACCTCGAGGTTTCGCATAAATGTAAATCAATGATAACCGAGTGGTTACAATCTCTTTCATACGAAGAAACAGAACTGATCTTGGCTAGAATTGTTTGAATGTTCGTTGGACTTGCTTTGAATACATACAATATACTCGTACATGGCACTATCTTCAACACTTACACACATACGCGAGCGCACACCATTACAACCCTACACACACATGCACACACCATCACACACACACACACACACACACACATAGTTACACTCATTCACTACTGGTATTGTTCATCACAATGAGCAAAAAGAAAATATGCTTTGTAAATTCATTCTTTTTGTTCTGTGCTTATGACATGTTTTTATCTTGTTTTAATTATTTAACTTAATTTAATTTTTATTTCTATTTAAATTCTGATTTTATTTTGAAATTGATTATGATTTAACTTTGATTTTCGATTTATTTATTTAGTGCTTATGACATGTTTTTAGTCTTGTTTTAATGATTTAACTTAATTTTATTTTATTTCTATTTAAATTCTGATTTAATCTTTGATGTTGATTATGATTTATGATTTAACTTTTATTTTCGATTTATTTCAATTTTAATTAACAATAATATTGTTTCCAACTTTGACCTTAGTTTCGAAATTGTTTTTAATACTAGTTTCGACTTTTATTTTGATTCATTTTTCTTTTAAATTTTACTTGTTGTTTGTTTGAATTTTGCTTCCATTTTAAATTTTGTTTTTAGTCTTATTTTGTGTTGATTGTAATTTAGATTATTATTATTAATATTTGTATACTATAATTTTGGCATTAATTTAATTGTCAGTCTCAATGTTGTTTACCTATTCAGGGGAGGAGCGAGATAACCCCAACACAAGTGTTATTAACAACTTACTGGGGCTGTTTCAATCACATTTGTTATGTAATCTAAGAGACTCAATAAAACAATTTATAAAACAATTTATAATTATAATAAGGACAAAAAAAATAGCACATTAGATTATGGATAAAAAAGTTAGGTAACACAATAAAGAACCGTGTCAGGGCACTTGCCGGCGGCCTTGAAGACCATGAACTCGGTTGTCCTTATATTATAAATAAGACCATGTGATGCGGCGTATTTTTCACAAACCTTCAACATCTCCCTGATTGACCTCGCAGTCGGACCCAGCAACACCATATCGTCCGCGTAGCTGATGTTGTTCACACAAACACCCCCCACCCGGCAGCCGACACGCATGTCGCTGAGTTCGACTATGAGGTCATTTACATACAAGTTAAACAGTTTTGGAGAGGACAACCCCCCCTGTCTCACTCCGCACACCAACTTGTATGACTTTGAGAGGCAGTTTGACCACCTAACACAATTTGTCTGATTTACGTACCAATATTGAAATATTTTCAATAGTTCTGCCGGCATACCCCTGTCCTCCATCTTTCTCCAAAGCACTTCATACGAAACGAGATCGAAGGCCTTGGAGAGATCCAAAAAACAGGCGTAAACCGGGGTCTTCCGTTCAGTATTATATAGTATTGGACAGTGTGCTTGAGAGCCAGAATCGCGCTTTCAGTTGATAGTCCAGGTCTAAACCCGAACTGTGCGTCATGCATATTTATGTAAATATTCAGACAGGACTCAAGCACACTATCCAACAACTTTGCTACAGTCGTCGCGAGAGAGATCGGGCGATAGTTTCCCATGTCCGAGATGTCTCCTGTCCTGTTCTTCACTATGGGCACCACTGTCGTTTTCATCAAATCGTCCGGTAAATATGAATGACTAATACACATATTGAAAAACATAGACAGGACCCTCGGCACGTGAACACCAGCATATATATAATATATATTTTTTTTATTCTTTATTTTTAGGACTTTTATACTACATGTATATGTCAGTCCGATTTGTCTTATTCTATAGGTACATAAATGCTTAACTTAAGGCGATAAAATACTGAACAAAAGACAAGCTTCTTCACTATTAGGGCTTGAGAGGACTTCATTCATAATCCCGACCTGTAATTTATCCAGACCTAATCTGTCGAATAACTCTTCTCTTTCTGACTTGAACTGAACACATTCCATCAACAAAATAATGATATACACCATCAACCACTCCGCAAGATTCACATTTAGGGGATGAAGTCTTTCCCATTAAAAAGGTAAATTTGTTTGACGGGATATGTCCAGTCCTAATTCTGTGTGCTACAATAATAAGTTTTCTACTTAACCGGCTATATGTACACCAAGGTATACGAGGAGGCTGAGATTGGATAGTTTTATACCAAATCCCTTTTTCCAATGATCTCTGATTAAAATATTCCTTCCACAAATCATAACATTTTCTATTATATATTGTTAATATTTCTGAATAGTATGGTTTCACATAAATTTCATGTCCTTCTGTACTTCCAATTTTTGCCAATCTATCCGCTTCCTCATTACCACGTATCCCAATGTGCGATGGAATCCACTGCAACCTCAGATCCACTCCTTTTTCGGATAGTTCCTCTATTTTAGAGAGTATCTCATATGCTATCGGTGTACCTCTGCATCCAGAGGCGCATCGAGCAATATGACATAGGGCACTCTTACTGTCAGAACATATAACAGCTTTAGTAGCGTCAACTGCTTTAATATATGATAGTGCTTCTGAGATAGCAATAAGTTCCAACGACATAACACAGACATTTCCAATTATTTTAAAGCATCCACTAGTGTTTTCTTGTGACCGAACATAAAATGAAGCTCCCTTACCCTTCTTGCTCATAGATCCATCTGTGTAAACTACTAAATAATCAACATATTTCTCTATTAATTCTTTCATTACATCGTGTTTCAAAAGATTTATTTCATAAGAGTCTTTAGCTCGATTCATGCTCTCCAAAGTAGTCGAAATTATGTTACTCGCATTAATGTAAGAGACCGGTGTCCTTAAGGTAAACATCTCCAATGGAGTTGACGAAGCAACCTCAATATCTTTAATTTCATTTATAACAGTCACCAGTAATGGAATCTTTTTGCGCCTCCAATAACTGTTGGTAGTAAAGGTATTTAAATCTTTTAATAAAGCAATTGTTACATTTTTTGTCCAAGATAAGGATTTTAAGCCATACTTGTAAGCTAAGAATTTTCTTCTTATGTGTAATGGTAGGAGGCATAGCTCACTCTCCATGGCGTGAATCGGTGTGGACTTAATAAAACCACCTATAATCCTCAGTGCTTGGTTCTGTACTTTCTGCAATTTATATAAATGTGAATTCGCACTGTTGTCATACATAAAACAGCTATAATCTACACGACTTCTGATTATCGCTATTTATATTCTGCGTAAATGTTTAGGGTGTATGTATACCCCAAGAAGTACCTGCTAGAACTTTGAGTATATTTAAGTATTTCTGTGACTTACTGACTATTTCATTGATATGACGTCCCCATCGTAGCGATCTGTCTAGCCATAATCCCAAATATTTATAACTATCCACTAATTCTAAGGCCTCATTATTTATTTTCAATACAATGTTTTGTCTCCTGAATCCCCTGCTAAAAATAAGAAGTTTTGATTTACTCTTTGACAGACACAGTCCTAATTCAATAAGATAAGTCGAAAAACTATCTAGTGCCTCTTGTAATTTAATTGTACTATCTGAAAGATTTTTATCTGTACTATATAGGACAAAATCATCAGCGTACTGGCACACTTGCACACTGTTAATTTTTGAAAATAGTTTAACTGTAAAAATGTTAAATAATATTGGTGAGATAGGGTCACCTTGTGCTAATCCTAAACTTGTATATCTAACCATAGTATCGCTTTCTTTCAAATCATCAATGATTTTAAGATGTCTTTCATTTAAAAAATTCCATAAATATGAACACATTTTGTTGCCTATCCCTATTTCATTTAATATCGATATCATTTTATCAATTAATACATTATTGTAGGCGCCTTCCACATCTAAACACGCAACGGTTTCATAGCTTTTTGAGAACCCCAGTTGAATTTGTGAAGTCAATCTCGTTAAACAGTCCTGACATGATTGGCCTCTTCTAAAACCTGACGTATATGGAGACAGAATGTTGTTTTTCTCTATAAACCATTCAATGCGTTTCGTCAGAATACAATGAAATATTTTACACAAACATGATAATAAGCAAATAGGTCTTAATTTTGGATTGCAATCTGAAGGTGTAGTTGGTTTGGGAATAGGCATCAGTACTATGTTATGCCATTGTACCGGTACTACGCTAGTATTTAAAATATCATTATACAGATTTACTAAGAATATTTTTCCACTGGTTGGTTAATTAAAAATCATTGAATAGGAAACTCCGTCCTCTCCAGGAGCTGTGTCCTTAGTTTTTAGTGTGTTACACAGTTCATGTAATGTTACCGGGCTTTCTAATTGTGCATTTGATGAATTAAATGTTGGTTGCTCATTGCATACATAATCAGGGGCTAAACCACAGATTAGAGCAACTTTCTGATCCCTTGATGGAAGTGATCTAGCTGTACTACACCCTTTCAACCATCGCATTCGCTTCCACATTTCTGATATTGTTGTTGATTCATCAATGCTAGTAAAGAATTTTTGGCGTTCATTTCTTCTGGATTTCCTAATAACTTTCTTAGCGGTTAATGTTTTTTCCTCTAAAATATTCAAGTTAGAGGGGGTGGGATTTGACCTAAAAATGCTTAGTGCCAACCATCTTTCCGCTACTACTTTAGAGAGCGTTTCATTCCAGTAAGAATTTGGTTGAAATCCTGGTTTAGGGTATGAACACTGTTTTGTGTATGGTATATATTTGTCAGCTGTACTGTTTATAATGTTTAAGAAATAATCATAATTACGTTGAGCATTACTTTCGTCGCAATACGGTAACATAATTTCTTCTAACGTTTTGGTATATTTTTCCCAGTTGGCCGATTTATATTTACGTTTTTTAGTTATATAATATGTAGATTCCTTATAGTTACTTTTAATTTTAATACACATAATAATATGATCACTGCCCAAATTTTCACTCAATATAATTATGCCACTCCAATTTACAAGCTAAGTCTGTGGAAACAAATGTATTATCAGGGGAAGATTTTTTTGTAAATTACCATTTACCATTTTAACCCTCGTATGTTCACCTGCTCCTTTGTTAAGCGAAATATATCCTGCATCCAAAGCAGCATCAAAAATCATCAAAAATCATCATACCTCTTGTATCTGATTTACATGACCAATTATAATGGTGTGCGTTGAAGTCACCAGCGATTAAACATTTATTATTAAATTTTGTGAAAATTAGATCCCAGTCAGATTGGGTAGTGTGTACTGAAGAAGGACAATATATTAAAATAATATTCTGAATCTCTTTACAATTAAAAAGTTTAACACATCTTATTTCAATTCCTGAATTTCTAATATTTACAGGCTCCAACTGTACTCTAATTGACTTATGTATTATAATAGCGACTCCCCCGTATGAGTCATATCTGTCATTTCTAAATATATTGTACCTACTTATATTTAATGAGGAGTCTGGTTCCAACCAGGTCTCTGAAATTAAAGCGATATGGATTTTCTCCTGACATAACAAAGCTTGAAACTCTCCAATTTTCGGTCTTAAACTTTGAGCATTCCACTGCAATATGTTGATAAAATAAGCGCTATTATTATGACTATCCATTATTAGAAAACAAAATTATTTTACTTAAAATATCCTTACAGTTCATCATTTTTAAACATAGTGCAATACAATCCTGAACTACTATTTTGAAAATTAAACCTAACTTATTAGAAAAGTTATCTCTCGATATACATACTTCTTTTATTTTTTTATATAGTCCATACAAAAAGCCTTTGCGCTTGTGAGATAATATGATACATAGGCTTTATTATACAATAATAGTAGAAAAAGTATATTTACAACAATTGATTTCCGAACGAAATCAATTGATGTTCAAATATTTATGAAAATAAATTAAGGTTACAAACAAATACTTGCTATATTGCTAAATTATCTAATCAAGTTTTAAAATGTTTCCATTACACAGGATTTGCTAATTATTACTTATTTTATTAATTATTTAGCTACAATGTATGTCTATCTGCCATTGGCCAAAAATGGCGGCAATCTTTGATGGACGGGGGACGATTCTAAGTTTATAAAAATGGATGTACCCCCACATTCGTGGTCTTTATGATGTAACAGTTCTAAGAGTTAAGATGTGTGTGATAATTATAATGGAGATTCCAAGTTTGTGATGGTGAAAGTTATAATGTGTGTCCCTATGTTCTACAATTATAATGTAAGTTAATTGATATGTACTAGCTGCTGCCCGCGACTTCGTACGCGGATTCTGTTGCTTATGCCAGCGGCACGGGGTCGTCAAAATCGAACATCTGATAAGTCTGATGTCCAATTTCAAGAGCCCGGGTAAAAAAATAAATGGGAGTTTTGGCCTGTAGAGTCAAATTTTTATTCATCATCTAAAATTAGTTCTAAACTGTTACCGCCTTTACTGCGTGTAGGTACTCTCAGCTTATGTTATTTTAAAATTATACAGTGAAATTAGTGATAGCTTTGATTTCCACATCAGGTGTTCCAGATCTTCAATTTTATACGTCAACAGAGAGTGCTCATCACGCAGAACAACTCTTGCTAAGACGTCATTCCTATACTTATATGTAGCTGGGCTCTTGGTGTCCCACATCAGGTGTTCCAGTACTTCAATTTTATACGTCAACAGAGAGTGCTCATCAGGCTGAACAACTTTGCTAAGACGTCATTCCTATATATGTTATGGTGTAGCTGGGCTCTTGGTGTTCTACATCAGGTGTTCCAGATCTTCAATTTTTATACATCAACAGAGAGTGCTCATCAGGCTGAACAACTTTGCTAAGACGTCATTCTTATGTTATTTTATAGTGTAGCTGGTCTCTAGGAGTTCCACATCAGGTGTTCCAGAAATTTTTATACATCAACAGAGAGTGCTCATCAGGCTGAACAACTTTGCTAAAACGTAATTCCTATATATGTTATGGTGTGGCTGGGCTCTTGGTGTTCTACATCAGGTGTTCCAGATCTTCAATTTTTATACGGAAACAGAGAGTGCTTATCAGGTTGAACAACTCTTGCTAAGACGTCATTCCTGTAGGTATATGTTATAGTGTAGCTGGGCTCTTTGTGTTCCACATCAGATGTTCCAGTTCTTCAATTTTTATACGGCAATAGAGAGTGCTTATCAGGCTAAACAACTCTTGCTAAGACGTCATTACTGTATATGTTATAGTGTAGCTGGGCTCTTGGTGTTCCACATCAGATGTTCCAGATCTTCAATTTTTATACGGCAATAGAGAGTGCTTATCAGGCTGAACAACTCTTGCTAAGACGTCATTACTGTATATGTTATAGTGTAGCTGGGCTCTTGGAGTTCCACATCAGGTGTTCCAGATCTTCAAATTTATTATCTCAGTAGAAAATGCTCATCACGTGGAACAATTTTTGTTTTGGCACCATTTTTGTATCTCTTATAGTTAAGCTGGTCTGTTGCAGTTCTGCACCAGGTGTTCAAGTTTTTAAGATAAATTATAGCCTATATGTTGGCCAGACTTAATACCTATACAACAAAAAAAGAATCATTCAAATCCGCCCAGTACTTTTTGAGTTTATCCCGGACATACATACAGACAAACAGACAAACAGATAAACAGACAAACAGACAAAAATTCTAAAAACTGTATTTTTGGCTTCGGTATCGATTGTAGATCACACCCCAAGTATTCTTTTAAAAAAATATTCAATGTACAGTTTTGACTTTCCTACCATTTTATTATATGTATATAGATTATACTAGAAATATTACTGACCTTGTATGTTTTATAAATGTGTGTACTGGTAATGTATGATGCCGTGGAGTTTCTTTCTCCTTTCTTCTCCACGAGACCTAGGGTTGTGAAAGGAGGTAGCTTGATAATAAATGCTTAGTCTTCTCTTTCTGTGCTTTTCTTCACAAAACCCATTCCCATACACAACTCATTGGAGGTACTTCACAGTACTATCCTGATATCCAAACCTTGGTTATTTATAGATATTAATACCCACATATACAGACATACATCTACATTCTCACATCAGAAGTGGTTAATGTGCCCTGACCTACTTGTGATTTCTAATGAAGTTATTCTTTCTGTATTTCATGATCGATGATCAACGTTGGAGCCATCATACAAGCACAACCCCGCTGAAGCTGTGACGGCGGCAGGTTGGTGAGGACGAAAGACGAAGATAACGTGCTGCTACCTCGGACAGCGGGACTGCAAAACTGTTTAGGTAAAAGCATCGAAGCAATGCCAAGGACATGATGGTGCAGCAATACGTTTTGGCTAATGTCGGTAAGGCCTTCAGAGGCTCTGCTTTAATGATAAATATTATTAGGTTGTGAGATGAAAGATCTTAGATACCTATTTTCATGAAAATTATTTCATAATTGTTCAAATTTTGCTAATTGAAATGTTAACGGATGTAAAGACGAGGTAAACAAATATAATAACTGTTGTGGGTATTTTTATAAAAGACTTAATAGTAAAATTAATAAGACTAAGAAATTAGGAGATTATAGAATACCTGAAAGTTGTTTGTGCTTATTGAATTTCAACTTAGCTAGCTACCTATTAATAGCAATATGTATTAATATTTGAAAATTAGAATGTGTTGTACAATAAGAAAGTAGTTATTATTACTAGATTCTGATCGTTGGCAACGATTCGTGATTGTTCAGCGATAAATGATTACAAAAGTTAAAGAGTATTGAACAAAATGGTTAAACGATAAAAACAGTAGGTATTAACAGTTGGTACTTGATAGAATAGAGGGGTAAACGAGACAAAAATTCGTTTTATTCGATATATCGAAATGATAATATTAATTAAAATCAAGGTTTTTTCTGATTTTATTTTGCCTTTCATTTTTATTTTAACTTTGGCTTGTGACGTTCGACATAAAAAGCAGAGTAGCTATAAATTCTGTGACCATGTCATTCTGAAGATCATTTTCACAGGATACTATAGAAATACATACTTACATTACCTATAAAAAAAAAGAAGCATACAGTATAAAGCCTCAAAGGCTACCCACTGACCAGGTTTTACAAGTAATTAAGGTAATTGCATTTATTGCCATTTATGACATACTGAAATTAGTATCACTATAGGTACATATAATTAAATCTAATCAGAAGCAAAAAGACAAAGAAAATACAGCAAGAACCAGCATTAGGCATAATATTTTATTTAAATAACTCCTGAAAAAGTAAGTTTGCTACAATTTGAAAAAAAATATATATATAATAATAAGGGTATTTTGCTTTAGAACAGTTTCCCACTTGGTAACTGAGAACGAATTGAGGTTTTCAAAATATGAATTAAAAGAAAATGCATGTTGTTTCAACAATTAATGCAGTTCCTATGATTATGGTAAAAATAAGTTGAGGTTAGTTTGTTTTTATTTTTTGAACAAAGGACTGACAAACTGTTGATGTTCTTAAACCACAAAGTTACTGGCACGTAAACGTCCTTTTTTTTCTGCATTTTAAATATTAATCCCCTATTGTTTCCTAAAACAACTCGTGACTTGTCACGTTTTTGGTTTGACGAAAAAATAAGTTCCTCGTTTACACACTTTAGGCGCTTTTTCAATTTTCCATACAATAAAAGCAGTAAATACTTTAATGCGCTGTGTATGTGTGAAATACAGAAATATTGAGATGAGGCCTCGTATCACAATCCATGACAGGCTGTCAAGTCTGATGATATGAAAAACTAAATAGGTACAGCCAGATTTTATAAATACATCAAAAGGTAAAAACAAAAAATTCAGCCGAACATTACAAAAAGTCGCCATTCTAAACACTTGCCAAATAGTTAGAAAATTATTACAAGTGGATTTGGATAATTTCGCTGCAGTACAAGATGATTTACCTACCTTCACAAACAGAAAACTAAAATATGTCCTCAGTTCACACCCGTGAGATTTTATAAATACAGGTACAAGGTTATATTAACTTGAGAAAACGAAAGTTTAAAACCAAAATAAGTAATAGTAATAAAGTCAATTAGGAGCTAGTAAAAAAAAAAAATAGCTTATATATGTCTTAGAAGAAGTCCACTATTTCAAATGTAAAGTAAATTAAATTACAATAAGTTTGAAAACACAACGGTTAAAATATAATTATGTCCGCAAAAATGAGCTATGTACTAACAATCTAGTAGACATTGTAAGTGTCTTATAGAAACTTGGAGTGTGTAATCTTGTTGCTTAATCTGATTATAATTATGTGTAGATTCTAAATGTATAGGTAATATTAAAATTCTAACTGACTGATTTAGTTACAGCCGCACAGCTGAAAAAGTTCGCTAATTTTGTTTCTGCAACTCTCTTGGGTATTGACAGATAAATGAAGGATTTAATCAAACTTTTGACAAATCTCGCTAGGGTCACAAAGTTACTCGTAGTTTATTAAATTGATCTAATAATTATGTATTAGTATAATTTCTAGTGTACAGTTATCTTGAGCAATGTTAACTGGTGGGTATATTTACGGCTGGTGGAATCAAGAAAATTTGTTTCATTTAAATTAATAACAAGAGTGATTTCATCAAGCCAAGCCAATTTACAATGTCACTCGGAGAATTATTTAAATCATTGTAATAGTTTTTAGGATTGGTATATTCCATGAGAAAGTACATGTACCTACGTATACGTTCCACGTACTTATAGGAAATAAAGCTGATTAAAAAAAAAAATACGCAAGTGTCCCTTGTAGGTCTAATTTTTGACAAAATGTACAATTTGTTTTATAATAGCCGAACTGTCATGTCCATTTTATGAAATTTAGTTTTGGGAGGTCATTAATGTACACTAATAAGAAAAAGGGTGACCCGAGTACGCTACTTTTAGGTAAACTATATTTAATATGCTCTAGTTTAGATAGGTATTCAGTGTCCAATAAAATTTATAGTGATATAAATACCAAAATCGATTCGAGTTTGGTGTCATCAAATTTATGATCATAGGAGTATCAAGGCTAAAGACCACTTTTTTTTTTCATTGATGATAATAATTACCAACAAAACTTTTTGGCTACTACGAAAATTAGTATTCGATTTAAAGGAACAGAAATACCAACAAGAAAAAAAACTAAATCAAATCGATTTGTAGCTTTTTAGATCGGTCGTAATGTTTTTCAGAAGGTCTCTGCTCAACATACTATTTGCAATCGATAATTTATTATTGTCAGAATAACCGAGACGTAACTTTCTTTGGAAAATTACTTAGAAAATTATTTAAATTTTGTAATTAAAAAGTCAAACCTTAGTTGAATCTAGAATTTAGGCAATTGCTGAGGGCAAAGCCAAACTCTAGCACAAAGGCAGAGTCAAGGGCAATTTCAAGTACACAAGCAAAGTTGAAGTAAAATGAAGGGATCAAACAAAGGGAAGAATCGTTTACCACCTTTTATTCAGTTAATACTCGTAAAAAAAAAACATGATACGGTTACTTAATGTTATTCAAAATAAAAAAGTGACAAAATAAAATCTTTGCAAAATGTTTGTAAAACCAGGAACTAATAAACATCAGGAACTACTACAAGCCTCACCAGGGGGTGTAAAGAACCGGTTTAGTCGGTTACAATGGCTCAGTTTGTTTGCATAATGATCCGCTACTAGGCCTTTTGCTTGGCGTCAATAGAACTCACAGGTAGCGGGTGAAGTCATTGACGTGTCCATGTAATTGGCTCAACTGCCGCTACTAGGCCTTTTACTTGGCGTCAATAGAACTCACCGGTAGCGGGTGAAGTCGTTGGCGTGTCTAGGTAATTGGTTGAACATGATGATTACTATGCTCTTGCTATTTTATTGCTTTGCTACCTAGCTGATCATTATTTTGATCTCACCGTTAACTGGTGAAGTTACGATTGTTGTAACTAAGTAATTGGTTCCAATATTCAATTCGTTTCTTTAGTCAAACTAGTCATTTCCAACAACATTGCTTACAAATTAGTCAAAACATAAAAATGAATCATTATAATTATTATCTAATAATACGCAAAAAAAAATAGAAAACATTTAAATCAATTAAAATTCAGTAAAATAGAATTATCAATAATTTTAATATGAACATTATGTTATCAATATTGATCGAAAAAATAATTGAAAATAAGAGAAGTTCGGTGAAGTAATGAACATGTAGGAGCATTGTAAGTTAATGAAAAAATTAAAGGATGCAAAAGAAAGAAAGAAAAAAAACACTGGTTCACTTCAATAAAAAAAAAAAAAAAGAGTGGATAAAGACAAGAGAATATACACTGGTTACTTCATTTTGCAAAGATTCCTGTATGTGACAAAATTGTAAATGTTAAGTAGGGCTGTGTTATTGAAATGGTTCTAGACTTATTATCTTTAATAATTATTGGTTCAAAGTGCAGTTTTTTTTTGTTTGGTTAATATTTAATTAATTTATTATTGTATTGTTTCAATAGTGTTTATTGTAGGTTTAATAAGTTAGTATTTAGTTTATTTTATTGTTAATTATTGTACTATATTTATCTCACTGCCTTGAGCCTGATTTGATGGAAGCTGGCTGAATTGTGATAAGACACTGATCTTTTTTTTGACTTTTTCTCCTTACTTCGTAAAAGTTAATTCCGAAAGCTTAGAATTTTTATTAGCTACCATCAAATTCTGAGCAGTAGATTAAGAGTTAAGAGAGGAGTAGAGAGAAGGTATGTACTTCGAGGACGAAGTACTGTCAGAATGGCCGTGTGAGATAATATGATACATAGGCTTTATTATACAATAATAGTAGAAAAAGTATATTTACAACAATTGATTTCCGAACGAAATCAATTGATGTTCAAATATTTATGAAAATAAATTAAGGTTACAAACAAATACTTGCTATATTGCTAAATTATCTAATCAAGTTTTAAAATGTTTCCATTACACAGGATTTGCTAATTATTACTTATTTTATTAATTATTTAGCTACAATGTATGTCTATCTGCCATTGGCCAAAAATGGCGGCAATCTTTGATGGACGGGGGACGATTCTAAGTTTATAAAAATGGATGTACCCCCACATTCGTGGTCTTTATGATGTAACAGTTCTAAGAGTTAAGATGTGTGTGATAATTATAATGGAGATTCCAAGTTTGTGATGGTGAAAGTTATAATGTGTGTCCCTATGTTCTACAATTATAATGTAAGTTAATTGATATGTATTATACTAGAAATATTACTGACCTTGTATGTTTTATAAATGTGTGTACTGGTAATGTATGATGCCGTGGAGTTTCTTTCTCCTTTCTTCTCCACGAGACCTAGGGTTGTGAAAGGAGGTAGCTTGATAATAAATGCTTAGTCTTCTCTTTCTGTGCTTTTCTTCACAAAACCCATTCCCATACACAACTCATTGGAGGTACTTCACAGTACTATCCTGATATCCAAACCTTGGTTATTTATAGATATTAATACCCACATATACAGACATACATCTACATTCTCACACGCTCAACTGGTTCCGTTGGTTTATCACCTTTATTATTAGTGTGTTCTACCTCACTTATATTTTCTTGTAATTGTTCTTGTCCATATGGCCTTTCTTTTCTCTTTTTTTTTTGCGTGATTTCTTCTTTTTTGTTTTTTCAGCCTCTGTAATAGATTTATTGTCTGAATTTTCACCATCTTCTGTTTCTAGTTCCTCAGATACACTCATTTCTTTATGTATAACTGCTTCTGTAGTAACCACGTCTCTGTACGATCTTCTTATTTCTGTGTCCTGAGTGTTCCCTGTTTGGGGAAGCTCTTTGTTGTTTTTATTATTCTTATCCAAATTATGTGCTGTAGTAACTTCTTGCTCTTTTCTTTTGCTTTTATACATTTCTAAGTCTTCCCTATAATTGCAGTTCATTTCAGACATTATTTTTCTAATTTCTTTTTCTTTCAAAAAAACAGGACATTTTTTGTTCATTGCCATATGTGGACCTTTACAGTTTATGCATTTGAACACCGTTATCTCACAGTTCGCGTGATTATTTCCGCACTTAGGACATATGATTTTTTTCAAAGGACATGTCCTTGATAGGTGTCCATATCGCCAACATCCTGAACATTGTGACACAGGAAAAATGTAGGGCTCGACTTGGAATCTACACTCAAAACCGTAAACGTAAGAGGGTAAGTTGTTATTTTTAAAACATAATCGGATTGTTTCTGAGTTTACCCATTTACCATCACTATCCTGTCTTTTCAGTCGTTTTGCCGCTATAATCTCGAAATCACATTTCAAGTTTTCTAACATTTCTTTTTCTTCTATTTCTAAATCCACCTGTCGAAGTATACCGTAGCAAATTGAGGATTCACCTACTAAATTAACATTACACTCCAACTTGCCCAATAAATTCTCGCAATGTGACATCTTTACTGCATTTTCTTTGTTGTCAAAATATATTAATGCCCTGTACGGGTTTTTGTAAACAACTTTTATGATATTTCCAATATTATGAGTTCTCATAAGTTTTGCCATTCTAAATTGCCTCGGTAGTGTTTCTTTGGCCGTAATGCACACAATATATTCTTTGGGCTTTAAATTATTACTCGAGAATCTCAATTCCTCATAGTTTCTAGAATTTCTTCGTGCTGGGCGTTTACTCTCATGCGTTATGGTTATGAATCCGTCATCACCTTCAATTATTTCTTCATCATCCTCCTGCCTGCTTCTCTTCTCTGGTAACACTTGTTGCTCTCTATTTAAACCCATATTTTTCTCCCCTTCCATCCTTACATTGACTTGTTGCTCGCTATCCACCTCAAGCTCCTCTTCCACTATCTCACTTTCACTTGATACACAAAATTCTACATTTTCACTCATTCAGTAGCATTTATAAAATTGAGGGTAAACGTAAAATAAAGTTACGAACGCGTAATCGTCAACAGCTAACTCGACCGCTCACAGTGACTGCGCGCGCGCAACTGCCACCAGCATATTTAAAATGCTCAATACTGAGCCCATCCTGGCCAGGCGATTTACCTCTACGCATACCTTTTATCACTTCTTTCAGTTGCTTTGTTGTGAATTTAAGTAAAGGTTCCTTGCCCGCCACGATGGGCTCACCATCTGGCTTAGTGGTCAAAGGACTCAGAGGAGAACGTACTTTGAAGTGCTCCATGAAAAAATTAGCTATCTCCCCTGGGTCACTTCGGCCATCAAGATTCGCAGGAAGGCCAGGCTTAACATCAAGCCTACTGGTGGACTTCCAAAATTTTGTGAAATCTTTTTCAGCTCTTTGCTTAGCTATAACGTCCATTTTAATTTTATCCTGGTTTTTCTGACACCATTTTAGCCGACCTTTAAAGATTTTGCGTGACTCGTACATCTGGTCGTAAGCGGGACCAGTACAAGGTCTACCCATAACTATCCAGTCTTGGTATTTCAGTCTAGCCTCCCGATGCGCTTCCCTAACGTGATCGTTCCAGCCGCACACACGTTTATTATGCCCTTTACGTCTTACATTGTCTTTGGATTGTACAGCCGCATCACTTAAGACGTCCACGATTGTCTTATACATTTTATCTAAGACTAACTTGTGATCTGATAAAGTACAAGGCCCAAAACTACATGTTTCAAATTCTGAGGGGAAGTCAATGTCTCGCAAGCCCCTGCTACATAGATCTCGATATTTTCTAATTTGAGCCTCATCCCTTACTCCTCAGATTACAGCATTCCGCGATATATTTTGAATCGAGGCGGTAGGACTAATTGAACCCAACTTGCATTCGATAAAAATAGACAAATGGTCCGAGGCAAAAATATCCTCAACTATTCAGACGTTAACTGTACATAGCCAGGCCGCTTGCGAGACAATGCAGTGATCTAACCAACTGCCCCTACGATGAAACGTGTCAAAATAGGTAAACGTATTGGAATCAATTCCCAAAAATTATATGTCGGCGCACACTCACGATCTGTCCGCGCAAAAGCTAACAAGCTCGGTATAAAATAATTGGCCAGGCTGCGCATTTAGGTCTTCCAATACAACAACAGTTTGAACATCACTACTTTCTTCAATTGAGCTGATTTCACTAAGAATATCTGTGAAAATAGGCAAGTTTTCTCTCGCTTTTACTGGCATGTATACACAGAAGACTAGTATGGAACCACCTATAATAGCTAATAGTCTGTCACTGTTGCAATTTATAGGAGAAACACTATCAAAAATGCCCTTTTGCCACAATATGGCCACACCGTCATATGGTCTACCGACCAGTAATTCACCGCTATCTACTGAGCTCTTACCTATGTACGC
The DNA here is from genome assembly GCA_950005045.1 of Agrotis exclamationis. Lineage (NCBI taxonomy): Eukaryota > Metazoa > Arthropoda > Insecta > Lepidoptera > Noctuidae > Agrotis > Agrotis exclamationis. The sequence goes on along the minus strand of OX465415.1, from coordinate 8,760,436 downwards.
ACTAAGAACACTAAATCAGAAGATACCGTACCTAACAGCGGAAGGTCGTGGTTGAGTAACCACATCTCCTGGAGACAAACTATGTCTACATTCGCCGTATTACATAATTTTCTCACATCTTCAATAGAAGTTTTAAAATTTTTACAATTAAAACTCATGAATTTACAATTTTTATCCATATTTTTACATTTTTTTATATATTGTTTTGTGACTATCATCCATAATGAAACACAATTAAACTTTAACATTACTATTTCCTTGTTTCGATCCGTACATAAAATGCACGAAACATCGAAACGTAATGCCATCAGGACAGAAATTGTCATCCAAAAACAAATTGTTTTCATTTTTATCATTTTCAGTGACACAGACTCGCCGGTCTTACCTTTAATGTAGTTAACTATGTCCTGCTCACAAGTATCTTTAGAGACGTTAGAAATTAACAACGGTACTTTTATGTCAGCAGCTTTAAACTTCCCGTCCGGCGCTGTAGAAGCCCGGCCTTTTTGGCCGATAAGTTTATATTTCCTGGCAGTTTTTGACTGAACAACTTGCCATTCAGACTTATCTTTAGTTACCTGTGAGCAGTTCTTAGTAACCTGACTAACATTTTCATTTAATAGCAAAGATGGTAGCACAGTAGTAACAGCTGTTTTATAATTAACACTTTGCACTATACCCGATTTGTGAACCGAAACACTCGCGCACTTATAATCGTGTTCACTATTCGGTGCATTCGAAACCGCGGTACCTTGTGGCTGGGCCTCACCGGCCGACGCTGTCTCGCTCCCTCCACTGCCGCCGCGAGGACTGTACCCATTGCTGCTCTCGTTCACACTGTTCGCGCTGTTTGACCCCCGTCCGGGCCTCCCCGTGGCTGCTTGCGCTTGTCTCCATTTCACTCGATTGTTCGCGTTGGAAAGTGACAGGCTGCGCGCTTTCGGGTGATGGCGATGATGCTTCATTTCTAGTGGGCGCACTGGTAGGCGTTGAGTGATGTTTCGCTCCTGACGACGACGATGACGAAGCATTACTAGCCTTAACAGGAACATACTGCAATCCAACAGGACCGCTGCATAATTCATAATAGCTCTCTTGCAGACACGCTCCTCTCTTTCTATTTACAAATTGTTCTTGAGATGGATAGTTGTCAACAATAATCGACGCGTTTCTCAGGTCTTTTTTAAACACATCTAGTATCTCTTTTGTAACGACATTTTCTCGTAACAAACTGACTTCATTTCGAGGCCTTGATATGTCCTTTAGCAGACGGGTGCAATCAATATGATCGAAACTCACATTTGGTACTTTATGTAAGTCTTTAGCCACGAACACAGGGAAGACTTCGGCATCCATTCCTTTCATGAGACATATTAAATCATCTAAGTCTCGAGACATTCTCTTCTTCCCATCTTTACGCCTCACCGGCATTTTTCTTGCATTAGGAACAGATTCAAAAAAGCAAACATTTTGCCTGTGAAATTCTTTCTACGTTGTAAGATGATGTTACTAGTTGATGTATGCTGTCTTCACCCATGTAATCAAGCACGTTCGAGAGAAACGCTAAAAGTTCGTTGATCACCACATTACAGTTCGAACACTCCACAATAGACGAGGCCATTAGTAGGGTATAATTGGGGATTCTGGAATCATTTGTTCTCGCTTCGCTCGAACGGCATGATCCCAGAATCCCCAATTGTTTTTATCGAGCAATGACTAATGATACTACAGAAGCCCGTTTATAAAAAACGAGAATTATTAATACAGTGCGAACTGGACAATGCATAATGCCTCAATTATACCCTACTAATGCAGGATTCTACTCTCTCATTAGAAGCGATTTTAGGTAAGCACATTGACTAAACCACCTAGCATGCTGTTGCCATGGATCATCCTCATCTTCCCAGTCTTTTAAACCTCCGCCACAATAGAAACATATAGTCCTATCACCCCGACCGGTATAAAAGAAACCAGCTTCAGCCAAATCCTCAGGTTTCTGACGCAGTTGTCGAGGCCAGTCTGAGAAACTGATCAATCGTCTTGATTTGGAACTAAAATCTGGATACTCAGGTCTATCTCTCTGTCTCAACGATAATGATCCCAAACCACATTCGTCCCATCCTCTTTTTATATCAACATCTAAATTTTTTAACCCCACCTTGTCATTTTTCTCCGTAGTACTCATAGCAGAGACTTGAATATATTATTTATTTATACTCTTCTGATGTATTTGTTTGTTATTACAATTATGAGTATGTAATGAGCTTTCATAGCTGATACAATCAATTTATAAATATTTTTAAAACAGTAGTTACAAGGAAGGATTTAATGAATAAAAACGAAAAAAAAAAAATTAAAAAAGTTTATTATCGGAGCACCATTTTTTTAAACACAAAACATTTTTTAAAGCGCATATTGAGTTATGATAAATACAACTATACAAATCTTCAGAACATTTATATCGATCATACAGACTTAGCAAATTAGGACAACCTTTGTCTTCTAAATTAATCACATTATTATAATTATTTAAAATATTTTTTAACCATAATACTTTTTCAAGACCTTTAATATAAATACATTTATCTTTTAAAATATCTAAAAATAAATAGTGATAATTTGAATAAGGTATAAATCCTTCACCCCAATATATCTTCCTGTTACGTTCAATCCATGCAACTTGCCGTCTTTCTTGTTTTGTCAAATCGTAAAACGGAAATGGTGGCTTGATTAAAAACACTTGTAATTTGCCATTACACAATATAGCAATTTCTTTTAGCACAAATTCATTTGCTTCCGTTTTAAAGCCTTGGATGTCTACAATGGCAATCATGATAATCGACGTACTATGTTGCTCAGAGGTTTGTATTCCACAAGTCGATCGTTTATAATATACTGTATTTGTCGTCAGAAAATTTTAAGCCTAAATGTTCATATGGATAATATTGTGAATTTTAAAAAAGAGTTACGTTCGTCACTTCACAGTGATCGAACAGTGAACTATCTTTCAATTTATTACTTTTTCTATTAGTTTGTAAACAAAAAATAACATATCTAGGCTTTTCTAATTGTGATGCAGTTTTAACTGACCACGAATGCTTTGTGGTTTTGGGTAGTAGAGGGTACTCATACAAATCCCAATTTCTAAATGCCATTTGAACAGGTTTATCTCTTTCTAAATGTTTTAAAAGTGTCAATCTTTCTCGATCTGATACTTTTATATGAGGTACCCTCCATTGTATCCTTTCTATATTGATTTGGAAATGGGTAATATCATCAGTAAGTATAACACTGTTTAGATTAGAGTTACTTCTGTTCAATATGAGTTCATGCTTGCAATTTATGATAATTTTATTGTAATCTTCCGCAAATCCTAAAATCTTATTTAATGGTATTATAGCACTAAAATGACCATCATTTTTAAATCCAGTTAAGTTCCAACCCCATAATGCAGCCGCTTTGTTTTCTGCTTCGTTCAATGAAATAAATGATTTTATTGTGGATGTTATACCCGAATTTTTGATACGATCTATTTCAATACCATTTATTTCGTACCAAATGTCTTGAAAGAAGAACATAATAGCATTATTCGTAAACGAAACCGGCTTCTCTAGCGATTTTCCATCTTTGCCGAAGAGCTTTGCTTGACCTTCGATTTAAATCGAACTGGCTGATGGTAGCACGTATATGTCTTGCTGGTGTATGGGAATTCTGATTTCATCGTTTTCTCTGAAGCAGTTATTGTAGGGATTGTAAGAATGCACTTCATAACTTTCAATGGAATTATCAAAGTGCGGCAAGTCGTTAATCTGTAGTATATTCATGTTTTAAAACCTAAAGCTTTAAGGAAACCTATATTTGCTTTAGTCAACTTTTTCACTTTTTTCTTACGTCTGTGCACTTAAGTGGTTGTAGAAGAAGTAAGGCGTTTTATTTTGTTTGTAGGATTTATATTAAATAATATCATATTGTTTTTCTTAAATGAAGGCGTAGTTCAATATTTTCTATAGAGTTAATGCAATAACCAAACTGATCAACAATTTTTATAGATATAGATGAAATTATATTTTTGTTCACTGGAAAGTAAATAACAGTTTGCGGTGTTTCTATGTAATGAGGGCCTGAAGCAGTATTAGATACAAATTCATGAATAATATGGGTTGGCAATCCGTTAGTGTAGGAACCGTATATTAAATCACATTCAATTCTAACTACACGAGGTGTATTATTATTAAAATATGTATCTGATGCTGAATTTAACACTGAATAATATAACAAGCCGCATTCATATTTTCCAGATAAACTCAATGGTGGTTGGAAATACGATTCTAATTCCGATTTATTACCAGAGATCGTCACTGCTATAGACATATTTGCATACTGAATACTTTTAGGAAATCATGTTTATTTTATTTTGTCTCTATTTCAAAAAATCATTAAACAAATTAAACAAAGATGCCCGCAATTAAAAGGGTGATCACCTTGTATGTTTTCATAATTGTAGCGGACTTTAGACTCCAAGTACTTTATTAGCTCTTTTGGAGGCTTAAGGTTTCCGTAACTGTCAAAATATTCTATATAATAATCATTGTATTTCGCATAGACTACCCAATGAGAACCAGGTTTTTTAGAACTATCTAAATTAAATACTCCACATTCTTTTTTAAGGGGGTAATCAGGGAGTTGATCCCTCATAAAAACACCTCTAAAATAGGGAATATTACTTCCATAATTCAAAATGTCCAAGTTAGTTAAGGCGCGGTTGGGTAGCCTATATTTTAGTTTTTTGCTTTTGATACAAAAATTCCAAGCCCATTTTTATGTGGTTTAAGATGCAGCCCTTTTCCGATGCAAAGAGCTTCCATTTTTTCATTATGTCTTTTCGATTCCTCATATAGTTTTTTGGCCATCTTGAACTCATTTATGGTCTTTGCAATACCAGCTGCACCGCCTGCTAAAGCTCCTGCAGCTGATAATCCCGCGAAAATAGGAATCAAAGGTAATACTCCGCCAGTTTTTGGTATAGGAATAACACGAGGAAGTTTAATGGATGAATCATCAGCTAATTCTCTGGCAGCAGCCATTGCTAATTCTATTGCCACTTTTTTTGCATTTTGGTTTTAATTTTTTCATACGTTTTTTTGCAACAGTAATAACATTTTTCAATTTCTTTGTAATTCCTTTTCCAGACACAATTTTTCTCGAAGACTTTTGATTACGTGTTTTTAGACCAAAACCTGTTTTAATTTTCGTTAACATAGCATTACTTACTAAAAGGGCTGCAATTTTTTCTCCTGTATGCGAATCAGGAGCAAAAGCACGTTTTCTCGCCATTTTAAACAAAATTAAATCTGCTTTGTGACGGTCCTTTAATTTTGACGACTTGTGATATGCAATGTCGTGGTCTTTACAATATTCGTCTAATTTATTTACACCTTTATCTCCACGTTTGAGTCGCTTAATTAATTTTGTACCAGGCCCGCAATAATTGTATCCTGGCAAGTGTAATTCAAATGGTAGGTTATTTATAAGCCAGTTGAGAAGACTACTTTCTCCAATACACATAATAAGACTGATCAATCGGGGGATTAAATATTCCTTAAATAGGTATGAAAATACAAAACAATCACTTGGACCCTTAGCAGGACGACTAATTTTAATAATTCTCATAAAATATTCGACTTATCAATCCAGCTGTTTTCAGTAGAAGGCAATCCTAACTATTTTACGAAAACCCTATTACCTTTCCTTTTAATAACTTTCTCAACTAAATATATATCAGGATGTTTTTTGAAGCTCTTGCGCATAAAATGCTCCTAAAATAGGCTGACCTCTGATCGTATCTTCAATTAAGTAAGTGATAGGAGTTGTGTGTTGTATTTTACGAATTTTAAATATTTCTGTTGACCAATTAGGTGTATATCCTTTTTCAAATGTTCCTTTGTACTTACTGATATGTACATAATCGCCCACTTTAAACTTGCTTTTCATACTATAATTTTTCATCATTTTTTCATAGTTTTTTAGTATGCATTTTTTATTAAAATTACTGAATTTTGCAGGAATTTCATCAATTGTTCGATGATGGGTGTGATTGTATTTATAAACAGCATTTTTAAGTGTGTTATCTATCCAATTGTACACACATCAAAAGTGTCTAGGGATCAAGCATTTTTATGCGGATTTCTTGAGATTGAGATGTGGCTTTGTAATAAATTTATGATTTTATAAATTTATATGGATCCTTTTTGGTGCATTTCATAATTTGAATCAGGAACTGTGAATCAAATTCGAGTAAAAGATGAAAATCAGCTGTCAATATTTTCCCTATAAAAACATACAACGCATTGAAGACATTATTAGTGCTACTGTTTCCCTACTACTGATTAAAACCAACGTTATTATGGAGCGGCGACGTCATTTAAGCAGGGAAGAAATGCTCAGAGCCGTGGGAATGATAGAAGCTGGTTCCCGGCAACGTACTGTGGCTTTAGCTCTGAATACAAGTCAGAGTGTTATCAGTCGACTTTGGACACGTTACCGAAGCACTGGTACCGTGGCTGAGCGCCATGGAGGACGGTATCGCTGCACCACACGGAGACAAGACCGATACATTCAAATCTTAACTCGAAGAGCTCCAACAATAACCGCCATGATGTTAGCCGTGAGGCTTCATCACTCTTCAGGGAACTTAATTAGCGACCAAACAGTCAGAAACCGCTTGCATGAAGTGAACCTTCATTCCCGAAGACCGCTACGGGTACCACCTATAGCAATGCACAATCGTAGGATTCGATATCAATGGGCTCTTGAACACAGAAATTGGGCAGAAGAACAATGGCGTTTCGTGTGCTTTTCTGATGAGTCTCGTTTCGGTATGAGACCGGATACAAGACGTATACGACACTGGAGAACCCCTGGATGCCAACAGCGATTAAAATCCTGCCAGGAAGTCCATCCTTATAGTGGTGGAACCATCATGGTATGGGCGGGTATTTGGATCGGCGGAAGAACTGAGTTGATTTGGATCAGAGGCAACCTCAACGCTCAAATTTATGCTGAGACGATTGTATCAGACGTCATCGTTCCTCTACAAGTGCAAATCGGTCCCTTATTTCAGTTAATGCATGATAATGCACGACCGCACACCGCAAGAGTTGTAAGACAGACTCTCGCCGCAGCTAACATCAATGTCCTGCCCTGGCCTGCTCAGTCGCCAGACTTGAATCCGATTGAGCATGCATGGGATATGCTACAGAAAAGAGCTCTGCCGAATATGGAGGGTATCCAGTCGCAAGAAGACCTTTTTTTGTTGTTGCAACGAACATGGGCGGCCATTCCACAGCGTGATTTGGATGAACTCATTTTGAGTATGCCAAACCGATGTTCTTGTGTTGTTAGTGTTCGCGGTAGAAACACGGATTATTAATTGTTTAAGTTACCCAATAAAATTTTAAAGAAAACTGTTATTTCAGTCTTTTTTTCGAACTTTTGTGTTAATGGTTCAAATGTCAAAAATCCCTTTATTAGGAAAATGGCAAATTTCTTTATTAATGCAAAGGTGACTTGGTTTATCGTTACTGTGACAAACGAAAACACTTTATTTGATGAATCCTTAAAGAAAATTTTAATTAATATCAATCAGGAGAAAAGTTATTGCAAAAATATATGTTGATCCCTAGACACTTTTGATGTGTGTAGTTACCTTTTAAAATAAATTCTTTATACAATTTTGATTTCAATGTTCTGATGAATCTCTCGACTATTGAAGCTTTTTTTGTGGAAAAGGCTAAGTAATGATTAATATTATAAGATTTCATAAGTTTTTGGAATTCATTATTATAAAATTCTGTGCCGTTATCAGTTTGTAGATTTTTAGGCCTACGACCCTCATCCAACAAACTTTTGAAAGTGTTATTTATATACAGCATGTTTATTCGTAGTTTTCAGAGGGAATGTCCAGGCATATTTCGAAAATGTGTCAATAACTGCAAGAATGAATCTAGAGTTTTTATTTTCTTTAGATATTGATTGCATATCAATTAGATCAGCCTGCCATAGATCGTCAATATCTTTCATAATAACAGTTCTTCGTGGGAAGTTCACCCTTGCATTTTTATGGATTTCATTTACTACATCAGCCTTACTCATATTTAGAAATTTCCATACCTTTTCTTATATATTAAAAAAAATCCTTCTTTTAATATGTAATCAAAATAAATGAACGTATTACATATTTTGCAAATATCATATGATGAATGGTTTAGTAATACTAAATCAAAAGCAGTTTGCTATCAGTATTTATTCTTTAATTATGTTAGCTTCTTTTAATTCTTCAATTATTGATAAAATTTCATTATCATGATTTGTGTTACCTGCATCTCTTGAAGCTACTAATAATTTTAATCTCTCCACTAATTCCCAATGGATCATCCCAATACACCAAGTCAGTATGCATTTTATATTTTTTAAGCTTTGGCAAGTTACCTCCCAGCTTAATTTGTTTTATTTCTGATGAAGTATCAGAAAATAATGGCTTGATTATTTGACGATATTTCATTCCTTTATCACCTTTAATTTGCCCTATGGGATTAAAATCTGTTTTGTGAGCGTTAGTATGATATAAAATATCTTTATAGACAATTTTATCTTTGTTTGTTATAATCTTTATATCAGGTTGTTTTTGAAGTAAAAGTTCTTTTAGCCCAGGAGTTAATTCATAAGTTTTGTCCCCAATTTTAACCATAACAATACTATCATTATCTAAATTTTCGATTTTAGAAAACGAAACTACCGCGGTGCACATCATTAAAGTTTTGTTTTCAGTTCTTATTCCAAAAGGCACATTCACACCATCATAAATGCTATAAATGTCTTTAGTTTCCAATGAAGTTTCTATGTAATTTTTTTCTTTATTTTTAGGAGTGCTTGCAGAGTTTAATATAGCATCATGAAAGTCATCACACTTATACGAAGAGCTTGAACTATTTTCTCTTGACTCGATTGCCATAGAATTCCCGGATGTTATATTTTCCACATGTTCATTGTCTTCTAGATTTTTAGATTTCACAAGGCTATTGAGGGGTTCCGAAACAGGTTTGAATATTTTATCTAGCGATAAGTTGATTTCATGTTCCTGACTTTTCATTTGTTTTATTTTACTTTTTAGGGAATCGACAGACTTCATTTATTCCATTTTAATATTTTTCTCCATTTTCTTTTTTTAACAAGTGAATTCAAGTAAGGATAGATTCGCACTAAACTGTATTCCTAGGAAGTTCGTTTATAAATGTTAACTACATTCAAAATTAAAAAAGGTATCGAAATTCTGTCTGTACCTTCCATTATTTATGGGAGACTCTTTGTTAATGATTAAAAAATTATGAGGAGTTTTCCAAACTGTTTTACAAATATCTTTAAATTCATTCCATAATAAATCACTGCTAACATGTTCTTCATAAATGTGCTTTAAATTCACATCATCTTGTTTAAATATTATTAGAAAATTAACATTATCACGTAACAATAAAATTGTTTTGGAATTTTTGAATAGGTTTGTGATATGTAGAAGCAATCGATTTGCTTGTGTGTACCCATAGAGAAATAATTGCGAATATTTATTTGATTTTCACATGCAACATCATCAAAAATAAATACAGAGTTTGTTAAAGCTTCACTCGGAGATATAACATCTTTGTCATCACTGAACTCAAAGAATTTTACTTGAGGCACTCTTCTCAACACCTCTCTTAAGAAATGATATTTTGATTGAAAACTAGTTTTTGAGTAAAGATAAAGATTTTGGAATTTTAAACCATTTTCATGTAACAGTAAACTAATCATGGCATTAGTTTCACCACAATTTGAAGGACCACATATTATACATCGAATCGTATTAGGCAATAAAGCACTGTGTCTGATTGGACGAGAAGATTCACTAAAATCAATATTGTTAACCTTCAGAGATATGGGTTGCTTGATCAACTTCATTGTGCCGATTATCATAATGAATAGACATCCTAAATAGTTATATCATACATTGAGTGCAAGAATAAGTAAAACCTGATCATAGTTTCGAAGTTACCTATTGGAGATGGTGTTTATATCAGACAGTTAGGACTGCTCATATGGGATATTCATAAAACACATCATCATAGTTTGACAGGTTTAGACTTGTATAGTAAAGATCAATTATTAAAATGATGCAAGTATCAATTATGTTATTTTAGAAAATATTCTTATATTACGCAATGTGTATCTAACATAACTAACATCATAAAGATTCTTCAGTCTACAGTTGTGGTGTGAGTCAACTGGTTCTTGGTTTACATTACAATTTAGTTTTTGAGGTACCTAAGTATTTTCCAATAATATTTAACTTACTTATACTTTTTAATATCATTATGACAATCTTATTACTATCGCTATTAATTTCAGAATCATGTCGAGATCACCGTGCTACAGTCCGGTTTTGGATATTATGGATCCTAACAGAAATTCGTTACTGAATAATGAGCTAGAGGTAATAAATTTACAAGTGAGTCACTTATGAAGATTTCCATTATTATTAAATAGTATTCTTAATTGCTACTTTTCACTTATAAGGATTTTTTATTTTTTTCAGAACGTGATGGACAGCAATGATCCTATAGTTCATCCTTTTAATTATGCTCAAGATAGGGAAAGCTGGTTTGGTGAAGTGGCAGCAGCAGCGCATGATCGCAATATCGCAATCAAAGAGCAGAGGGACAAACATTAAAGAAGAGGAAAATTAAATCAAAATCTTTGAAATCTAAATCCTTTATCATGCGTAAGGAATCGGATCGTGTGCAACGCATAATAAAAATTACCATTCATGATTTGGATGGTGGTAATTTGGATGAAATCTCATCTGACGATGCAAATGTGAATGTGCAATATTTAGTGACTAGTGAATATGATGACATTATGACTGAAACTGAATATTTAGTTGGTAAAATAGTGAAGAAATTAAGTAAATAGATTAGTAAGTTTATACTTAATAAGATTAATCATAATTAATAGTATTAAGTTGTAGATAAAGATTAAGATTTTTATTTGTTTTTTAGCTTGTAAATAATAATAATAATAATAATAATAATAATATTCCACAACTATCACACAACGCCATCTAGTCCCAAGCTAAGCAGAGCTTGTGTTATGGGTACTAGACAACTGATAAACATACTTATATATTTCTAAATACATACATATTATAGATAAATTACACCCAGACACAGAACAAATGATCATGCTCATCACACAAACATTTGTCCTGGGTGGGAATCGAACCCACGACCTCCGGCATAGCAGTCAGGTTTACTAACCACTAGACCAACAGGCCTGTCTCTAATACTTTTATAATGTACCTACGTTTAATTTGTAAATAAAATAATAGTCCTAAGTTTAGTATAGTAGTTCACTGTTTAGTAGTACAGCAATAGTTTGTTATCTAGTTTTAGTAATAGTTTATTGTAGGTATAATAGTTTAGTGATAGGTACGTTTGTATATTTATTGTGAAAATTAAAATAAATTATTTAATGATATAGTTATTTGTTTCATTATTCAGTTGAATCGAGATAAATAAGTAATGTCCTCCTGATCGATTTCGGTCATAGAGGCTAGTGCCGCTAGACACAAGTCATATTATAGTGCAAAAGCATGTGCACAAAATAATATAGATGCAATCTCTGTTCCTTTACTCTCACAGCCCGATATAGGATGACAATCCCACACGACTGGAGAGAGATCAGGCATAGGACCCGCATTCGGAAGTTGTGATATTTATTTGCTAAAACGCTCACAACATTTGGAAAGTCGGTGCGTGTCTTACGTTCGAACTCGAGACCTTTTACTTAGCAGTCCCACCGTCTCATCACTATGTTATCACAGCTTCTATATATTCGACATAAATAGGTATGTATTTGTAGCGACACCTAATTTGGATATTGAGAAGTCAGCAAATCCTACATCGCGCAAGCAGAGTTTACACACATCGTTACCATATATACAACGATCCAACATAAACCGTTAGGCCCAGCGCACATCGCTGGAAGCACAGGGGAGAGCACTTTAAGACTATAATTTAATATAAACCTTAACTACTTTGACATACGGTCAATATAAGAATAAATCTGGTCGCGGTGTGCGGAGCGCACTCAAGCTACCACAAGAGAATGCGCGCGACCGATACCAGAGTAGATATTAAGGGTCAGCAATAGGAAATAGTGTTATGGCATTGTCACAAGTTTATATATAAAACTTAAAATAGTAACCACGAAAAAAAAGGTCTGGGTAGCTTAAGAGTTTCACCGGGGTCTACAATAATCGGATTGAATATAAACCGGGCTGGAATTGTTAAAAAAAATATTGAAAATCACTAAAAACGCGTAAAAAGCACTGCCGTATTGTGTTAACTTTGGCGGAAATAAGCAGACACCTAATTAATATGATACATAAATAAAGAGAACAAAGACCAGTGAACCGTTTACATTTTTCTGTTTTGCAAAACATTGTTTTAGTTTTGCGTAAAAAAATCGGAAAATAACTGAATTTTTAGGCCCAAAATCTCCATACATTTTACTATGGCGGCGCTTTTTATCCGGCCTAGATTCGAGATCGAATTGCAGAGCTCAGTCGTCCGCAGGATTTCGATGTGAGAGCACGTCGCTTTTTAGCAAAAAAATACGCTGCAAATAGTGGCGTGTACATACACAAGACACCTCGCACAGTGGTTAGAAATCAGGAATTGAAAATAAACAAGGTTTGTACGATTTTTAAAATTGTAATATAATAGTCAATAGTTTTTGTCGTAGTTTTTATATTGTACTTTTTTTTGAAGTGAAAACTTCTTTCCCGGCGATGTGCACTTTTTGGGGTAGGTAAAAATGTTAAACTCGCGTCAGGGGTCACGTGACCTAAGACCAAAATTCGAAAGACGTTCGTAATTTGTTCGTTTCGATGTTCAAGTTTTCACTTCTGCCGGCACTCTTCATCATGGATGTCGTTTTCATGGTTTTCGAGGACGCTAAAGTCGATAGTGAGGTCAAAATCAAAATCCAAGATGGCGGCTTCGATAATTTGAGAATTGTTCATCATGGGTGTCGTTTTCATGGTTTTCGAGGGTGCTAAAACCGATGGCGAGGTCAAAATGAGAATCCAAGATGGCGACTGCAAAAAATTTTCAAAGTTTTCATCATGGATGTCGTTTTCATGGTTTTCTAGGGAGCTAAAGCAGATAGTGAGGTAAAATCAAAATCCAAGATGGCGGCTGCGATAATTTTCGAATTGTTCATCATGGGAGTCGTTTACATGGTTTTCGAGGGTGCTAAAACCAATGGTGAGGTCAAAATGAAAATTCAAGATGGCGACTGCAAAAAATTCAAAGTTTTCATCATGGATGTCGTTTTCATGGTTTTTGAGGGTGCTAAAACCGATGGCGAGGTCAAAATGAGAATCCAAGAGGGCGACTGCAAAAAATTTTCAAAGTTTTCATCATGGGTGTCGTTTTCATTGTTTTCTAGGGAGCTAAAGCCGATAGTGAGGTTAAAATCAAAATCCAAGATGGCGGCTTCGATAATTTGAGAATTGTTCATCATGGGTGTCGTTTTCATGGTTTTCGAGGGTGCTAAAACCGATGGCGAGGTCAAAATGAGAATCCAAGAGGGCGACTGCAAAAAATTTTCAAAGTTTTCATCATGGATGTCGTTTCCATTGTTTTCTAGGGAGCTAAAGCCGATAGTGAGGTTAAAATCAAAATCCAAGATGGCGGCTTCGATAATTTGAGAATTGTTCATCAAGGGTGTCGTTTTCATGGTTTTCGAGGGTGCTAAAACCGATGGCGAGGTCAAAATGAGAATCCAAGAGGGCGACTGCAAGCAATGAAAGAGAAGAAAGCAAGAACGCAAAGCGCTTCGAAATTGCGACCGAGTACAAGCAGAGAATAAGTGGTTTGTTAGGTCAATATTGTTAGTTTTTTTTTTTTTATTATTTATAAAAAATCATTGCCCCACACTAGGAATTTCTCCTGTATCGTGGGTGCGTTTACAAACATATAAACTCACATACACAAACACCCAGACCCGAAACAACTACCTGTAGGTCATACAAATATTTGTTCTGTGCGGGAATCGAACCCGCGACATACAGCGCAGCAGTCGTATATCTCTCAGCTACTGCGCCAACCGTGCCGTTAAACGTCAATTGTTTTTTCACATTCTTTTTTGATTTTTGCTTCTGCATTGGTCAGAGCGGTGTTTGTGTACGTAAAAAAATAAAGACAATACTGTTATTATTCGTGAAAGTGATTTTTTTAGATGTACATTTTTGTTTAATATTACTTGGTCTGTTAATAAAAAAAAAAACTCCTACACTCTTTTATTTAACTATGAATAAATATTTACATATAGGTACTTTACTGACTTATACTTTCATAGATTTTTTTTGAGCTTTTAATGAGAAACAAAGCTGTCATACATCATTTTACAACGAAAGCTTTCAAATGGAATACTTTTTCCTGGTGGTATATTTTAAATTTATTATATCTCCTAAGATATTCATTGAAATCAAACGATGTCAAGGGCAATTTTGTTCAAAATCAAATGCTTGTGATGATTAACATATTTATTTCGATAAGGATTAATATCATGTTAATGAAAATACCTTTGGAAATAATGCATTACTTTAAAATCAAATTTGATTTCCATAAAAAAGATTATAATGACTTAACCTTAAAAGATAAATATATGCTCTCGCGGACTTTATTTTAAAATGTTTCATCAGGAATAATTCCGTAGTACATAATTTTTGCGTATCTTTAACCGTTTACGCAGCGCACGCAACGGAAGCTCTCGAAATGGAATACATTTTCCCGATTTTGAAACATTTCTCATTACTGCTCCGCTCCTGTTTGTGATAGCTTGATGTTATATAGCCTATAGCCTTCCTCGATAAAAGGACTAAACATCACAAAAAGAATTTTTCAATTCCAACTAGTAGTTCCTGAGATTAGCGCTTTCAACCAAACAAAACAAACTTTTCAGTTCAGATAAAAATAATATTTCAAATATTATTACGCGCTTACTGCCGCTCGAACACTATGCGATCATAGATGTGTGTGTGAGTGGGGCGACCACGCACGTCTATCGCTGTGTGAGTAGCGCTTCAATACCTAATTTTCTCTCGCGCCCGCCGCGAAGAAGACCCTTAAAGTGCGCTCCGCCGTGCCTCCATCGATGTGCGCTAGACCTTTAGGCTGCTGCATAATTATATGGTAACGATGTGTGTAAACTCTGCCTGTGCGATGTAGGACTTGCTGAGTTCTCAAAGCGCGAAGTAGGTGTCGCTATGTATTTGTAACAGCACAAATGAAACACAACTCAGTTGAATACAAGATATTTATTTTATTTAAAAATAAAAAAATACAAACTTAATGTTAACATAATAGAAAATACAAACTTAATGGTAACTTAATAAAATACAGACTTAATATTAGCTAATTTTTTTACAATTATAATTATCCTGTTAAGGAAAATAGTAACAAATCTTTGCTTCAGATTAGAATAGAGAACTATAATGACCCCATGGTAAAGTAAAAGCATTATTTTTTTTTTATTTGACGTTTGTCATCATTTCCATCAAGCACCACTTTATTGATTCTTTGTGTGTAGAGTTTATGATTTTTAGATCTTGTAACAAACATGGGGTATCTTAAATTAATATTACAATTTAATGCATTCTTATATTTGTTTATGGTAATTTTTTTTAAACAGATTTTTTTACACCTTTGGCTTTCTTAACCCGTGAGAAGGCGCGCCTCTATTTGTTACATGGATAGGCGCGCGTGAGCAAATTGCTCACAGTACTTTAAATGCTCATATTTCTACTTTTATGGTAGTTATTGACTTGTAATGGATTTATATGAATAAAACAAGGTTTAATAAGTAAGAAAACAAGTATTTTTATTAAAAATATGTAACATAAATGCAACTTCTAAAACAAATAACGAATCAACTAATTTTTATTTTCTAATTTTGTCAGTCTTCATTCAAATCACTATAAAAAATCTTACATAACAAAAACTTTAAAAAATTAACTTTCCATGTAATCTGGACAAGTGTGTCTCTCAAAACAAATCGAACACATATATGTAGCATGTTCGATGCAGAGTAATTGCTTGCACAAAGTGCAAGCTTTTTTTGTCCGTCTATTCTTACGTCTAGGGCATATAGAACAGAATCCGCTTGGCCTAGGCTCTGAAATAGGACTAGGAGCTGGCACAAATCGCTTCATTAGAAACTTGAGATCTGAAGATATGTTCTCAATGCAAATTCGGCGTGAAATATGTGGTTTTACCAGCTCAAGCGCCACTTCTTTTAGGAATGTACGTCTTTCAATCAAAGTTTTGGTGTTAGCTTTGTATATTATTTGGGCATTGATTCCAGTTATGTTCAAAATGGAAAAAAATAAGCGCATTGGCCACCGTGAAGTGATTCTGGCAACGGAATAATCCTCTTTCTTTTGGTCTACTACATCCACTCCACCTTTTGTGGAATTGTAAAATGTTACAATCTCTGGTTTAGCTTCATTTCCAGTTTCTTGATCTATTTTGTCGTCATCGTGAAGAGATGATAGCATAAGGACAATTTTTTTGGTTTTCTTCTTTGGTACATATGATAAGATGGTCATATCTTCGCCGAAACCAAAAATGGAACTTGGTATTGGCCTATCCTTCGTTGACAAAAATAAAGGCGGAATCTCTTTTTTATTTTTACGCAGTGTACCCACCGCAGTTGTTCTGTAGGTATTTTTTAATTCATCAAACAACGGTATGGATGTAAAATAATTATCCATGGTTATATTTCTTCCAGTGTTCAATATGGGTGTTGCAAGTCTCTTGACAACATCCGCAGCAGAATTGCTCAAATTGAAAGGTCCTGCAGGTTGTTTTCCGGCGTAAATCTCCAAATTGCTTGAGTAAAAGGTTTTGGCATCTACAAGCGCATAGATTTTGATGCCGTATTTTGCGGGTTTGTTGGATATGTACACCCTAAATTTACAGCGACCTCTGAATGATTCCAACATTTCATCGATAGTACAGTACTCTCCCGGAGTGTAATTTTCATTACAATGAGCAACGAAGCTTTCAAATATTTCTCGGATTGGCGCCAGGTTATCGCTTTCTTTTCTGTTATCCCGAGTATTGATATCATCGAACCGTAGAACCCGTAATAAAAACAAAAATCGTTTTATTGACATCGTTGCTCTAAAGAAATCACAAGCTGTACCATCATCAAGCCACATTTCTTTTACATTCAAATGACTGATCTTTTTCAAGCCTGCCATGTATAATACTCCGATCAGTGCTTTTATTTCAATTGCATCTGTAAGCTTACAATCCCGTTCACGTGAAAACTTTTCATGTAATTTTGTGATGTATATATTTGTGTACAGGACTATTTTGTCTATCATTGAATCATCCACAAACAATGAAAAGCATTGCAAGGGTTCTTTTGCATTCTTGGCTACGTTTTTGACTCCTGGTAAGTGGATAACGATATTACTACTCCTGGTACGTACGTTACGTAAAGGCTTATGCATAAGCCATTTCGTTGATTGATCTTTTCCAGTATAATATGGGGTCCTACCTCTTGGTTGTGTTGGCGCAGGAGTTGAAATGTCAGCTTCCGTTTCATCCGAAGATTGCTCTGTATCTGTTGCATGAGGGCTGCAAATGTTAGAAGCGTCGCTTTCTATGATGTCAACACGATGTTGTTCTTGATCAAGGTCCGCATCCAATGCTTCATCACCGGAATCCTCTTCCAGCCACGAACAAATTTGTTCTTGACGTCGGTCGCCCATTTTACACGTGTGTTGGTAGCTAAAAACAAAAAAGATTATTATTAAAATATTACTATAGAGTATTTACGTAATAATTAACCAGTTTAATATAAATAAATAAAATAATATAGTCTAGAAAATACAATTATACTTTTTAATTGAAAAAATAAATACTTACACGGATGGGCGCGTGATGAGCAAATTGCCGCACGATGGTACACGGCCTCCACAAACACTTAGCTGCGCAGTTGCAACAGGACTGACCGGCACGCGAGTTGCGTCACGGGAGAGGGGGTGAATAGTTAGGAAGGTACCTAGGCGCGTGAGACGTTAGGGCGTCGGTATCACCAAAAAATTTAGCTTTGAATTTTTGTGTGAGCAAATTGCTCATAGCGCGCCTTCTCACGGGTTAACTATATCGCTCAGCGTATTAATACAATACAGCTTAGCTCTCAAACCAATAAACTCTGATATGACATCTCCACCCATTTCATCCTTAAAGAAACCAGGTATCTGTTTTTGCGATTTGGTATTCCATAAATATTGTTTATCTTAAAATTACTTGTATCAAAGTATTGAATATTATTTCTCATGTCTTCATAGAAATCTTTGGTGCGTATTAAATATAAGAGACTGTCGGATTCCGCTGACCCGCAGTTTGGCATGTTGTATGTTATTGAAAACTTACGAAATGCAATTCAGAAAAACACAGTCCTATCCCACTTGAGTAACAAAAACTACAATATAAAACCATGGATAACACCTGGTCTTATAACATAGGGATAAACTGCATATGAAGGCTAAATCTTATCCAGATAATAAAGTATTGCAACTTTCTTACAAAAGATATAGAAATTACTGTAACGATCTCCTTAAAAAAATTAAAAGCAACTACGACAAAGTGGCATTGGAAAAGGCTGGAACAAATAGCAAAAAGATCTGGAAATATATTAAAGACGTAACGTATAGTACGAAACACTGAAATAATAACACCTGAATTATTTTTATCTAATGTATTCAACACCATTTTCTCAATCATTATTACAAAAACATAAATCAGTGAAGATAAACTTTGAACTTTTTGTGCTATATTTACTTCCTAAAAATGAAGAACTATCTCTAAAGTCTTTTAATACTAAATATTCCATAGTGAATCAGAGTACAGATATCATATCTTTATACAAAGATTGCACACAACGATTAATATGTAAGTGCTTAGAGTTTGAATTATCAGAATCTGGTTGGACTATAGAGAAAATAAGTCATTTAGAAATGAATATTGCAAAATATAATCCTTTGAGAGCAGGAAGTTACATTGCTTTACCTTCGAGAATTAACAAAATCAAGGCATGTCTTAATATTCAGAATATGGATAATCATTGTTTTCTTTGGTGTATCATTGCTCATAATTATGTATCCAGCTAAAAATAATCCTAATAGAGTTTCATCTTATCCGCATTATTCTAAGATATTAAATACTAACGGAATGTCTTTTCCCCCAACATTTGAAGATATAAAATGGTTTGAAAAACATAATTTTAATATAAGTGTGAATGTTTATGGTTTAGAAAAAAACAAAACTATAACGGGCCCAGCGTAAGTTATGATAGTGCCGTCCTCTAGTTTTAAATCGCAAAGATCATTTATGTAGATCAAAAATAGAGTGGGCCCCAATATACTTCCTTGGGGAACACCATATAATGTATTATTTTGAAAAGCGCTGACAACATTGCCTATCTTTACGCACTGAGAACGATTTTCTAAATAACTTTGGATAATTTTTAACTGGGTGCCTCTTACACCCATGATCTCAAGCTTGCGCAGCAGCATCGGAATGGAAACTGTGTCAAAAGCTTTGGCTAGGTCCAGGAAAATCCCTACTGTATGGTTACCCCTGTCAAGTTCTTGCGCAAGATAGTCAGTTAGATGATGTACCGCATCAGCAGTTGAAACTCTAGGTCTAAATCCAAACTGCCGTTTAGACAGAATTGATTTATCTTCCAAATATTTCAACAATCTTTTATTTATAATTTTTTCTAATATTTTTGACATGGAAGGCAGCAAAGAAATAGGCCTATAGTTGGTCACTTGATCTTTGCCTCCCAATTTATAGATAGGTATAATTACAGCTTTTTTGAGACACTCTGGAAAATGACCCAAAGACAAACAAATGCGGAAAATATAGGTTAGAGGTGGTACCAAAATGTCCTTGAATTTTTTTTATAATTTTATTAGAGATGTTATCCCAGCCAACGGCACAATCTTCTTTCAAGGTCATGATTATACTTTCTACCTCAGTCTCATCAGTATCTAACAGTGCGAAGGATGTTAAAGCAGTGTTACATGTTGATGGTGTACTTGTTATGTTTTGAGATTGATTCTGATTTTTTTCTGCCAGACGCTTTCCAATATTAACAAAGAAATTATTTGCTATGTTAGCGGATTCCAGCGGAGACGAGTGTGTAATAAACTTGAAGATGACTCATACTGTTTCGTACTATACGTTACGTCTTTAATATATTTCCAGATCTTTTTGCTATTTGTTCCAGCCTTTTCCAATGCCACTTTGTCGTAGTTGCTTTTAATTTTTTTAAGGAGATCGTTACAGTAATTTCTATATCTTTTGTAAGAAAGTTGCAATACTTTATTATCTGGATAAGATTTAGCCTTCATATGCAGTTTATCCCTATGTTATAAGACCAGGTGTTATCCATGGTTTTATATTGTAGTTTTTGTTACTCAAGTGGGATAGGACTGTGTTTTTCTGAATTGCATTTCGTAAGTTTTCAATAACATACAACATGCCAAACTGCGGGTCAGCGGAATCCGACAGTCTCTTATATTTAATACGCACCAAAGATTTCTCTGAAGACATGAGAAATCTTTGGTATCCAGATAATTTTTCGTGGGTAGGTGTGAAAAAAAACACAGACGTATCGTAATTATTAATTTAATATATTAAATAGTATTTTATAGTATTTTCAATTTTTTTAAATATATTTTTGTTGTGTAACGTCTATACAACAAGTACTCACGTTTGCAGCACACTTATGTGACTGTAGCTAAATTTGGACACCACCTGCCAGCTCATCACTGCACTTGCACTATATTCACTGACACTGAATCAACTATGTCTCAACTTGACGAAATAGTGTCTGCACAGAAGTGCCTAGAGGACAGCTTTCTCAAGAAGATGGACGAATTGGAGGCACAGATACAATGTGCTGGACCCGCTAAGGACACCGTGGCTAGGATAGCTGAAGAATTTCGTTCCTTCAGGGAATTAATCTTCAGCATGCTGAGTCTACTTCGGAGCCAGATCAGCGAGTGTGCTAGACAGGTTGACAGCTTGGAGACCCGACATCGGCGGAAGGCACTTATCTTCCAGGGCGTGCCAGAGGTTGACGGGGAGGACAGCAGTAAAGTCATTTTGGAGGTGCTGAATAAGAAGCTGGACCTACAAGCCATCACTGCTACTTCTGTCAAGGTCTGCCACAGACTCGGCACGGCCAATAAAGATCATCACAGGCCTATCCTTGTTAAGTTCTCCAACTACGAAGACAAGTCGGCGGTTTGGAGAGCAAAGACACGGCTGAAGGGAACAGCTGTTTCCGTTAAGGAGTTCCTCACAAAGACCCGACAGTCCATTTTCGGGAAAGCGCGGGTCCACTTCGGTATGCGGTCATGTTGGACTCAGGACGGCGTGGTTGTTATTAAAGCATCTGACGGAAGTAAACACAAGATCACGTCGCTTCAGGAATTGAGTCCGCTGCTGGAGAAGTATCCTGGAGTTGAAGTCACTGGAGATGGCCTGAAAAACAAAAAGCGTTAATTATGGTACCTATTATCACATTTTTCCAAATTTCTTCTCTATTTAACCATTTGACAAGTTTTTCTTACCTTTGTTTATGCTACCTTTTTACTGTTGACTATTAGGCTTTTGTTTACTTTCACTTTGTTCTGTAGTATGTACGGTATTTGTATCAATTCTCTTTTTCTTTGCATATCTAAAGTAAATAACGACCCACTGACCGAAAATTTACTATACCCCCAACTTTATTTCTTGATTTCTTTATTTTAATGTAGGTTTCACAACTTTGAAAACACAAACGTCACTGCGACAGCGACAGTGACAGAACAGGACATTGTCGCAATGACGTTTGGTTCGTTCGTTCGGAAACTTCACATATGATCACTACGGAGTTGCGTTCCAAATACCGCATTACTTTATAAATTCAACATAACTGGATTTTTTATGTCTATTTGCACTGTTACTTTTTTTATCATTAACTTTTTTTTTTTTAATCTTTTTAGTTTTGTTAGTTTCTCTGTTTGTCTTTTACTGTTTTGAAATGTTAGCTGGCGGGTGGTGCAGAGATGCAAGCGTCGTACTTGTAGTCTGTATAGTCTCCCTCTTTATAATTATAGTTAATTTATATTTAGGTTTATTTTTATTGTTATGATAACACCTTTTGACAATTTATCTTTTTATTCTGCCAACAATTCTGCCGCTTCTTCTAGTGATGATAGTTTCTGCTCGATTAAAGACACTCTCGGTGATCTTTTGTGTCAAAAATTCAATCAAGATCACGGTCGGCTGTTTAATGTATGTCACATAAACGCCCAGAGCATTCCGAGTCACCACAATGAGTTGTATGAAACTTTCTCGAGCACCAATGTCCATGCCGTCCTGATTTCGGAGACCTGGCTCAAACCTGAACTTCTGTCGACCACCTACTCTCTTCCCGGTTTCGTTCTTTTGCGGAATGATCGAATTGGTAAGAGAGGAGGTGGTGTTGCAATTTACCTCCGAGCTGATTTTCCTTTCAAAATTCTTGCCACTTCTTCGTCACATAATTCAGCTGAGTTTCTTTTCCTTGAGGTTTGTGTTAAAGGAGCAAAAACTGTTCTGGGTGTGGTGTATTGTCCTCCTTCTCTTGATTACTTCATCGAATTCGAATCGGTTCTTGAATCTTTGGGTTCACAGTATGCACATCACATCATTATGGGGGATTTCAACACTAACCTTCTAGCGCGTACTTCCTCTCGATCCTGTAAACTCCTACACCTGGTCGAGTCAGCCAGTCTACACGTGTTGCCTCTCCAACCAACTCACCATAACACTTCCGGTGATGATACTTGGCTTGACCTAATCCTCATCTCTAATCCTTCCCTTGTCTTCTCACATGGTCAATTTGACGCTCCTGGTTTTTCCCATCACGATCTTATTTTCCTATCTTACATCCTTAAACCCCCTAAACCCAAACCCGTGTTCCAGTACAGGCGTGCCTTTGCGCGGATGAATAGTGAGTTGCTTGCACAGGATGCTTCTAAGGTTGATTGGACTCCCCTGCAGGAAGCAACTACTGTCGATGACAAAGTTACCTTTTTCAATAAAGTTGTACTGAAGCTGTACGACACCCATGCTCCTGTTAGGAGAGTCAAGCTGAAGCGCCCTCCTGCACCTTGGATGAATCCTGAGATTCGGATGGCGATGCGACGTAGGGACCGCGCGTTTCGTAAGTTTAAAAGGGATCGATCCGAGGAAAAGTGGGACCTTTTCAAATCTGCTCGAAATCGGTGTAATCAGATGATACGCAACGCTAAACGCCGCCATGTTCTTGATAATATATCTTCTGCTTCTCCTGCTGATATTTGGAAGTTCCTTGGAACTCTAGGTATTGGCAGGTCGCGACAATCAGACCTTCCTAACACAATTGGTTTGGATGATCTAAATCGTTATTTCTGCACCGTTTCCACTCTTGATAGTCCAACGAAATTTCGAACCTTAGATTTCCTTAATGGTCTGACGCGTCCTAATATTACTCCCTTCGTCTTCACCCCGGTCGACTCAGGAGAGATCAGAAAGATTATCCTTTCCATAAAGTCCAAAGCGGTAGGTTGCGATAACATTAGCCGGCACATGATCGTTACGGCTCTTGAACAGCTCCTTCCTGCAATTTCCCATATCATTAATTATTCCTTGTATTCCTGTGTTTTCCCTTCCTTGTGGCGGAAAGCTCATGTTCTTCCACTGCCAAAAATTCCTAATCCTTCTCTTCCCAACCAATTTCGTCCAATTTCTATCCTCCCATTTTTGTCAAAAGTGCTCGAGGCCTGTGTACATAAACAATTCTCCCAGTACATTTTCCAACATTCCCTTATCAGTCCCCTCCAATCAGGGTTCAGGCCCGGGCATAGTACCGTTTCAGCCCTTCTTAAAGTGACTGACGATATAAAACAGGGTATGGAAGACACTAAAGTTACTGTCTTAGTGTTAATTGATTTTTCTAATGCGTTTAATACCGTCAGTCACGAAGTCCTTTTGTCCATCCTCTCCCATCTCATGGTCTCTCGTGAGGTGTTAAATTGGTTTTCTTCCTATCTTCAGGGGCGTCAGCAGTTGGTTCTTGCTGGTGATACTTCGTCTAACTGGTGTGATCTTGAAGCTGGCGTCCCTCAAGGCGGTATCTTATCTCCACTTCTCTTCTCTATTTTTATAGACTTCATAACCACTGAGCTTCAATGTGCGTATCATCTTTACGCTGACGACTTGCAGCTTTATTGTCAGGCGGGTGTTGACGACGTCTCAGTTGCGATCGACGAGTTGAATCGGAATTTAAGCGCAGTAAAAAACTGGTCAGATCGTTTCGGGGTGGCGGTAAACCCAGCTAAGTGTCAAGCTATCATATTAGGGAGCCCCTATAGTTTGCGTAGACTGAATGGGTTAGCTGTACCACCGGTTATCTTTGACGGCGCTGTCATTCCGTTCAGCTCTGACGTCAAAGACCTGGGTTTGTATGTTGACACTTGCCTCGACTGGCGTAAGCAGGTTGCGAGTGTGAGCAGTAAAGTCACGGGAACGTTGCGGTCGCTTTATCGCTTGAAGAATGTTCTCCCTTCTCACATAAAGGCATTGCTTGTTCAGTCCCTTATTTTCCCCATAATTGACTATGGTGATGTGTGCTACTATGACCTGAATGCAGATCTACTCAACAAACTTGACAGACTTCTAAATAACTGCATTCGATTCGTATTCAATCTCCACAAATATGATCATGTTTCCGCACAACGGTCACTTTTACAGTGGCTGCCCATTCGGCAGCGTAGAGCGTTGAGGGCTCTGACGACCCTATTTTCTCTTCTACACAAACCCACTTCTCCTTCTTATCTAACTTCTCATTTCCAATTTTTATGCTCTGCTCACTCCAAGAATCTCCGTTCCTCTAGTAATCGCCTTCTGCGATGTCCTTCTCACCGCTCTAGCCTCCAGAAATATTCCTTTTTTGTTCAGGCGGTCTTTCTATGGAATGAACTCCCTTTGAATATCAGGACGGCAACCAATCGTTTCTCGTTTAAGTTAAAGGCTCGAGAATTTTTACTTAAGAAGTTGGCAGATACGATTCAAAATTAATTGGTTGACAGTTTTTCCATTTATTTTTCTTTTCTCTGCACAAAGTGAGTGTATATATGTATTATGTATGTATGTATTTAATGTATGTATGTATTATGTATGTATGTATGTATTTATCTATATAAATGTATTATATCTCTAGTAAATGTTTTTTTTTTATAGCACCTACTATGTTTTGTCTCTGCATCACCCCAAGGTAGACTGGCAGAAAATGCCTACGGCATTAAGTCCGCCTTTGTACATTGTTGTGCATTAAGTTTAATTAATAAATAAATAAATAATAAAAATATTGCAACTTTCTTACAAAAGATATAGAAATTACTGTAACGATCTCCTTAAAAAAATTAAAAGCAACTACGACAAAGTGGCATTGGAAAAGGCTGGAACAAATAGCAAAAAGATCTGGAAATATATTAAAGACGTAACGTATAGTACGAAACAGTATGAATCATTTTCAAGTTTATTACAAGCACACTCGTCTCCGCTGGAATCCGCTAACATAGCAAATAATTTCTTTGTTAATATTGGAAAGCGTCTGGCAGAAAAAAAATCACAATCAATCTCAAAACATAACCATCAACACGTAACACTGCTTTAACATCCTTCGCACTGTTAGATACTGATGAGACTGAGGTAGAAAGTATAATCATGACCTTGAAAGAAGATTGTGCCGTTGGCTGGGATAACATCTCTAATAAAATTATAAAAAAATTCAAGGACATTTTGGTACCACCTCTAACCTATATTTTCCGCATTTGTTTGTCTTTGGGTCATTTTCCAGAGTGTCTCAAAAAAGCTGTAATTATACCTATCTACAAGGTGTTGTTTTGCATCCTCGTCAAATTTCAGGTGGTTGTCGTAAAAGACATAAATAATCAATTGAAAGTACAGTCCGGGTCCTAACTAAAAAGCGCTGCTTTTTTTTTGTTGTTGAAATTTAACAGTATTTCAGAATTAAACCCTTAATTCAATACAAATTAAAGAGAATCACCCTACTACGCAGAGCTACGTAGTCTACGCACACAGCGACAAACAGCTGTGTGCGTGAATTTCGACGTCTTTACTAAATTCAAGCGTGCGCGACCGAGAAATGACCTTAGCGACCACCGGTAGTAATAATTTTACCTAATTTTATTTCGAAAATCACCCACATTATTGTCGTAAATATCGTTTGATAATTAACTCATTTTAAGCATCAGTTTAATACGGAATCTTACTAATGACAGTATTACTAGACGCCATAAAAAGTTCACTGATCTGCTATCAGATGATTAATAAAATTTAAGTTTTGCTTTATTGCTATCGTTTAGCCTAAACTTTTCGTAGTGATTTTGTTTTTATTTGTGGATTAAATTGGTTGATTTTAAATTTTCCTTCCTACTTAACGGGCTTAGGACCGGCAATAATACCTACCCCGATCTAGGTACTGAGTATAAAATAGTATATTTTGCAACTAGTGAATAAAGAGCGGATTTAAAGCGAGGGCCATTATATGAATCACGAGCAAGCGAAGGATTTTAATGACTGAATCACGACCGCAGGGAGTGATTCATGATGATTGAATCACGAGCGGAGCGAGTGATTCATGATGATTGAATCACGAGCGGAGCGAGTGATTCAAATATTTAAATCCTGAGCGACGCGAGTGATTCAGGCCCTCGATTTAAATCCGTTTTATTCAAGAGTTGCAAACGATACTTTATACCATGACTACGAGAAAAAGAAAGATTTGAGCGATAATATATGTATATGTAACGAAAAAAAATTTTTTTTTATATTAATACTGCTCCACACACACGTGGGTGCGTTTCCAAACATCTAAATTCACAATACACAAACACCCACACCCGAAACAAATAATTGTAGATCATAGTACGAATATTTTCTCCGTGCGGGAATCGAACCCGCTTCACGTAACGAAGTAGTCCAATCGCTCAGTCAACAAATTAACATTAAAATCGGAACAATGACTTAAATTAAGAGTAACATTTTCCTAATAACACGGGGGTCGACCGCTTCAATGTGTTCTAAATTCAAACACCAAAACAGTGAGTAAAAGAGCTTTTTATTCACTGTTTTCAGTGAGTAAAAGTAACTTTTTAGAGTAGGAATGGTATAAATGTTTTTTAAAGATTTGCTAGTTAATGTCAGTAAGTGGTGATACTTTCGACTTTTAGGTATTATTGTCGTAGTTAAAAATTTGAAATCAACTTATTTACACAAATGAAATTGACAACGTAGGTATTTACAACATTTCCGTGAACATCCGGATGGCTCCACGTAGGCTGTTTCCACTCTCCACTGATGGCATACAGGCGAACCATCTCCACCAACTCGACATTAGATTATTGTCCGTCATCTTGCACTTTCGAATGATGTCACAAAGAAGAAGCGGAATTTGCAAAGCGCACGCACGCTGCGGCACCATCAAACACACTGTTGTTTCGGGGGCGGGGGGCCGCCCGCGGGAGCGTGGCAAAGCCAAAGCGCGTGCGCGGGAGAGCGCCCGCGCCGTGGTTGGATAAGGTGGGATTGATTACCTACGAATTTAGTGAATGATTGTTGCGTATGCGTTGTGTATGAATGTTTGCGTTTGTTTGTGTGAAAGCGCGGTTATAGGGCTAGTAACAGACGCGCCGCCTTTAAATACGGCTGGTTCATACTTGCGGATTTCAGTAAACAGGAAAAAAATAATAAAAAAATACCTACCTATTTTATTGTTGATTTGGGTCGAGAATCATCAGCATAATTACGTCCTTGAATTTGACTAGGATGCAAATCAACACCTTGTATAAATCGGGAGGCAAAGATCAAGTGACCAACTATAGGCCTATTTCTTTGCTGCCTTCCATGTCAAAAATATTAGAAAAAATTATAAATAAAAGATTGTTGAAATATTTGGAAGATAAATCAATTCTGTCTAAACGGCAGTTTGGATTTAGACCTAGAGTTTCAACTGCTGATGCGGTACATCATCTAACTGACTATCTTGCGCAAGAACTTGACAGGGGTAACCATACAGTAGGGATTTTCCTGGACCTAGCCAAAGCTTTTGACACAGTTTCCATTCCGATGCTGCTGCGCAAGCTTGAGATCATGGGTGTAAGAGGCACCCAGTTAAAAATTATCCAAAGTTATTTAGAAAATCGTTCTCAGTGCGTAAAGATAGGCAATGTTGTCAGCGCTTTTCAAAATAATACATTATATGGTGTTCCCCAAGGAAGTATATTGGGGCCCACTCTATTTTTGATGTACATAAATGATCTTTGCGATTTAAAACTAGAGGACGGCACTATCATAACTTACGCTGGGCCCGTTATAGTTTTGTTTTTTTCTAAACCATAAACATTCACACTTATATTAAAATTATGTTTTTCAAACCATTTTATATCTTCAAATGTTGGGGGAAAAAACATTCCGTTAGTATTTAATATCTTAGAATAATGCGGATAAGATGAAACTCTATTAGGATTATTTTTAGCTGGATACATAATTATGAGCAATGATACACCAAAGAAAACAATGATTATCCATATTCTGAATATTAAGACATGCCTTGATTTTGTTAATTCTCGAAGGTAAAGCAATGTAACTTCCTGCTCTCAAAGGATTATATTTTGCAACTAGCTTGAACCCGCGGCTTTGCTCGCGTTAAGTTCTCTCCATTATTATTGTATTAACCAAAGAAACAATACCAAATAAAATCTATTTACTTAATTACATATATTCAAAACAAAACTTAACAAAACTTATTGCCAACATGCACTATAAAGGTTACAAATACAAACATAAAAAACTATTAAAGTATGTATTTATTTATATGTATTATTATATGTTAAGGGTTTGTTCTTCTCATGAAACTGAACAACCTTCCCAAAGGAACGAAAGGCGAAATACGAAAAAAAAAAATTGATTTCCCATACAAAATGAAAATCAGCTGGTGCATAATTTTATGTATGGGAGATAAAAAAACCGTACTTCTACGTTCCTTATGGAAAGTTGTTCAGTTTCATGAGTAGAACACACACTTTAAATGTTTCGGACGAATATTTTTACAGGATAATAAGATCATTATCAAGTGCAAATAGGGGGTAGTGTAATGACATGTGTACATAGTCATTATTTATAACCGACTTCTAAAAAATGGGAGGTTCTCAATTCAACCGCACATATGATTTTTTTATGTATGTCCTAACGAAATGGGTAACTTTTTTCTGATATTAAGAAGGTACATAATGCCTTCATCTGGCTATAATTATGGAAATAAGAATTTGATAATGGAATGGAAGACCAGATAAATCGAGGTTGAAAGTTGGAGTCGGTTAGTTTTAAAAATTGTTACTTGTGAAATATTTAGTACTTATACGGGGTGTTACAAAAAGAAATATCTATCCGAAAGGAGGTGAATGTGCTCATGAAACTGAACAACTTTCCCCAAAGAATATAAGTCGCAATATGAAAAAAAATTCTATGGGAGGTCCAAATTTTTTTTTTTCATAATTCGACCTTTGTTCCTTTTTTTTTTTTACTTAGGTGGTAAAATCATCAAATGAGGCCTCCCGCCCTGGGTGAGGCGGAAGGGACTGTCAGACTCTTACTGACTAAAATCCACCGTGTTCTTTCGGATGCCCTAACCCGCGACCCCAGCAGGCATTTGGCCCCATAAGGGGCCCCGTCAGTTTGCTGACTACTCCCCGAAGGCACGCGCGAAACACGACACGACGCGCCACCGACCCGGGCTTGGTCCTTGGTCGGACGGCGAGCTACCCATTACTCACCGTCCGCAAGCCCGCTCCGCCGCTGTGCCCTCTGCTAATCAGAGGGACACGCGTTGGAGTGTCCACCCGACAGGCTTTTCGCATACGGGCAAAGAGACCCCTTAGGCACATAGCGCCTAAGGAAGAGTTTTTGCCCGCATCCCAGGGTGCACCGGCCCGAAAAACTGGTCTTCCCTACGGACGTATCCGAGAGGGAACTCCAATCCACGGGCGCACGTGGAGGTTTCCTGTCTTAGCACCCTGACCTTTGTTCCTTGAGGAAAGTTGTTCAGTTTCATGAGCACATTCACGTCCTTTCGGATAGATACCCTCTTTTTGTAACACCCTGTATAAGTTTGATTCGATTGAATCGACAGTCAACAGTATTGACAACAGTCCGAAAGAACCCAGCTCACCCACTCCTGTCAGCATCAACATCAATAGTGTTGACACTGACAGTCGTGGTATCTGTTGCTGGAGTTCTTTCCGACGACTGATTAATGCTGCTGAGTGTTGATTCAATGGAATCTAACTCCTCTAAATTAAGCTCGCCCCCGAAGAGGTCCGGCGATTTTGGACACGGCGGCGGCGACGGCGACGGTAGCTCCGAGTGGGCTTTCTTCATTTTGGCGAGGTGGGACAGCATCTTAGCCCGTTTCAGCCGCCGGGACCGTGCTGTCTCCACCCCGCAGATTTCACAAAAACTACACCCGGAGTCAACCGCCGCGTCGCAATTCTGGCACCTTTCCCCTTCCCGGGCCCAATCTGCTTTGCAGAACGGGCAAGTAGCTAAAAACATTAAAAAAAGTTAATAGTGCTATTGTCAATAAAAAAGGTACTAATTGCAATAAATTATAATCTTCAGTTAACTTCAGTTCACTCTTATGAGTTACTTGCCACAATAAGGACAATATTTGCCTTTTTTATGAATGAGAAAAGTATTATCAGCCTGCAAAAGAAATAACGATGAATGAAGTAAGTATTATAATAATTTTAATTTAAGCCAAGTTATAAAGGAAGAGGCCAGGTAGCGAGCGAAGCCTCACCTGCGCCTTTATGATTGTAGAAATACTTACGATTTACTGCATTTTAAGTCAACTTCTATTCTGGTGAAACTCGATCGAATATTCTTTAAGTAGTACACCTCCGTGCAGCACCTTCAAAGAACTAATCTACGGATGCAATCCAGAAAGTTTTCCGATGTCTACCTATTCCCCCCGCCCCGCCGCCGACCGCACGGCTCCCGTCTTCGCCGATTGATGATATAACAATATGGCAGCAAATACAATTTTAAAAACCTAGAAATTACCCCACCTAAACAAACCTAAAATTTTAAAACGATTTTACCCCACTCCTTAACTTCCACCCCTTGCCACCCCCACGGCCCCCGTTACCACCCTTTAACAAATAGTGCTTAATTTGCAACCTAATAGCCAACCAAATACTAAAATTAACTGATCTTGCTCCGCCCCCCCACTTTTACCCCCCACCAGCACGCCCTCCTTTTACCCCCTTCCTATAACAAATCGAGCTTAATTCGCAACCTAATAGCCAACCAAATACTAAAATTAACTGATCTTGCTCCGCCCCCCCACTTTTACCCCCCACCCGCACGCCCTCCTTTTACCCCCTTCCTATAAAAAATCGAGCTTAATTTGCAACCTAATAGCCAACCAAATACTAAAATTAACTGATCTTGCTCCGCCCACCCACTTTTACCCCCCACCCACACGCCCTCCTTTTACCCCCTTCCTATAACAAATCGTGCTTAATTTGCAACCGAATAGCCAACCAAATACTAAAATGTACGGAATTCATACAAACTTTCCCCCCTTTTTTTACCCCTTAAAGGGCGAATTTCCAAAAATCCTAAAACACGTCAGCCTTCATTTGTAGTCAAATAGCTAAATGCCAATTTTCATAGATATAGCTCTAAAGAAATACTAAAATTAACTGATTTTAACCCCCCCCCTGTTACTCTCTTCCACTTTACCTCCCCCCCTAAGCCCTCCCATTACCCACCTTTAACAAATCATGCTTAGTGTGCAACCGAATAGCCAACCAAATAATAAAATTAACTGATTTCACCCCCCCCCGATACCCCCCACTTTACCCACCCCCCACGTCCTCCCCTTACCCCCTTTAACAAATCGTGCCTAATTTTCAACCGAATAACCAGAATACTAAAATGTACGGAATTTTATACAACCTTTCCCCCCCTTTTTTACCCCCTTAAAGGGCGAATTTCCAAAAATCCTGAAACACGTCATCCTTTATTTGTTATCAAATAGCTATATTCCAATTTTCATCGATATAGCATCAGAAATGGTCGAGTTTCATACAAACTTCCCCCCCTTTTTTATCCCCTTAACGGCCGAATTTCCAAAAATCCTTTCTTAGTGCTCCCCTACGCTTCATAAGGAACCTATGTTCCAAATTTGGAGTCCCCAGGCCAAGCGGTCTGGGCTGTGGCTTGATTAGTAATCATTCAGTTTGCCTTTTATATATACAGACAGAAGATATTCATTTCTAAATGACTTATTTTCTCTATAGTCCAACCAGATTCTGATAATTCAAACTCTAAGCACTTACATATTAATCGTTGTGTGCAATCTTTGTATAAAGATATGATATCTGTACTCTGATTCACTATGGAATATTTAGTATTAAAAGACTTTAGAGATAGTTCTTCATTTTTAGGAAGTAAATATAGCACAAAAAGTTCAAAGTTTATCTTTACTGATTTATGTTTTTGTAATAGTGATTGAGAAAATGGTGTTGAATACATTAGATAAAAATAATTCAGTTGTTATTATTTCAGTGGTTTGAGGATTTATTTTGTAGCTAGCTATTCTGTCCTTGAAAGCACTGGCTATCAGTTGAACATTTTCGTATTCAGTACGATTTGTTTTATGTTTGTTACTTTTCTTATGTGATGAATAATTTGACTTTGGGACATGTAACTGACAACTATGACAGAATTTCATTTTTATAAAGAATAGAGCAAGATATCAATACTTTTCAACCTCGATGTACACTCAGGCTTTCTGACTGTACAGTGAGGGGGTTGACTGTAGCCTATCAACAATCTTACCTGCACCGAACAACCTAGCAACAATCCTATCTGCACCTAACAACCTAGCCCTAACCATATAGCTACAATATATACGTATATATATAGTGCGGGATGCCTGTTACCATGAGACCTAAGGCAACAGACGGAAGGTGGGAAGGATGAAAGGGGTATCGGATGGGATTTTCTCACTGCCGATCCGCAGCCTCACGGACCGACCAATAACTAAGGCTGAGTAAGGCCAGAGCTATCGGTAACCATTTATAGGCGCAGTAACAGTGAGAGGAGTCGATGGTCTCGTCGAATGAAACAGCGTTGCTCGAAGCGTAGAGAAAAGAGGGTTTATTACAGATTTACATGCTATTTATATTAACATTTTTACATGTATAGGTGTGTTACTTATACTAATGCATTTGTGTGAAATTGTTGATGTAGATCAATAATTTTGTGACAAATAACTAAGATTGAGGTTGATTCTGGTTCATCGCGGTCACTGCCCTGCTGCGTCGGCATGTTCACATCCTCGCGTGAACATCTTGGCGCGTCTCAGAAGAGTAGGTCTTCAAGGTCTTCATCTCGTAGAGAGTCGGCTGCTGCGTCCGAGGAGCTGGCCGCGCGTAAGTGTGCGCAGATGGTCGTGGCGGTGCTGCAGGTAGCTCGTCATGAGAACTGCTGGCTGGTGCTACCGTTGCCCGTCTTGATGCCACCATAGCACGTATTCTGGCCGCTATTTGTGGAGCAAAACAATAAATGAATAAACAAATACATAAAATTACTAATAAAGTTGAAAAACTAATAACATAAGTTTGTGTTTTGATAGTGGTCCAAATAGTGTTGTCTAGGGTTGTTTGTTGGCTCATTTCTTCGTCTACTACGTGCTTAAATATATCTTTAGAACTATCTAAAACTACTTGTTCTTTTGAAATATCATTGTGTGACCTAATTACAGAATAATTATTATCTATTTGAAATATAAGGGGTCTACTATAGGACGCTAAGACATTGACTGTGTGTACTCGTTTAGCTACTAATGTAGTGGCCGTAGTTTTAATAATGCAATTTTCTGAAATTTGTATTATTCCAATATCATGGATGAAACTTTCTTCTCTCTCTCCATCACACACAATGGACACTGTCTCTGTTTTCTTCGTAAGGTATATCCAAGTGTTTTTCATTTGAACTTGTTTCCAGATAATACTGTTTTTGATGTTGTAGGTTCTCGTAGGGCACGTAGAGTTGTCATCTTGTATGATCATGCGAACAATGCAATTTTTATTTAATTGCATGTTTGTGACGGCCGCAGGAAAGCAGATAAAGTTGTTGAGTCTATGCAAACACTTGTTGTATTCGTCGTTAGTTAATTCAAAGTATTTCTCATTGTTGTAATCTATAGCTATAAATGTCTGTGAAATGTTTATGCCTGTGAATGAACCATCCTGGTTTTTCATTGGTATGGGAATGATGTGCATAAAGGTATACTTCGATTTCTCTGTAATCGGAAAGTACGATAGCACTGTAATATGCGTGTCGTTTTCGGTTAATCTGGTGTCAAGTACCTGAGTCTGCATGATGTGAAGATTTGACGGTATCTTGTTGTTTGCATTATCTATAGCATCTGCTATGTTTTTTGGAGAAAGCACACTGTATACTGTCGCTTTCGTGATGTATATTTCCATTAATCCTGAGTAGTAATTATTGATTTCTGTAATATAGTTGTATGCCAATTGGTACGATTGCATAACTTGAATTTGTAGGTGATTACCGTCAACTGATTTGTACCATCGGTCATGGTCATTTATGTAACTTAGAGCTTGATTAAGCTTAGTCTGGAATCTGTCTAATTTTTGTTTTATTCTTTCTTCTGTTTGGTTCACTGTCGATACTGTAGTAATCATGAATTTCGTCTGATGGTTTGCTGCGTCTATAAGTTTTTGTTGGTTCTCTTGTAGTGACTCTAAGTTTCTGTAAACTTCATCATTTACGCCGAATATTGAAGTCATTAATGATCCTAACAAACCTCTTTTCTTTCTTGAATTGGTGATTTCCGTTAAGTATTCATGTGTCCTTTTAAATTTTTCTTCTTCCTCTTGTAGGTGGTGATAGTACTGATCGCAATGTGTGTTGATTGTTGTTTTAGAAGTGTAATCGCATAATGTTTTGAATTCTTTTAAGATTTTTTCTGCCATTGCTAAATTGTGGTTTAACGTGCGTCTTTCGTAGGTTGTTTCTATTCTAAAGGTTCCTCTGTCTAACGTAGCGTTTCCCATTTGCTCTATATACAGTCCTGATTCTAAGTTTTTGATAGTATATGTAGCCGTAGCTGAAGTTAAAAGTTGTAATATCAGTAATAAAGTTAAAAACCAATATTGCAGCTTGCCTGTCGATTTTTGCATAGCACGCTCGCTATGTGTTCCCTTGTGTGTATTCAGTCTTGTTAAGTTAGTTTGCGCAGGCGCTGTTGTTTGCCTACTTCCCGCCGTATCTGTGTCTTCGTTTACTGGTAATGGTATCAAAGTATGTATTGATCTCTTTTGGTCCGCCCCTTGTGATCGTTCGAGGGTTACCACTCTGGTTGCGCCATCCTGTCCAGGGTGAATCTCTTTAATCTTCGCCAAGGGCCATTTACTTGGGCTTATGTTTTCGTCTTTAATTAGAACAATCGCACCGACTTTTAAGTTTTCTTCGTTTGACTTCCATTTATATCTCTGTTGTAATTGATGTAAGTATTCTTTTGTCCAACTATTCCAAAAGTCTTTTTTCATCTTTTGTATATGCTTCCAGCGGTTTATGAGGTCCGTATTGATGTTGTCTATTGGGTGAGGTACGCCCACTGCTTCACGTCCAATAAGAAAATGGCTTGGCGTTAGTACTATGTTATCGTTGATGTTTTCTGTTTGTATACATAATGGTCTTGAATTTAGACATGCTTCAATTTGGTGAAGGAATGTCGATAATTCTTCATAGGTTAAGGTGCTGTCTCCGATTACTCGTCTTAAATGGTGCTTCATAGATTTTACTCCAGCTTCCCATATTCCGCCGAAGTGTGGCGCTGCTGGCGGTATGAAGTGCCACTGTGTGCCTATGTTAGTTAACGTATTTTGAAACTGCGGTGATTGAGTGATTTCTAGAATTTCTTTGTATAGGAATTTGGCTGCTCCCACGAAGTTCGTCGCATTGTCACTGTACATGTGATGCACATGACCTCTTCTGGCCATAAATCGCCTGAGCGCTGCAATAAATGACTCTGTTGATAAGTCTCCTACCAGTTCCAAGTGGATGGCTTTCGTTGCAAGGCATATGAAGACTGCTATGTAGCCTTTATATGACTTGTGACCCCTACCTTTCATTGATCGTACTTGTATAGGTCCTGCAAAATCACATCCAGTGTGGCTAAATGGATATGATTGTGTCACACGTGGTCTTGGTAGTGCTCCCATTTTTTGTTTCGCTGTTTCTGCTTTGTACCTGATACATTTAACGCATTTGTTTATGTAGCTTTTTACTTTTCGTTTTCCGCCAATGATCCAGTATTTTTGTCTTAAATATGATAGTGTGAGTTGATTTCCGCCGTGTAGAGTTCTTAAGTGTGCGTCATGTATTATTATTGTTGTCACGTGATCGTTGTAGGGCAACAATACAGGGTGTTTCTGATCATAGGGCAGTTGGGAGTTTTGGAGTCTGCCGCCTACTCTGATAAGTCCATCGTCATCTATAAACGGATCCAAACAGGACAATTTGTTTCCTTTTTTCAATAGTTGTCTTTTTTGTAACATCTGGTATTCTTGTTGAAAGGCATCTTTTTGTACTTCTTTTAAAATTTGTTTAGTCGTGCACTCTATTTCTTCGTAAGTCAGTAGCGCTGTATTTTTTCGTCTTCTTATGAATCTCAAACAGTATGTTATGATTCTCACCATTTTAGTGAAGCTGGAAAATCGTTCCATGACATCATTTATGTTTTTAGTTTTTATGGTTGTCTGAAGGCACCGTTTAACTTCTTCCTTAGGCTCTGGTATTATTTTTGTCGGTATCACTTTGTTTGTATGAAGCCAGTGCGGACCGTTCCACCATAAGTCACAGTATTGCAATTTACTGGGCTCTATGCCTCTTGATATGACGTCAGCAGGGTTATCTGCGGAAACAACATGATTCCAGGTGGCTTTTGGCAATGTTTGTTGAATTTCTGACACTCTGTTTGCGACAAACGTTTGCCATCGGTCTGCTTCTCCTTTAATCCATCCCATAGTAATCATAGAGTCAGTCCAACAATAGATGGATACATTTTCGCAATCAAGTGCTGATTTTACTTTTTTAATTAGTTTTGCCAATAATACTGCTGCACATAACTCGAGTCGAGGCAAGGTCGTTTTATGTTTCTTTGGAGCTACTTTAGACTTGGCTTGCAATAATGACACCTGATATGTTGTGTTATTGACCTTTGTTCGGCAGTACACTACCGCGCCGTATGCCTTCTCCGATGCGTCACTGAATCCATGTAATTCAATAGGCACACCTGTCGTATATTGTAGCCATCTAGGTATTCTTATTTTTTCGATATGATTTAATTGTTGTTGAATGTGGGTCCACTTTTTATTTATGCTTTCTGACACTTGTTCGTTCCAGTCTATGCCGCTGATCCAGATCTCTTGTATAAGCATTTTCATGGTTATTAGGACGGGTTGTAGCCAGCCATGTGGGTCAAATAGTTTTGCGATTTCGGAAAAGATAAATCTTTTGGTTGGGTTCTCGGTAGTTGTTATAGTTATTTTAAATTGGAAACTATCTTCGTTTGGTGCCCAAATTACTCCTAGTGACTTTCTATTTTCATCTAAGGGTAGTTTTATCGTTTTGTCGTCCACGTTTTCTACGGGGATATTTTCTAGCAATTCTGCGCTATTTGATGACCATTTCCTTAAGTTGAATCCGCCAGCTCGTAACATGTTGGTTAATTGATTTTGTAGAAATTTTGCTTATACTTTCATCTCCTGACAAGACATCGTCGACATAGAAATCTTCTAGGGTGATTTTACTGGCAAGGGGGTAGGTTTTTTGTTCGTCTTTTGCTAGCTGTTGGAGTGTTCTTATGGCTAAGTATGGTGCAGCAGTGGTACCATAAGTAACCGTAGTTAACTCGTATTCTTCTATTGGTTGATTAGTTATCCATCTCCATAATATTCTTTGAAAGGGTTGATCATTCCTATGCATTTTTATGTAACGGTACATCTTTTCTATGTCTGCCATAAACGCAACTTTGTGTTTGCGCCATCGTAATAATATAGTAGCTAAATCTTGTTGCAATCGTGGACCTTTATGCAAGTTATCATTAAGGCTTATTTTTGTGGTCGACTTGCTGCTAGCGTCGAATACACAGCGTAATTTTGTTGTCAGTGCATCTTCTCGTATTACAGGTTGATGCGGAATGTAATATTTCCCTTCATAATTATTTGTTTTGTTTAC
Source organism: Agrotis exclamationis (assembly GCA_950005045.1). Classification (NCBI taxonomy): domain Eukaryota; kingdom Metazoa; phylum Arthropoda; class Insecta; order Lepidoptera; family Noctuidae; genus Agrotis; species Agrotis exclamationis. The sequence continues at coordinate 8,721,881 of OX465415.1, read as the reverse complement.
TTTTATCATATGATTCATGTCTAAGTATTCTTTCATGAACTCATTGTATTTTTCTCGTAATGTTTTGTTTTTCTCAAGTCTCTTTTCTAGTTGAATAAGTCGTGCGGCAGCTTTTTGACGCGTATTGCCGTACTCTAAAGAAGGATCTTTGAAAGGGAGTCTGACCGTGTAGGTCCCATTTTTATTCCTTTGAGTCGTGTCTTTGTAGAATTGTTCACACTGTTGGTCTTCTTTGTTTAATTGGTGATTTTCAGTGATGTCTTCTAGTTCCCAGAATTTGTTAAGTTGGATTTCGTCGGCACGAGTGATTAGACTTAATACTTTTATTGTATTGCGTGGTTCCGTTGAGCAAAACCCCGACAATATCCAGCCAAACTCTGTATTTTGACTGATAATGCCGCTGTCTATTTTTTCGAACCCTTGCAACAGTATTTTACTATATTCTTCAGCGCCTAAAATTATGTCAATTGGACCTTGTTTATAATAAGTTGGATCAGCAATTATTTTGTTTTCTAGTTTTTGTGGGTCCAGTTGATGCACGTTTTCTTTGGGTACTGATGAAGTCAGTTTCGGTAATACGATCAGCGATGTTGTTAACTTGTATTCACTTGGGAACCTTGGTTGAATTGTGACGTCTATCATATAGTTGGAGGTCTTTGGAATGTTGTCTGCAATACCTTTAATTTCGGCTTTTATCTTTTGTTTCGGTAACCCTAAAAGTTGAGCCACCTCTTCCGTGCATAGTGAGGCTTCCGAGCCTTGGTCACATAAAACTCGCAGTAATAATGGTGTGCCGTCGAAAGTTTTTGACTGTACTAAGGCCGTGGCTAGAAGTACAGTTTTTTGAGTGTTATGAAGTTGCGTAGCTGCATGAGTTATCATTTTTTTATTTTGATTTTCTGTTATTTGAGACTTCTGATCGTATGTCTTTGATGTACCGGGTTTTGTTACTTGGTTGATATTTTTGGTGATACTATTTTGCCCTTGCTGCTTTGCTGATAAATATTCATTTACGTTTCTGTGCAATAGTGTAGAATGAGCCTTATTGCATATTTCGCATTTTTTGTACTTATTGCTGATGCACTCTTTTTTTGCATCGTGCATGAGACATACATAACACATTCGGTTTTCTTGCACTTTACGAATGCGGTCATTGACGTGTAATGCCTTAAATGCTTGACAATATTGAATATTATGGTCTTTTTGGCAGTACCAACAGAGTCCTTTTTTGTCTTGCCACTTTGTTTTTCCTTGCATCTTTGGTGAGTATGTCGAATCCAAATCGTTTGTTGTTGTCATAGTGGCGCTTGATTCCAAACTTTTGAAGCGTTTTTCCAAGAATTTCATCAATTCCTTGAAATCTTGTAACTTGTTTGGCTCCTGTAATTGGTCTTCATACCTCATGTTGGTGTCAGGGTCCCACTTACGATTTACTATTCTGGTTAAAATTGGGCTCCATGTGGATATATCAATATTTTGATTTTTTAGCGCTTCTAGGCTTTCGTTTATGCAATCATGCATGTTACGTAACATTTTGGCGTTTGGAGTCTGAATTTTGGGCAGGTCTATTAATTTGTCAATAAACGTCTGTGTTATTTTTCTCTCGTCTTTGTATCGGTTTTCTAACAGTGTAAGCGCTGCTTTATAGTTGACCTCGTTTACTGTCAAATGCTTTATCAGCTTTTCCGCGTCACCGCGGACATGCGTTTTTAAGTATTGCATTTTTTCTGTTGTGGAAATAGTACAATCTTCGTCAATAATTTTCTTAAATAAATCATAAAATGAATTCCATGACTCGTAATTCCCAGCGAACGTAGGAATGGTAATTCTTGGTAACTTAGAAGGGTGGTTTCTGCTCGTTTGTACTGTTTTGTCGTTGATTTGCTCATGTAAATCTTGTATTATTTCCTCGAACTGTTCTTGTGCGTTTGTAAAGCAGTCATTAGTGAAATATTCGTCGTCGATTGTACTTTGCTCCATGAGTAATTGTATGTGTGTTTCTTCTATATCTTGAAACAGCTTTTCTAGATTATTAATGAGAGATTGTAGTTGCCACTCGGGTTTTTGTTGGGCAACGGCGGTCTTTGCGGTCTCAATTCTCTTCTTCAGTTGGTTTAGTCTGTATTTTTGAACGAATAACTTTGGTGAAATAGTCATGTCTTCTTGTTTATCGTCATTTATTTGAATGTCGCTGACTGTTTTAGTCTGATGTAGCTTGTCTTCACATTCCTGCAAGTGGTCTATAGCTGCATCATAAATGGTCTGTATATGAGTGTCGAAATAATTAAGTGTCAAATATTTGTGAGTCGATAGAATCTCTTGGTCTTGTAGAAGTCTGTGGTTCTGCGATGTTCTTTCATACACGCTGTTCAATCTTGCTCTTCTCTCTGTTATGTATATTTGAGTTTTCCTTGATGATGAGTCCTTTTTAATGTTATCCCATGTCCTTTTTAGTTCAATATAGTCGTTTTCCTGGCTTTTGATGAGTTCGTTGATTCTAATAATGTCCATTGTCTTCTGATTTCTTCTTTATCAATCTTCTTTCTTGAGCGTCCCTAGTCCCTACCCTAATCCTAACACAGCTACCCTATTTGTACTCGCCTCTCCCACACTCTCGGCTCGGTATTTATGCGCCTTCTCAATGAACTGGTGAGATCCGCTTGTGGAAGGCCAGTCACCGAATCGCTACCGACGAGAGATGTCTACAGGATACAGCAAAGTACAGTATCTGTCTGTCTCAGAGTGCTACAAACCGATGCGGTTTTAGGACACCAGCCTGTAACTTCTGAGACGTGTCTGTCTGTCTGTCTATGTCAGTTAATCCTAAGGGGGACAGAGAGGGCCGCGGATTCAAAATGCTCGAAGGACCAAATGTACACTCAGGCTTTCTGACTGTACAGTGAGGGGGTTGACTGTAGCCTATCAACAATCTTACCTGCACCTAACAACCTAGCAACAATCCTATCTGCACCTAACAACCTAGCCCTAACCATATAGCTACAATATATACGTATATATATAGTGCGGGATGCCTGTTACCATGAGACCTAAGGCAACAGACGGAAGGTGGGAAGGATGAAAGGGGTATCGGATGGGATTTTCTCACTGCCGATCCGCAGCCTCACGGACCGACCAATAACTAAGGCTGAGTAAGGCCAGAGCTATCGGTAACCATTTATAGGCGCAGTAACAGTGAGAGGAGTCGATGGTCTCGTCGAATGAAACAGCGTTGCTCGAAGCGTAGAGAAAAGAGGGTTTATTACAGATTTACATGCTATTTATATTAACATTTTTACATGTATAGGTGTGTTACTTATACTAATGCATTTGTGTGAAATTGTTGATGTAGATCAATAATTTTGTGACAAATAACTAAGATTGAGGTTGATTCTGGTTCATCGCGGTCACTGCCCTGCTGCGTCGGCATGTTCACATCCTCGCGTGAACACTCGATAACTAGAATTTTATATTACTTTGAGCTTTTATTTTTTAATTATATTGTATAAATAATGTATAGATATTTGAATTTCATAAATTATGAGCAATATTGGAATATCAGAGTTTTTATAAATTTTTGGTTTAAATCTGTAAGAAAGGTCTTTTTTTGGTCGCCGGACCGTAGTCCAGAGCAGACGTGTACTTAATTATATTCGAATATTCTAATTACCGCTCCTCAATTCGGACACATAAATGTCAGTGGAAATAATAACTATTTTGGTGTGAACATAATCTATGTGATTTATGACTTTATAACCCAGTGCAAGTGTCTAAGTATAGCGCGCAGCGAGCGCAGTGACGCGCTTCACCCCCGCGGGACACGATCGATCGCTATTTTTCGACTCGCTTACTCGCAGTTAGCAGTGACTGCGACTCGCGCTCATCCAACGCCGAGTAATTTTTGTGCATCTACCTTCACCATAAAAACATCTACACAGAGTAGTCTGGAGTCAGAGGTCGCAATCACCAAGATGACTACAATAAATAGCACTTTCAATCACGAATCTGAAGATGACCCTAGGCAGGGTGAAATGAGTGTAGACGGATCGCTTATCGACAAGGAATCGCCGCCGCCTTACATCACGTTCCGGAAGGGTGTTTCACACGGTCACGAGTCCGAGTTTCGTCAAGAGTTTAAGTCATTTCAAGATTGTATGCTAGCCATGCTGGAGACCTGGTCCACGAAGCAAGACGACAAGTTCGCTAAATTATTTGTGGAATTTGAGGCTGTGAAAAAATCTATTGAATTCGTAACCAACAATTATGATACCCTCGAAAAAAGTACTCAGGCAGTCATTAATCGGGTTCAGGTTATCGATCAAAACGTCCAAACAAGCGAACGACGGCTTGCCGACCTGGAAGCGAAACTTGAATCTATGGAACAAAGAGCACGTAACTGTAACCTGGAAATTAGTAACCTACCTGAAAAACGTGAAGAAAACTTAATAACTATTATTGAAAATGTAGCTAATGTGTTGAAGCAACCAATATCTGCCCGTGATGTCATCACGATTCACCGTGTACCACAATCCAATCCAAATAACTCACGGCCGAAGAACATTATAGTAAAATTTTGTAACCAAATTATTAGAGATAACTTCATCTCAGCTGCGCGCCTCAACAAAGGTATTACATCGGAGCAAATAAACATACAAGGTGCCCCACAAAAAATATATTTAAACGAACACCTTACATTACAAAACAAGAAGTTATTTCGTAAAGTCAGGGATGTCGCTAAAGAAATTGGATATAAGTTTGTCTGGATCAAGCACGGAGTTATACTTGCCAGGGCCGACGTCACCACCGCTGTCATCGCCATTCGGTCAGAAAAGGATAATATATCGAAACTTGCTCCTCATGTACCGGGAATTTGATTGCGTACTAATTGTTGTGTTTAAATTCTTTTTCAAAGATATCAGCGAACTTATCTTGAACTGCGTCAATTGTACTGTGAACAATGAGATGGGTGCGTCTCATTTCATATAAAGTTATTTGATATATTTTCATTTTAATAACGTTCACATGATATAATCAACGTGAGAAATACCCAACGATTGATATAATTTCTTTACACATAATGTTTGTGTTACTCTAAAACTCATTTCATATAATTTTATTTGATATAACGTTTGTTTAAGCGAAAATCATTATGATAACGTTTGAAACATATAATTTAACGTTTAAACCATTTTCTTTGATGACTTTGGCTTATCCTTTGGACTTTGATTGTTTGCCTTCACGAATGCTATTGTTATTAGAAAAATTTAGTATCCAAGAGCGAGCGAAGCGAGCTCGGGACTTGGGACATCCCGACACGGACAGGTTAGGTTAAACCTTGCACGCAGAAATAGGAGCCCCGCGAAGCGCGGCTCCGTCGAGCCATCATGACAGGTAGTAATCAGTTATTTGACCTAGGATGCAAGAGCGAGCGAGCGAAGCGAGCTCAGGACTTGGGGCACCCCGACACGGACCGGTTAGGTTCGAAGGGGATGGCGGGGTCTGAAAGACCCCGCCATCCCCTTCGTGTTAGGTTACTTTAAACCTTGCACGCAGAAATAGGAGCCCCGCGAAGCGGGGCTCCGTCGAGCCAGCTTGACAGGTAGTAATCAGTTATTTGACCTAGGATGCAAGAGCGAGCGAAGCGAGCTCGGGACTTGGGGCACCCCGACACGGACAGGTTAGGTTCGAAGGGGATGGCGGGGTCTGAAAGACCCCGCCATCCCCTTCGTGTTAGGTTACTTTAAACCTTGCACGCAGAAATAGGAGCCCCGCGAAGCTGACAGGTAGTAATCAGTTATTTGACCTAGGATGCAAGAGCGAGCGAAGCGAGCTCGGGACTTGGGGCACCCCGACACGGACAGGTTAGGTTAGAAGGGGATGGCGGGGTCTGAAAGACCCCGCCATCCCCTTCTTGTTAGGTTACTTTAAACCTTGCACGCAGAAATAGGAGCCCCGCGAAGCGGGGCTCCGTCGAGCATTCATGGTAGGTGGTACTATTACTAGGTACATCAGAGTAAGATTACATACCAGGAAGAAAAAAAAAATTTGACCAAATAAGTTTTATGTCTTTTGAGTGGTATACAAAACGATTTTATATTCATTGATTGTTATGATTATAGAAATTAGTCATTATAAAATTATGTCAATCGTTTATTATATTAAGAGATTGTTATATCAAATAAAATTATATATTCAGTTGTTATCTCTTGTAAATATTAGAGATTTTGTAGTTATATCATATATTACTTACCCCAATGAGATTGGTACAGCGTTCCGCGTGCGGGCTCTGGATCATTCATTACTTTGCGTCTTGACAAGGTATGCGAACATTTATTTCCTAGTTTCTACTTCCACCATCATAGTTACATTTAGTATTATATTTTTTAGTATTTTATTTGCATTACAATTATTACATTCACTCCTTACTGATATATATAAACAAAATGCTCAATTAACTGATAACTTGCCTTACAACTTTTGTTGTGCCTATACCTACAAACAATTATTATTTAAAACCACGAAGTATGCTGGCTATAGATTATATTATTATTACGCACTGATAATGAGTCACTTGTTTACCTTTCTACTAGTAACTTTTATTAACATTTTTATTCAGGCTAATGACTTGTAACATCACTATCTACTACCAAAACTGCCGAGGGTTAAGAACAAAATTAAATACGTTATACAATAATATTCTAGCGGACTCCCACGATATTATCATTTTATCAGAGACATGGCTGATTCCGGATATTGACGATGGCGAATTCATTGACTCAAGATATACCGTGTATCGTTGTAATAGAAACCGTGTATTGAGTGGCAAGTCTGATGGCGGGGGTGTTTTGATTGCGGTTCGCCGTGGTTTACGTGCAATACTTTGTGAGTTAACGACGGCGCTTTGTCAGGACGACTGTTATCATACTATGCCTCATAATATTTATTACGTACTTTTAAAGTTTTACTCCAAATCTGCTAATGAATATCACACTGTGTGCGGCGTATATGTTCCACCAAACCAAACGTTAAATACCTACCAATCGCTATTTTATTTGCTTGAAAAAGAAATGTCTAGCCCTATTATTGGTAATATGTACATTTTTGGTGATTTTAACTTACCACACATCGATTGGGTTGCATATGACTCTTCTGCACTCATGCCTTGTATTCAAAATAACAGCAACGCATTAGAAATCCTACTCCTAAATTTTCTTTCCACTTTAAACTGTAAACAATATAATAATACTAAAAATCAGTTAAGCCGTATTTTGGACTTATTAATTTCAAATGACGTCTGCGTATGTGAGCCAGCGCCCATTAATTTAATACCTGTAGATTCATTCCACCCTCCTTTCCTAACAATGATCTCTTTTGAATTAACACTTGCGCCCATGGCTCGATACGCGGTGCCAAGATATCGTTTTATGGAGGCCAACTACACTGCTATTAACAAAGATATAAATCAGATTGACTGGTCTTCTGTTCTTGACAGAGTCTCAATTGATTCTGCTACTCAGTGCTTTTACGAAACCATTTATGAAATTATAAAGACTCACGTACCAATGCGTCCGGTTAGATCTAATGAATATCCGATCTGGTTCTCTCGCCCGCTGATACACATTTTTAAAAATAAAGAAAAGGCATGGTGCAAGTGGAAGAAATACAAAAACTGTGCTGATTACGAACAGTTTTCTTTATATCGCAGGAGATTTAAAGTGCTTTCTGCTGATTGCTTTAAAAGATATTTACATTCCGTTGAAACTAGCATACAAAAAGACGTAAAGCAATTTTGGTCCTTTATAAAAAGCCATAAAAGAAATACAGGTGTACCAAATACCATGTCTTATAATAGTGAGAAATGTAACGGGCCTATGGACGTTTGTAAATTATTCTCAAAATTTTTTGGCTCAGTCTATGAACCTTCAGCTAACAATATTAATGGGGAACCTGAATCGTCATCAGACAGCCATGTAACTATAACAGATTTGTCATTCTCTAAAGACACGGTAGTTAAATCGCTTAAATCCTTAGACGTAACCAAAGGTTGTGGGCCGGATAGTATCCCACCTTTTTTTCTAAAACATACTGCTGAGTTGCTGGGTGTACCGTTACTTTATTTTTTTAACCGTAGTCTGAGCGAGGGTATTGTGCCTCAAGTGTGGAAGACTGCTCACATCACGCCTGTATATAAAAGTGGCACCAGAAACGACGTTACCAACTACCGTCCAATATCATTGTTGTCCACCTTGTCAAAGGTTTTGGAGCGGTTGGTTCATAACGCAATTTATCCTATCTTACACAACATCATTATCCCAGAACAGCATGGTTTTGTTCTTGGTCGTTCCACTGTAAGCAACCTAGTCTTATACTCAAATTTTTTATTCGAAAATATGGACAATCAATTGCAGGTTGACACAATCTATACTGACTTTTGCAAGGCCTTTGACAAGGTGGACCACACTATGCTTTTGAGAAAAATCGAATTTAATGGGATACGTGGGAGTCTGCTACGCTGGTTAACATCGTATATAAAAAACCGAACTCAAAAGGTTGTAGTACAGGGCTTTTCATCTGAGGTGATCAGCGTGACATCTGGAGTGCCGCAGGGCTCAATTTTAGGCCCGCTGCTTTTTGTGTTGTTTATAAATGATATAAACACATGCTTCAGTAACAGTAGTTTTTTATTATATGCTGACGACCTTAAAGTGTTCCGCAAAATAAGCTCTATTCATGACTGTGTTAAATTGCAAGAGGACCTGGATCGATTATCTGCCTATTGTGTAGCTAATAAATTACAATTGAGTCTTCCCAAATGTAAATCTATCACTTTTACCAAAAAAAAATAATATCACTCATTTCACTTATTCACTTTGTAAGACACCTTTAGAAAAAGTTTCCTTAATTAAAGACTTGGGTATACTCTTTGACTCAAAGTTACACTTCGATGCTCACGTTGATCACATCACAGCTAAAGGTTATCAATTTTTCGGTTTTATAAGGCGTACCTGTAACTTATTTAAAAAACCCTCTACATTAATGATTCTATACAAGTCACTCATTAGATCTCAGTTAGAATATGCCACATGTGTCTGGAATCCACTTTACGATAAATACAGTGACCAGATAGAATCAGTGCAAAAAAAATATCTTCGTTTTCTAAACTACACATTTTTTAAGAAACGGTCATCATATCACACTCTTCTTGAAAAGTTTACCTTGTCAACTCTTAAATTAAGGAGACTGTATCTTGATCAATCATTCTTATATAAGATCTGTCGTAATGAATTTGATTGCTCTAACCTCATAAACCAAATTTATATTCGCATACCTAGTCGTTCTCAACGTATTCGTGATACTTATGCTCATACATTATTTGCTCCGAAGCCTTGCAGGACTAACGCAGGCGAACGAGCTCCCTTACGACGCATTATGAAATGTTACAATGATAATTTTGCTGATCTTAACTTATTTGTTTTATCACGTGCACAATTTAAGAAACGTATCCTTGAAAGAACTGTTCACACTTCCACCTTCCAAAGTAGTGGAAATAACTAAATAATGGTTAATTTTCTTTTTTCATGTCTGCTAAAGTCCGTGTGTACCCACCTAATTAAGTTTGTACCACATTATTTTGTGGATAGCGGTGCTGGTTGTGTAATTACATAATTGTATTGTATTCCGTTTCCGGCTGTCATACAAGCGGTGGTGCTATATGCGTGCTCCGGCAAATAATTATAAATCGGTAGTAAATCTCAACGTTAACTAACCAAAACTGCACAGAATCGACACTGGAAAGTGAATACATCTTGGAACGACGGAAGGAAGCACTTGTCCACAATAATTTGCTGCGGAATAAAGGTCAGGAATAAACTTTTTTGCAACTCATCTCAAAAGTAAACAAGAGTGAAGTTAGGCTCAAACGTCAAACTCGACGGTTGACCATAGACACAGTACTACTCGAGCACAACGCTGCGTTCCATTTTACGCATTGCAGTACGTTTAGTTGTTGCACAATGGATACAAATGGAATGTCAGAAGATATGTTGAAGCTGTTTCAGATGATGAAAATGGAGTTGGAGAATCAAACAGCGATAATAACTCAAAATATTTCCGAAACCTTGATGAAATCTATAGACGTCAAAATAGAACCAATTATAGATGAAAATAAAAATTTAAAATTAGAAGTGGACAAACTTAATAAAAAAATAAACTACCTTGAGGATATCAACAGGAACAATAACTTAATAATACATAGTGTTAAAGAAACTGAAAAGTCCTATGCAGACTTATTTATAATAATCAATAATATTTTGGAGAACTTAAATGTTAAGATAGAAGTAAATGAAATAAATAAATATCACAGATTGGGACAAAAGCAAGACGGTAAAACTAGACCTATACTGATCAGCTTCGTGTCACAACTTAAAAAGGTAGAAATTTTGAAAAATAAAAAACAAATGCCACAACAAACATACTTAACTGAAGATTTCTCTAAAGAAACAATAGAAGCACGCAAAAACCTGCAACAACAGTTAAAACAAGAAAAAGAACGTGGAAATAAAGCATTCATAAAGAAGAATAAACTTATAATAGAAGAAAAATCCGAAGCTGAGAAAAGGAAAAGGGAATCTTCTATGTCACCCAGTAATGTACAAACACCACCACGCTTGTCAGTGGCAGAGAATGCTTTAGCTCCCTCCAAAATGTACAAGACCGACGCATTTGCATATATGAGAGCCAGATCTTTTTCGCTGTTGGACAAAAATACACAAAACAAGGCATAGGATTTAAAGGACACCGGAAACGCGAAGAATATAAATAACAAACACAACAAATTAATAAAAAACATTCAGAACCCCAATACGGCTGGTCACCGCGGGGTGGAGGACCGCAACCCCCTAAAACTCAAAACACGTAAGCTCGAATCCAAGAAAACATTACCTATAAACCACAGGAACAAACTTAACATAGCTACACTGAACACAAGATCGCTAAAATCAAAGGATGCTTTACTGGAACTAGAAAACGCTTTGGAAACGGTAAATTGGGATATCATAGGATTAAGCGAGACAAGGAGAGCAGAGGAAAAAATAGAGGAACACGAAAAGTTCATACTATACTACAGAAACGATACAGCTGGATTATATGGAGTAGGGTTCATTGTGAAGAAATTCCTCAAAAACAATATTATAGAATTCCAAGGAGTGTCAGATAGGATCGCCATTCTAAATATTAGGCTCCCCGGTCATAAAACAACAACTTCAATCGTCCAGGTTTATGCTCCAACCGAGATTGCCAAAGATGAAATAAAAAACCAATTCTACAATGAACTTTTTTTTTTTTTTTGCGTGGTAAAATCATCAAATGAGTCCTCCCACCCCGGGCAGGGCGGGAGGGACTGTCAGACTTGTAGTGACTAAAATCCACGGTGTCCTTCAATAGCCCTTTATGTTCCGGGGTCACGGTAATGAGATAAGTCCCGCGACCCCGGCAGGCTTTGGCCCTCTACAGAGGGGGCCCCGTCATTATGCTGACGCTCTTTGAGGCGCGCGTGGAACACAACGCGCCGTCGACCCGGGCATGGTCCATGGTCGGGCAGCGAGTTGCCCTTTACTCGCCGCCCGCATGCCCGCGCCTACGGTGGCCGGAGATCGTCTTGCGACGTCCGTCGCCGTGGGCGTCCACCACCGCGGGTGGGGCGGAGGGAGGACACTGTCCTCTCTCTCACGCGGCCCGCCTCCTCCTTCGCGAGCATGACTGCTTCGCAGAAGGAGGCGACCGCTTCCCACTCCGTCTCGCCCCGCAGCATGGCCGCGACCAATGCCGGGCGCGAGAGGTCTCCGCCTATCGCCGCCATGAGGACACGTCGGTGTTCTGCCCAAGCGGGGCAGTCTTGCACCGTATGCTCTACTGTGTCCTCCGGGCGATCTTCGCAGTGGTGACACCCAGGCGTTTCCTCCTTTCTCCTTAGACACAGGTACCTCCCGAAACTTCCGTGTCCGGTGAGGACCTGCGTCATGCGGTAGGTTAGGACGCCGTGACTCCTATCCAGCCACTCCTCAAAGAGGGGTCTTACCGCCGCGATTGCGGCGTGCCCGGCCGTCGGTTGCGACAGTCGTCCCCTCCATACTGCCCTGAGATCGCGCCGGACCTCCTCTCGCCGCGCCTCGACTTCTCGAGGCAGCGGGGAAGCACCCCGGCTCTGCGCCTCCACGCGCCACTCATAGACGCGCTGGAGGGCAGTCGCCTCCAGATCCCAGGACAGTAATCCGGCAAGCAGGTTGGCCGATTCGCCGGCGATCGTGCGGTATCCCCGGATCATCCGGATAGCCATGACCCTCTGGCATGCGACCAACTTTAGTGGTCGCGTCCGGATGCTCAGGGCCCACACGGGGGCCCCGTAGAGGGCCATGGACCGCACGACACCGGCGTACAGCCTACGGCAGGAGGCGTTTGGCCCGCTGAGATTAGGCAGCAGTCGCCTGAGGGCGGCTGCTGCCCGGTTCAGCTTTGGGGCCAAACTCAGGAAATGCTCCCTGAAGTTCCACCGGCTGTCGAGGACGAGTCCCAGGTACTTCATCTTCCTCCCGACGCCGATGCGAACCCCCTCCACCGTTATGTGGGACTCAGACCGTGGCGCGTTAACGCGGCCATGAAAACACATGGCCTCCGTTTTGTGCAGCGCCACTTCGAGTCCCAGCTGCCGGATCCTTTCGACGACTGTCGCAACCGCTTGCGTCGCCAGGTCGGCCGCCGCCTGGTGCGACTCTCCCTCTGCCAGGACGAGCGTGTCGTCAGCGTAACATATTACGCTGACGCCGTCAGGGAGGTCGCCGCGCAGCACCCAATCGTATCCGATGTTCCACAGGGGCGGCCCCAAGACCGAACCCTGTGGAACACCGCACGATATCTCTCGCCGGTTCCACTCTCCCCGGTGACCGGGGTAGATGACGGCTCTGTCCGTCAGGTAGTCTTCGACTATGCGACGGAGGTAGGTCGGCACCCGGTGATACCGGAGTGCCTCCCTGATGCAACTCCAGGGCAGGGTGTTAAAGGCGTTGGTGATGTCCAAAGACACCGCCAAGACGACCCTGCCCCGGGCTACTGCATCCCCCGTCGTGAGGGCTCTCACGCGCATGATGGCGTCCACCGTCGAGCGCCCCCTGCGGAAGCCAAACTGGCTCTCCGCAAGGTTCGGGCCCACCCGATTCAGGTGCCCGACGAGGCGGTCTGCAATGACTCTCTCGAAGAGCTTGCCCACCTCGTCGAGCAGCACGATGGGCCGGAATGCGGACGGAGAGTCCGCAGGGCGCCCGTGCTTCTGGATGAGGACCAGTTTTCCCGTCTTCCACCGAAGCGGGAACCGGCCCCTCTCCAAGCATGCGCTTAAGAGCCCCCCCAGTCGAGGCCCGAGAGTCCCCGAGGCCAGGACCCAGGCTTTTCCTGGCAGGCCGTCGGGTCCTGGGGCGGTATTTTTGGCTTTGAGCCGTAGTACCGCCACTCTCAGGTCTACCTCGGTCACCTCCGGAGCGTCGTAGATGTCGTCGTCGCTGTGGTCCGCGTTTGCGCCAGCTTCATCCTCAGATTCCGTCGGAGACGGAGCCATGGGCGGGGGAGTATGCTCCCCTCGCGATGGGAACAGGGCGCTCACCACGTCCTCCACGAACTGAGGCTGGAGGCTCTGCGTCAACGGGGGAGCCCAGGGGCGGAGCTTTTCTCGCACCCACTTGTAGGGGCGGCCCCATGGGTCCCCGTCCAGAGTCCCCAGCATCTCCTCGCGGGCCAGTTCCTTGGCCCACCAGATCTCATCGCGGAGGACGGCCTTCGCTGCCCTGTAGCCCTCGTGCAGCTCCGCCTCTACAGTCGCCGCATCCGGAGGTCGGGTGCGGCGCCTGCGGAATCTGGTGTACCGGCGTCGCGCAGCAACGCACGCCTCGCGCAGCGCTGCAAGCTCGCGCGACCACCAGTACAACTGACGCCGGGCGCGTCCTTGCCGGACCCGGGGCATGGCCACGTCGCAGATCTCCGACATGGCCTCCCGGAACCACTCCGCCTCGTCGTTGATGTCAGCAGGCCTGTCCGGTGGTGACACCCAGGCCTGCACGATCGAGGCTTCCAGGAATAGCTCCCGGTCCAGCTGCTTCAGCGCCCATCGCGGACCACTTGGGTTCCGTCCACTGGGAACCGGCGCGTCTGAGGTCTGGGCGGAGACGTCGAACCGGATATACCGGTGGTCGGAATAGGTCTCCACCTCCTCCACAACGCGCCAGTCGGTGACGCGCGGCGACAGGTCGGCGGAGGCGAACGTAACGTCCACCACCGACTCTCCCGCCCACCGCACGCACGTGGGGACAGAACCCCGGTTCTCGATCACCAGGCCCTGCGCACGGGCCCAGTGCTCGAGCATCCTACCCCGCGTATAGTCCGTGGACCGGGAACCCCAAGCCGGACTTTTGGCATTGAAGTCCCCAAGGACGAGCGCGGGGAGGGAACCGAGGGCGACGACGACATCTCCCAGCTCCGTTAGGGAGTCTTGGAACTCGGCGAGAGATCGACTCGGGGAGAAATAGACGCCTACAACGGCGATCTCCCCGAACCGTGCTGCGACGATCCCGCGCCCTCTCTTTACGCGATCGAGGGGCGGGGTACCGGCGGCGGCCGACGAAATTAGGGTCACCGAGCCGTCCAGGTCCGCCACCCAGTCATTCCTGGGCAGGACAAAATACGGCTCGGCGACCACGGCGACGTTGATCAACCACTGCGCCATGCTCTGGAGCAAGAGATCCTGAGCAGCGGCACAGTGGTTGATGTTCGCCTGGAGGAAGCGCAATGGAGACATTAATCTGAATCCATTGCAGCCTCCTCCAGGACCCTCTCCGAGGGTTGAGCCACGGCGGCGGCGGCGGCAGCGGGAGCGGCGGCGGCGGCGGCGGTGGCGGTGACGGCGGCGGCAGAGGGCCTACCTCTGCGCCTGGCTTTGGTGGGTGGGGCGCAGGACTTGCCCCCAGCCCGGTGATCGGCCGGCTTGCCAGCCGCCTCACATGCGAAGCAGTGAGGCGGGGCAGAGCACGAGCCGGCCTTGTGACCGGGCTGGCCGCAGCGGAAGCACCTATCGCTGCGGTCCACCTCCGAGGTGCAAACGCATGCCGCGTGGTTACCCACTTGGCAGCGGTAACACCTCAGGGGTCTGGGCTCCAGGACTTTAACCTGCGCCGACACCCAACCAACCAGGAGCCTTCGGCCCTCTTGCAGCTTTTTGGCCGCCGACACGGGGCAGCTAACCGTGGTGGTTAGCAGCCCCGCAAGGTCAGGACGCAGGGCGCCCGCCCGCACCTGATCGGGAGGGCACCCCCCAGTCCTGGCAACGGCGGCCACCACGTCCTCTGCCGTCACGGAGTCGTCCAGACCCAATATGCGCACGTCTGCGCGCTTGATGGGTCTGGACACTCGGGCCTCTTCCGCATTTAAGGACGCTCTGAGCCGTTCGGCCAGAGCGTCAGCGGTGGGGCCACTGGCCGCGCCGGGGAGCTCCAACATCCGAGCCCCCGTTGCGGTGACCCGTAGACGGAGGCCCCCGGCGATGCCGAGCTCCGCGAGGTTCACCGCCTCCCGCGCCTTCGCGAGCACGTCGCGGTACGACACGCCCTTCTTGACCGCGTCCGGCTGCAGCGTGATCACCACAGCCGCGGTCTTTGGGGCGCGCAATCGCGCCGCGACGTCGCGCTCTTTGCGCCGCCGCCGTCTCTCTCTCCTCCTCTGCGACCTGGCCGCACTGGCAACCTTCCTCTTCTCCCCGGCCACTTGCCAATCGGCGCCGGCCGGAGGAGTTCTTGGAGGAGGCTGCTGGGACGGCTGGCTCCCGGCCTGGGCCTTCTTCTTTTTGGCCGCCTGTGCTGGCCCCGCAGGTGTCGGGGGCGGGGGCGGCTTTGACGGGCCCGGTTTCGCCTGGCTAGGCATGCCCGGGACCGTCTTAGAAGGGGCCGCCGCAGCCGTCTTCGCCGGAGCCGTTTTTGCAGTTTTTGCCGGAGACGGCTTGGTCGGGGGCGGCCTCGACGCGGCTACAGCCGCGTATGAGGACGCCGCCAGTGGGGGTCGCAGCACGCGGCTCTCCAATACGGAAAACCGCTGCTGAAAGGCGGCCAGCTCCTGTCGCACCAGGTCGAGAACAGAGTTCTCTACTGGTGTGGGCTGGCCTTTCTCCCTTCGGTCCCGCTGGCCGCTTCCCCGTAGTCCAGCCAGGTCCGCCTTGAGGGCGGCGTTCTCCCTCTGGAGAGCCTCCATGGCGGCAGTCAGGCGGGAGACCTCCGACCGCAGTTCGGACATATCGTCCCTTGCAGCCGGAGCCCCGCCGTAAATCCGCGCGGCCGCCATGATGGAGGCCGTGGCTTCGCCAATCGCATTTTCCTTACTGCTTTTTTTCCGCTTCAGGTTAACGATGCGGATGGCAGCTGTCACGGCCTCTGATAGTTTGGCCTCGTTTGAGGCCAAACCGCTGTTGGGCTCTCCGGAGGAAAGCCCCCTCCCCGAAGTCTTGCCTCGGCCTTTACCCCGCACGCTAGTCGGGATCTTACGGGCAGAGACAAGCCCTTCCTCGGACGACGATATGTCGTCCCGGGAGCGCTTCAGGAACTCGTTCCTCCTGCTAGCGCTCCCCTCCTCCCTCCTTGCTGCGCTTCCAGAGCCTACGCTCTGGAAGCTCGTGACGTCTGATGCCGAGTCGGACTCCGACCCGAGCATCAGCGCCATCTCCTCACTCGGAGCGGCACTCTGTGCCCGCTCGGTATTCGGTGCTGGTGAGGCGGACGTGCTGGACAAGTCCAGCGACTCCACCTCACGGGCACGTGAGCCACCTTGGCTCGCTGCGGCGACTGCCGGGGTTTTGGGGGTTTTTTTGAAAATTTCATACATTTTGTTCCCACGAGTAAATTAAAATATCCAACCATCCAACCAAAAATAGGGGTTCGCACTAACGGCTGATTTTCCCCACAACTACCCGTCAACCAAGCTGTCAACCTCCCTCGCGGTGCGCCGCCGCTTGGAGGTTCGGGGTAATTTTTTATAGAGGTATTCTTCCTCGCGGCCCGGGCGGTTAAGCCAAGGCCCTCGACCCCCGTCGAAAGTCATAGACATGATCATGACAATCTTCGGGGCTACGAGAATAGCGGTGGCAAGAGGAGGCGGAAGTGCAAGGCCTCCTCCTGCCTGCCCGACGGCAGGGTAAGTGCACGCCGGGCCCGCTCTTACTCCAAAACCACTGTGCCCTCTGCTGATCAGAGGGACACGCGGTGGAGCGACGCGACGGGACATTGGCATACGGGCAAGGAGACCCCTTACGGGGAGTTCTTGCCCGTACCCCGGGGCGCACCGTCCCGAGAAACTGGGCTTCCCCCCGGACGTATCCGGAAAGGAACTTCCAGTCCTCGGGCACTCGTGGAGGTTTCCCGTCCTTAGCACCCCATTCTACAATGAACTTAGCAAAATTATGAGTAATCTGAGTAACACCGTAATCATAATGGGAGATTTTAATGGTCAAATCGGAAAAAGGAAAACAAACGAAGACAAAGTAATTGGACCTTATACTACTGGGAAAAGGAACGCTAATGGACAGAAACTAGTAAACTTCGCTTTAGAAAATAATCTACATATTATGAACAGTTATTATAAAAGGAAAACTAGTAGAAAATGGACATGGGTGTCGCCTGATGGAAAAACCAGAAACGAAATTGACTATATCTTAACAAATAAACCAAAATTGATATCAAATATTGATGTTGTCAACGAGCTTAACTTTAATACCGATCACAGAATGCTAAGAGGCCAATTATATACAGAAGAACCAAAAACATCCAGAAAATATATTCAGAAAACTAAAAAACCAATTGCTTTACCGATTTCCGAAAACGAACTAAATGCTTTAGAAACCAATTTAATACAAATACAAAATCTCACGAGCACTCAACAAAAATATAATGCACTAGAAGAAGAACTAAAACAAATAGAAAATAACGTTACGAAAAATAACTCAATGAAAGATAAATTAGGACCTGTAGCTAGAAGTTTATTAGAAAAAAGACAGATCTTATTCAAAGATAGGAAGACAAACAGACAGGAAATAGTAAAGATAAGTAAAGAAATTAAATTACAAATACGTAAATTTAGACGGCATACGAGAAATGAAACAATCAACTACTTCATCGAAAAAACAGGCGGGGTTAGAAAAGCATGGCAAAAAATGATAGACAGCGTTGATTGGATCGGAAACATGGCACACCGAAGAACTAAAATTAAGAAGACAAACAGAATCGAAATAATAAAAATTGCAACAGACTATTACCGCGAGCTATATAGTGATGAGGAAGACCAATCTAAACTAAACCAACCAACTATCTGCAAAGACTGTGAAGAGGAACAGATCCCAAACATAATGAAAGAAGAAGTTATAAAAGCAATTAATACACAGAAAAGAGGAAAAGCACCAGTCGAAGACTGCATATCGAACGAACTCTTAATAGGGACATCAGTCAAAACAATAAACACCATCACAGAACTATTCAATGAAATTTTATACACGGAATATATACCTCAGCAATGGACATCATCAACTATAATACTTCTACATAAAAAAGGAAAGAAAAATGATATCGCTAATTATAGACCCATAAGCCTGATGTCCAACATATACAAAATATTCTCTAAGATATTATTAGATCGACTCACCAAGATTCTGGATGAAAATCAGCCATAGGAGCAGGCAGGATTTCGCAGTGATTTTTCAACACTGGACCACATTCATACCATAAAGCAGGTTATCCAGAAAAGCAAGGAATATGGCATCGCTTACTATATTGCATTCGTAGATTACAATAAAGCGTTTGATTCACTTAAACACGCAAAAATATGGGAAGCACTAGAAACGCAGGGTGTAAATGGTAAATATATACGTCTCATTAAAAATATATACAAGAATATGACAGCAAAAATAAGAACAGAAAGGGTGGGGGAAGACTTTACTATAAAAAGAGGAGTCAGGCAAGGAGACCCGATATCACCCAAACTCTTCTCTGCAGTATTGGAATACGTTTTTAGACGCCTTGAATGGGACAACTATGGAATTAGCATTAACGGAGCACAACTGAATCATCTTAGATTTGCCGATGATCTAATACTTCTTTCATGCGACGCAAGAACCCTGCAAGAAATGCTCGAACAGCTGGTACGTGAAAGTGGAGATGTTGGACTGTCAATGAATACCTCGAAAACTAAAATAATGACAAACGCAGAAAATATCCCCATCATGGTCAATGGTAGCACGATAGAATATGTCGAAGAATACACGTATCTTGGTCAAATAATATCTCCAAAAGACCTCACAACAAAAGAGATTAACAACAGAATTAATCTGGCTTGGAAAAGATACTGGTCTTTAAAAGAAATAATGAAAAACCGCCATGTACCACTCAAATCCAAGAAAAAAATATTCGATTCGTGTATTCTACCGGTTATGACGTACGGTTGCCAAACATGGAGTTTGACAGAACAGAACATACATTACGTAGTCTAGAGACCTGCCAACATAACATGGAAAGGAGCATACTCAACATCCAACTAAAAAATAAAATAAAACTGGAAACAATTCGCAAGCGAACTGGAGTTACGAGTGTCACATATTGTATTAAAAAACTAAAGTGGAGATGGGCAGGGCACTTGATGAGGAGTAAAAACGACAAATGGGCTAAGGATGTAACGGACTGGTGTCCAAGACAATATAAAAGAAAGAGAGGGAGGCAGTGTCGTAGATGAGAGGACGACATCAAAAGGATAGCTGGCATTACTTGGAGAAGGATGACATATGATCGCACTCTGTGGCAAGTTTTAGGGGAGGCCTATGCTGGGAAGCAACACGATCTTCGTGAAACTGGTGTCCATTAATAAAAATTTTGCATGTAATTAAACTTTATGTAAGATTGTTGAATAAAGGCTATTATTATTATTATTATTGTATTCCGTCGTAGATTTAAGATTTATTATGCAAATGTTTGCTGTCCTAAAGAAATAAAAATAAAAAATAAAATAAAAGGTAATCAGTGTAAAAGTAAATTATTATGATGAATATTAAATATTCTAGATTTCATGATATTTGAATTTCAGAGTTTCATAAATTCTGAGCAATATTGGAATATCAGAGTTTTTATTTTTTGGTTTAGATCTGTAAGAAAGGTAAGTAATCAACGTAAAAGTAAATTATTATTATAAATATTTAATATTCTAGAATAGAATAGAATATTCTTTATTGTACACCAAAACAAATCCAAATTTACAAATTTTGTTACATTTTAAGGGTACAACGGCGGTCTTATCGCTAATAGCGATATCTTCCAGACAACCTTAGGATGGACTTTAAGAACTTTAATCAAAGAAAGGGGGTAGGCAGTGATGCACAACAAATAACCGATAACTTATACAAATACAATACACATAAATATTAATTGTAATATACAAATACACATGACACATTTAAATATATATATATACATTAGAGAGAAAGGAAATTATTTATGACCAATCTTTTAAAAGAAACCAGTGACTGGGCTTGCCTTACTGACAACGGCAATGCATTCCACAAACGGACAGCCTGAACTGTAAAAGAATCATCATAAAATTTTGTGGAGTGCACAGGCATCAAAAGTATCAAATTTTCCGATGACCTCAAATTTCTAGTGTGTGCATCGTGCAGAAACTTAAAACGCTCTTTGAGATAAGAAGGAGTAGCGGGATTAAAAAGAATGTTAAAAAGCATTGTTAAAATATGAGTATTCCGGCGAAGGCGGATAGGTAACCACTTGAGTTTTTTGCGAAATTCTGAAATATGATCATATTTGCGCAAACCAAATATGAATCTTATACAAAAGTTTTGAAGTCGCTCAAGCTTATCTAACTGTGCTTCTGTGAGATCTGGATAGCTGGCATCGGCATAATCAAGGATAGGGAGAAGGAGGGACTGGGCAAGCGCAGTCTTAGTGGCAGTCGGAAGGAAATTACGCAACCTTCGCAATGACCCCGCTGATGCAAACAATTTTCGACTTACTTCTTGTATCTGGGGAACCCAAGAGAACTCTTTGTCTATGTAGATACCTAGATCCTTAACCGTATCACTATAAGGGATAATAGTACCTTCAAATGCTATCTGAGGAAGCTGCAACCAATTGATTCTTGAATGCAGACGCGGGCTGCCAACAACAATGACTTGCGTCTTCTCTGGGTTAATTTTTAAGCCATAAGCATAAGCTTAAAAATTAACGCATAAGCGAGATATTTCTCGATATTTGAATTTCAGAGTTTCATAAATTCTGAGCAATATTGGAATATCAGAGTTTTTATAAATTTTTGGTTTACATCTGTAAGAAAGGTAATCAGTGAAAAAGTAAATTATAATGATGAATATTGAATATTCTAGATTTCATGATATTTGAATTTCAGAGTTTCATAAATTCTGAGCAATATTGGAATATCAGAGTTTTTATAATTTTTTTTGGTTTAGATCTGTAAGAAAGGTAAGTAATCAGCGTAAAAGTAAATTATTATGATGAATATTAAATATTCTAGATTTCATGATATTTGAATTTCAGAATTTCATACATTCTTAGCAATATTGGAGTATCAGAGTTTTTTGGTTTAGATAATATTGAAATATGTCAAAGATTCAGAGTCTAATAAATGTTTGGCATAGACCTGTGAAGTAACACAATGCATTATATTGTAATATCATACTGAAAAAGGGTCAATACTAAATTCAAATCTGAAGCAGATATTAAGTGCTACAATCACATACCTATAATAAAAAATATCGTTCCTACAAAATATAGAATAACATGTTATAGTTATTAAAATAAAGGTTGATGATTACAATATATCGAGACTTAATATTGAATACAGGATTAACTAATCTAAGCAAGAGTAAACAAAAATAATATAATATAGTATAATTTAGAAAACATTTGATGGATATAATATAGGTTTTATGTTTGCATACTCTTGCTTAGCAGCTTGCTTAACTAATTCAGTAAGAGCTTTCCATACCGGACCGCTGTCGTCATGTGATGAGCGAAGTGTGAAAAGCGCTCGCTTCCAACGATTAGCTGCAAGCGTCTCTGCTTCTTTACTGCTGTAGACCCTCAGCTCAATATGAAACTGGCCGCTGCGAGTTGGATCACGCTGTAGGGTGTATCCGGAACCCACGCGCCGTGCCAGATAACTTCTTAGAGCAGCAGCTTTGATTTGATTTGAAAACCTAGCACATTTGGCAAGGTTTTCATTTGACTTCGATGTCATTATTCTAACTGAATGCTGGCTCCATCAAAACAAACCTATTCCAATAATTGACGGTTATACTACGTTTTCTTCAAAAACCTGGCTAAATCAAAACGATGGCATTGTTATATATGCAAAACAAGGCCTTAAATGTTCTATTGAAGAACCAGAACCGGCGGGCGCTAACTTTATGCTGTTAAATATTTTTCCGGACACCTGCATTTTGGCAGTATATAGGTCTCCATCCATATCCTGTACTGACAGTTTTTTGAACTCGATAGACACTATTTTAAGGTCAGTTAAAGCCAAAAATATTGTGCTAACTGGAGACATTAACATTGACATTAAAACGAGCAACAATGACAGGAATAGCGAAACTTATTTGAATGTTACTGCTGAATTGGGTCTACTGCCTGGACACGCATATCCAACAAGGATTCATAATTGCTTGGATCACGTGTTACTTAATACTGTGCAGCCAGCTACAGTTTTTGTAGTTAATTCCACAGTCACCGACCATGCCTCAGTGGTTTTAAGCCTTTGCCAGTCTCGACGGACATGTTATAAAACCAACCTCCTAACAAAGGTCAATTATGATACTGTGGTTAAACACCTAGAAGCAGTTGACTTCTCATTCATTAATGACGAAGCAGATGCAAACGACGCTGCCACTTTTTTTATTGAAAAAATTTCCACAGCTCTTCAAATAAATTCAATAACACATAAAAGACCAAACCGCAAAATAATTCTGAAGCCTTGGCTGACCCCCGGATTGCTCCGCTGCATTCGCCATAGAGACAGGCTTCATGAAAAATTTTCGTCTAGCCCTAACAACCATGTATTTGAAACAACATATAAAAGATATCGTAACTTTTGCAATACATTGCTGCGAAAGTTAAAAACAAACTATGAACGATCTCTTCAACAAAGCGCAAAAAATAATAAAGAAAAATGGGAAGCGATTAAGACTATAACACAACAGAAAAAACAAAAAACAGTGGCTGATAACCTTATAAATACAAATACACCAAATTCTATAAATGACATAAACAACTATTTTTCTAACATCGGCAAACAACTAGCAGATAATATAATTAACTCCTCCAGCTCTAACCCGTTAAATTACAGAAGTGATATTCCATCTAATTTAAATTCTATCGTATTAATTCCTCCGGATGAAGCTGAAATCGAAACATTAATACTTAATTTGAAGAATGACTGTGCTGCTGGTTGGGATTCCATCCCAGTAAAACTCCTTAAATTGGCTAGACATGTGATTGTTCCTCACCTAACAAAGTTAATAGAGATCTGTATTGCTCAGGGCATTTTCCCACGAGTTTTCAAAAAGTCACTAATAACTCCTGTTTACAAGGGTGGATCTAAGGACGGTGTCGAAAACTACCGGCCTATCTCGGTACTTTCGACAGTTTCAAAAATACTTGAGAAAGTATTGAACAGTAGGTTAGTGGGCTACCTAGAACATTATAAGATCCTATCAGAATCACAATTCGGTTTTAGGCAGGGAAAGAGCGCTGAGGATGCTGTGAGCCAACTTGTAGAACATATATCATCTTGTGTTGATGCCAATCAAAAATGCGTTGGCGTCTTCCTCGACTTAGCCAAGGCTTTCGACACCGTCTCGATTTCTCTTCTTGTGGACAAACTGGAGCGTATTGGCATTCGGGGAAATGCTCTGGGAATTTACAGGGATTTTCTCTGCGACAGGTCACAGAGAGTGAAGATTGGGGAACACATTAGCTCAGACGCCCGCGTTTTGTATGGCGTGTCACAAGGTAGTATCCTTGGCCCGAGTCTCTTCCTGATCTACATTAATGATCTGTGTCAGCAGTCGTTACCTAATGGCAAAATTTACACGTATGCTGATGATACAGCTCTTGTGTTTCACGGGGGGACCTGGGACGAGGTCAGACAAAATGCTGAGGCGGGTCTACTTAGGGTCAGTCAATGGCTAAAAGCCAATCTTTTAACTGTGAATCCCTCAAAATCAACTCAAGTTCAATTCAGTTTCTCTAAGGTCAGTCCTAAAAAAATTAATATCAAATTACATGTGTGTAACTCAACTCAGGATAATGCAACCTGCTCATGTCCGGCTATAGGGAGATCGGCAAAGGTTAAATACTTAGGGGTGTTTCTGGACGAAAAACTAGACTGGCGCCAGCATATAGACCTTACCACATCGCGTATTAGAAAATTAGTTTGGACCTTTAAAAGACTCAGAGAGGTGGCTGACTTTGAGCTGTTGCGCACTGTGTATTACGCACTTGCACAATCAGTCCTCGCGTACTGTATTCGGGTTTGGGGTGGCGCATGTAAGACGTATATGATTCGACTTGAAAGGGCCCAAAGATCTGTCCTAAAAGTAATGACGTCTAGGCCATTTAGGTTCCCCACCGTAGCTTTATATGAAAACTGTCAAGTGCTAACAGTACGGCAGATGTATATTTTAGAAATTGTCATCAAACGTCACCTTATTACGCCACACAATAAAACTGTTTTTAAAAAACGCACCTTACGTAACATCTGTACACTGATTAAATGCCGAACTGCATCAGCCAGAAGGCAACATAATTATTTGTCAATTCATTTGTACAATAGGGCAAACAAAGAGCTTAACGTCAATTCACTCACAAAGAAGGAAGCTAGAGATAAAGTTAAATCTTGGCTACTTAAGCTTGACTATAAACAAACCGAACTACTCTTAACATAGATACAAATGTAATAAAATCACACTCCCACAATCTCATCCTACACAAGCATGCATCTCTATAACACTCACACCCACTACACACTACACACTATTACACTATACCTTCAACATACACTCTTGTAAACCACTCCACGGAAGGAATGTTTTTCATGTTTATGGTTTTTCCTCACTTATTTCAATTTGAGTTTTCTTTTTTTATTTCATGTGTTTTTGATTAAAATTTATTGCATAAAACCTGCACCATGTAATGGGAGAAGACACTGGCTCCTGTAACACAGGTACTATACCTAGCGCAGGAGGCAGGGCCTCACTACTTTTGTTAAACAATTTATGACAATAAAGAATTTATTATTTATTATTATTATTAGCTTTAACAGGCCCTGCTCCATCGTCCTGAAAATATAATAAAATCATTGATTTAGGTAATTAAACAACATAGCAAAAAGAAATTCCTCTAAAAGTTTACTGTTAGGGTACTAAATTCGCTCTTTAAATTTATACTATTCTCATTAATTTATATAAAAAGAGATCAATTTGTTAGTATACCAACATAAAACTCTGAGAAACGATAGCAACTATTTAACATCCTCTTAGTTTGAAAACCACTAACTGCATGAAAACGGTACAAATGAGGTATGTAGGTGTAAATAGATAGCAGGTACTGCATGTTCGAGTAAGATACATATTTCATTTAAACACGTTTTAACATGAGTAGTATATTATTGGGCATTCTGGACCACTTTCGGCAAATCGCTCGGCGAGTACCTTCGCCTCGCTGCCGAAAGTGGTCTAGAACGCCCAATAATCGGTAATCGACTCGACTCTCTACTCGACCAACGATTGTTCGAGTTAATCTCACTTCGCATAAATGAATGCGAAATAAACAGTAGGTAGGTTTAAAAATATTGTTGTAGTAAACTTTTGCTCATTGTTAATCAGTTCGTTGACAACAGTAATCATGAAATTTGTTAAACAACCACAATCGTTGCAAGTAAGCACAATTTGCGATGATTTTCGTAAAACTAGTTCGCGCCATGGAGAATTGTTACCTAATTCAGTCCGATGCATCATTTGTGGACCATCGAATTGTGGAAAAACCAATTTACTTATTGGACTCCTTATACATGAAAATGGTTTACGGTTTCAAAATGTTTATGTCTATTCAAAAACCTTACACCAACCAAAGTACATTTTTTTAGAAAAAGTTTTACAACAGGTACCAATTATCTCATTCCACAAATATCAAGGGAATGAGGAAGTTATTAACGTTCAGAACGCAAAGCCCAACTCTGTGATTATATTTGATGACGTTGCTTGCGAGAATCAAACTAACATGCGTGATTATTTCGCAATGGGAAGGCACAAACACATTGACTGTTTTTATCTCAATCAAACATATAGCAAAATCCCTAAACAGTTAGTAAGAGATAATGCTAACTTAATTATATTATTCAAACAAGATGATATTAACTTGAGGCATGTTTATGAAGAACATGTTAATACTGATATGGCATGGATTGAATTTCGTGAAATGTGTTCTAAAATATGGAGTGAGCCCTTTAATTATGTTGTAATTAATAAAGATTGCAACAAAAATAACGGATGCTATAGAAATAAATTTGACACTTTCGTAGTCTTTGATTAGAAATACAAATATTTAAGACATGGTACTTACATGATATCATTATTCCTTGGCCAACTCTTCATCGATAACTATTATAGTCCGCAAAATCGTAATAATGGAAAAATCACTGAAAAGGCAAATTGTTGATGCTGCAGAAGCTGTAAAGAAAAAAGTACGAAAGATGCGAGATTTGGAGACTGAAAATAAGCAAGCATTGGAATCAGTTTTTCGACCTGTAACAGAGTCTCTCAATTTTATAGCTAATACCAATAAGCAAACTGACCTCTTGCGATCTAAAGAAGTTGAAGAAACAAAAGTTCCGTTCAAAAACAATGCTTTACAGAAAGACAGTTCTAATAACGAAGGAAATAGTGACCTAGAAGAAAATGATTGTGATACCGACAGTGATGAGTCGTACCAATCATTAGGAGACAATAATCAAGAGCGTAATACATCATCCTGGTCAGTATCTACAGAAGCACTAACAGATATTCCATTTGGTGTTCGAGCGGAGCGAGGACAATTGATGTTAGGTTCTGCTGTCATATCGATCAGCGATGATTACATCACCGTTACTGGACGGAAATATCGCAGTACTCCAGGACTGAAACAATTATTATTGAAAAAGGACGTAGATTTAAGCACAGTTACAGAGTCTGATATGCAGAATTATAAAATGATGTTGATTGCTACAAACGCACATCGTCGAGACTTTGATTCGAACAAACCAATTAAAAGTAATAAGGGGCAAAAATATTTGCAAGTTATAAAACCTCTTTTCAAACTGCCGAATACTATTCAAAACAGTCAAGCAAAGGGGAAAGGGCTACCCTTGACAAAAATGTGGAAAAAAAATATAGATTTTGTATATTGGGATGATCCTAATGAACTTGTGGATAGGTTAAAATTATTAATTGCATCTCGAGACGCTGGTAACACTGGATTAGACAACGAAATTATATCTGTCGCAGAACCAACACAGAAGCACAATAATTTAGAATAACGCCATCTATCGTCATTGCCGAGGAATCAAAACAGAAGCACAATTTGGAATCTCTATGGATTATTGTTAATTAAGAATAACGCCATCTATTATCGTTAGTGTGAATCAAAACAGAAACTCAATTTAGAATCTTTATTGATTAGTGTTAATTTAGAATAACGCCATCTGTCTCTCATTGGAGGAACTATGAAGTTAGATTTGACAGATAACGTTTAGGAATGCCAAGTGTAATAACACTTGGGGATGCTTAGCGTGGAGTAATGGCAACACCGAGCGAATAGTCGAGTCGAATATCGATTCAGAAGTTTAATCAGGTATTCGACGTTGACAGGTACTGACGTTGACAGATATGTTGGCAAACCTGTGTGGGGTAGGCCACTTCGACGGACAGTTGAGTGAAGTGAACACTTTGAATCGGTCCGTCAAGCTGTGTAGACATCTTGGTCACGCCACGTCGTCCACGATAATCTTCCCGCGTTCCTAAGTTTTTAATCGAGCCATATCTCGGACATCCTTGATTATTTTGTAGTCAGTGTGTGTTAGCAAGTAATTAAAAGTGTTAACGAAGGTTTTGTGAGTGTTATTTCCGATATCGCGCCCCTTCTGATATCGATTCTTCGACATCAGAAGTGGGATATGGACCACGACGACCCACGTGTTCGAAATAAAGACTATAGTGATGAAAAAATGGATGTGTTTGTTGGGAAAACAGAACCGCAATTTTCTGACACTGATTTAAGCCGTGAAAACACCTACTAAAGCCATGTGACGACGCTTTCGTTTACCGGATTTCGATCCTGAGAAACAAGATGTGGATGCACGTGCTTGGGTGACGACTGCAGAGATGTGCTTGATGGACCAATACCAACGTGGCGCCCCGCTTATGGTCGCTATAAGCCGCGCCTTGAAGGGAGGAGCTTCTACCTGGCTATCTACCGTGTCGTTTCCTGGGATGACATTGACCGAATTTAAGAAGTAAGCTGATGGACACGAAGGGAAGACCTACAACACCTACAGCATCATCGAGCCAAGTGACGCAGCAGCCGGCATCGAAGACCTTGGTGTGCTTCAAATGTGGCAAGCCAGGTCACATAGCTGTGCGCTGTATGAGCAGTGGTGGCGGCTGTGCAGCGGATCAGTCGACGGCACGGCGCGACGCGACGCGTCGATGTCTGAGTTGTGCAACCACCATCAGGCAGGATACAACACAGGTGAATTGTTTCATTTTTACTTACGATTCTGGTGCTGAATGCTCGTTGGTTAAAGAAAGTTTTGCATCGAAATTTTATGGTAAACGTGTTTGTAATGTTGTTGCTATGACTGGTATAGGTCAGACACGAGTATTCAGTCCAGAACAGATTTTATGTAGTGCAGTGATTAACGGGTGATCATCCTCTTGAAATTTTGTTTTAAAATTTTTGCCCGACAATTATTTGCAATGTGATGTCATGTTAGGTAGCGAGATTTTAAATCAGGGTTTTTCTGTAAACATGTTTGTATGCCAACTGAGCTTTTTAGGTTAACGAAAGTCCTTTGTGTAAATTCAGTGAGGCATAATAGTGACAACGCATTTCAATTGGATTTAACTGTTATCGTGACGGCTATAACGGGTATGACAAGTCTAGGCTTTTGCAAACACTTAAGAATTTTCTAAGTTTTTCATTACCGTTTTGTCTACTGCGCGAGTAACTACAGGCCAGCTCAGTGCAGCGGCAACTGTATAGGATGTCAGTAGACGAACGTAGAGTTGTGTGCGACCGTGTGAAGGTTGATTCGAACGACTGTGGTACATGGCCTAGGTTAGATGTTAGTGGCCTAGGGTAGATGTCAGTGGCCTAGGGTACTTATTAGTAGCCAAGGGTAATTGTTAGTGGCCTAGGGTAGTTGTTAGTGGCCTAGGGTTGTTAGTGGCCTAGGGTAATTGTTAGTGGCCTAGGGTAATTGTTAGTGGCCTAGGGTAGTTGTTAGTGGCCTAGGGTTGTTAGTGGCCTAGGGTAGTTGTTAGTGGCCAAGGGTAGTTATTAGTGGCCTAGGGTAATTGTTAGTGGCCTAGGTTAGTAGTTAGTGGCCTAGGGTTTTTAGTGGCCTAGGGTAATTGTTAGTGGCCTAGGTTAGTAGTTAGTGGCCTAGAGTTTTTAGTGGCCTAGGGTAATTGTTAGTGGCCTAGGGTAGTGATTGTTGTATTTCCAATTACCTTTTCCCGATGTTTCATTTAATTGAAGGTTTTAATGGTACAGTAGAGTTCTGGAATTTCCTTATTTTCGCCGACGAACTGAATCTAGAGTTTGGTCAGGAATGACCGAGTGAAACAGTATTCTGTCGTGGACTGTTTTGTGTTTCAGTGGGATATCCAGACACGTGGCCAGCTACAACAAGAGCTACAAGCGGTTTCTTTTATGAAGAGAAAGCTACCTAGCGATGACCGCGATGCCCCTTAAAAGCGGTTCAAAGCGAATAGTGCTGTGAAGCCTCTGAAGTGTTTTACCTGCCGCGGCGCAGTGAGAGGAGCAGCGCCGACTCCGGGTCATCAAAGCCTTTTAATGAAAAGAGGGTTGACCTGTGCCTCCTGAGCGCGTCGACTGAGACCCTATCCGGTGAGCAATTTTCATTTTGTTTACGACTCTGGTCCTTGTGTTCTCTATGTTGGCTTTCGCTGGTTAAGCGTTGGCTGTTTTATCGCTGGTTAAGCGAGTTATGTTGACTATCGCTGGTTAAGCGTTAGTAGTGTAATCGCTGGTTAAGCGGATTACTTGGGCTTTCGCTGGTTAAGCGTTAGCTGTTGAATCGCTGGTTAAGCGAGTTGTGTTGACTATCGCTGGTTAAGCGTTAGTAGTGTAATCGCTGGTTAAGCGGATTACTTGGGCTTTCGCTGGTTAAGCGTTAGCTGTTGACTCGCTGGTTAAGCGTGTTATGATGTGGTCTTTCGCTGGTTAAGCGTTGGCTGTTTTATCGCTGGTTAAGCGAGTTATGTTGACTATCGCTGGTTAAGCGTTAGTAGTGTAATCGCAGGTTAAGCGGATTACTTGGGCTTTCGCTGGTTAAGCGTTAGCTGTTGACTCGCTGGTTAAGCGTGTTATGATGTGGGCTTTCGCTGGTTAAGCGTTGGCTGTTTTATCGCTGGTTAAGCGAGTTATGTTGACTATCGCTGGTTAAGCGCTAGTAGTGTAATCGCTGGTTAAGTGTGTTAGTGTAGGCTTTCGCTGGTTAAGCGTTAGCTGTTGAATCGCTGGTAAAGCGAGTTATGTCGACTATCGCTGGTTAAGCGTTAGTAGTGTAATCGCTGGTTAAGCGGATTGCGTTGGCTGAGCTGGTTAAGCGAAAGCCAACGTAAATTCAACAGCTAACTGTTGAATCGCTGGTAAAGCGTGTCATAATGTGTGCTTTCGCTGGTTGGGCGTTGGCTGTTGAATCGCTGGTTAAGCGAGTTATGTCGACTATCGCTGGTTAAGCGTTAGTAGTGTAATCGCTAGTTAAGCGGATTGCGTTGGCTGAGCTGGTTAAGCGAAAACCAACGTAAATTCAGCAGCTAACTGTTGAATCGCTGGTGCGTGTTATGATGTGTGCTTTCGCTGGTTAAGCGTTAGTGGGTTAATATTTTTGGTTAAGCGTTAGCTGTTAAATCGCTGGTTAAGCGTTAGCTGTTGAATCGCTGGGAAAGCGAGTTATGTCGACTATCGCTGGTTAAGCGTTAGGAGTGTAATCGCTGGTTAAGCGGATTGCGTTGGCTGAGCTGGTTAAGCGAAAACCAACGTAAATTCAACAGCTAACTGTTGAATCGCTGGTTAAGCGTGTCATAATGTATGCTTTTGCTGGTTGGGCGTTGGCTGTGGAATCGCTGGTTAAGCGAGTTATGTCGACTATCGCTGGTTAAGCGTTAGTAGTGTAATCGCTGGTTAAGCGGATTGCGTTGGCTGAGCTGGTTAAGCGAAAACCAACGTAAATTCGGCAGCTAACTGTTGAATCGCTGGTGCGTGTTATGATGTGTGCTTTCGCTGGTTAAGCGTTAGTGGGTTAATATTGCTGGTTAAGCGTTATTATTATCACTGGGTAAGTGATAAGATTTGTAACGCTGGTTAAGCGCTACAATGTTAAGTACTGGTTAAGTACTTCAGTGAATTACACTGCTGGGTAAGTAGTGATGCATGGTGCTGGTTAAGTGCTGTGGATTTGAGGGAGAATGCCTGAGGTTCAAGTACAATTTTTAAGTAGAGGTGTTGAGTTGAATGATAGTGTGGAATCTTAGATCGGCTGGTCAGACCGTACCAGTAGCCATTTCGTAGCCAGTTCGTATTTCCGAAAATTTTTGACATCCTGGTGTCCATGGATGCGCGGTGTGCGAATGGCACTGTCGGAGGTCGTGTATTGTGCGTTCATGGTGAACGGTGTGCAACAAACAGAGGTTTGTTGGTGGGGCTAGTGTTAGCCACAGGCCACGAATTTGATTCCTACTGTTTTGATTATAAGATTGCTGCATTGTGATGATACAATTGCAAAGGTACTTGATTCCTCTGGGATTTTCGGTTAGTCTAAATTGTATTGTCTTTTGTGTTTGACTTTGAGTAGTTCATGTGATATTTTTCTTTATGGAATTTATAATCTGTAACGTTATAGGAAAAATAAGGTAACATGTTGAACAAACCTACTTTAAGAATTATTTTGATAAAGGCTCTAAATGATTATCTTGATGGTCTTGTGTTTGTAACCGGATGGAGGTTACATGTTGGAGACCGGATAGAGGTCGACTGATTTCATGCTTATGACCCGATGGAGGTTATAATGTGTGATGATGAAGACCAGATGGAGGTCAGAGTATGAGCACTGCAATATTTTGATGAGTTTCCTATTACTTGAATGAGTATGGGTGTTGTTCGACATGTCAGCTTTGAGAGTAAGAGTTTGTTGTGACTTTCATTAGACCCTGTAATTATTTTGATGAGAATACCTTTTTCCATTTGGGTCAGGAATGGCCGAACGGTTAGAATGGTTACTGTTCGAGAATTTTCTCTCATTCCAGATGTCACACACGAGGACGTGTGAATTGTCAGAATGGCCGTGTCGCAGAACCAACACAGAAGCACAATAATTTAGAATAACGCCATCTATCGTCATTGCCGAGGAATCAAAACAGAAGCACAATTTGGAATCTCTATGGATTATTGTTAATTAAGAATAACGCCATCTATTATCGTTAGTGTGAATCAAAACAGAAACTCAATTTAGAATCTTTATTGATTAGTGTTAATTTAGAATAACGCCATCTGTCTCTCATTGGAGGAACTATGAAGTTAGATTTGACAGATAACGTTTAGGAATGCCAAGTGTAATAACACTTGGGGATGCTTAGCGTGGAGTAATGGCAACACCGAGCGAATAGTCGAGTCGAATATCGATTCAGAAGTTTAATCAGGTATTCGACGTTGACAGGTACTGACGTTGACAGATATGTTGGCAAACCTGTGTGGGGTAGGCCACTTCGACGGACAGTTGAGTGAAGTGAACACTTTGAATCGGTCCGTCAAGCTGTGTAGACATCTTGGTCACGCCACGTCGTCCACGATAATCTTCCCGCGTTCCTAAGTTTTTAATCGAGCCATATCTCGGACATCCTTGATTATTTTGTAGTCAGTGTGTGTTAGCAAGTAATTAAAAGTGTTAACGAAGGTTTTGTGAGTGTTATTTCCGATATCGCGCCCCTTCTGATATCGATTCTTCGACATATCTATTATTGAAGAACTGCGTGAAAGTAAAATTATTAAGTAATAAATAAATGGTATAAAATTTTCACCGTTCATTTTATTATCAACCTTTAAATACAATACACCTTAAATATGAATATAGATAAATTTGGACACCATATTCATAAGAGAATGCGTTTCTCTGAATTATTAGAGTTCAATGAAAATGCGTTGCTAAAATCCGAAAGTGGTGATTTTGACTTGAAAAAATCTAGATTGAGAGGCATTAGATCTCCTGTAGACACAGATGATGCTGTAAACAAGGATTACATCGATCGATTGTACGATCAGATAATAAAGGAACAGAATAGAATGATTGGATTGTTGCGTGCTCAAATCATAAAAGATGCACAAATAACAGTCCAAACCACTTTAAAAGCGAAGATACCTGAAGTTTTAGTTCAGTTGGAAGATAAGTTTTATAACAAAGCAGAAGTTCAAAAATTACTTGAAAAAACTCCATGATGGCGAAGCAACAAATTGTTAATGAACTGCATAAAGCAGCACGAAGAAACTTTATTAGACATTCAGTTATTTTAAAAGGCATAGATGACTTACGGCAAGCTGATCTGATAGATATGCAAAATCTAAAAAAGTTGAATAAAGGATATAATTATATTTTAGTGGTAATTGATTGTTTCTCAAAGTATACTTGGACAGAGCCAATAAAATCCAAATGTAAACTTGATGTTACTCGTGCATTTGAGCGAATACTAACTACCAGCAATCGAAAACCTGAACATTTACAAACTGATTCTGGGACAGAATTCCATAACGTAACATTCCAAAAGCTTATGAAGAGCTACAATATTAACCACTTCTCTTCGTATTCTACCAAGAAAGCTTCGATTGTAGAACGGGTTATTAAAACGATTAAAAATAAATTGTATAAGTACTTTAGTCTC
The DNA here is from genome assembly GCA_950005045.1 of Agrotis exclamationis. Classification (NCBI taxonomy): domain Eukaryota; kingdom Metazoa; phylum Arthropoda; class Insecta; order Lepidoptera; family Noctuidae; genus Agrotis; species Agrotis exclamationis. The sequence goes on along the minus strand of OX465415.1, from coordinate 8,687,581 downwards.
ATTGGGAATTACAAATGGTTAGGTTTACCATTACAAGTTATTGTAAAAACCTATAATAGTACAAAACATCGTACAACCAAATTTAAACCATTCGAAGTAAATAAGTTGAACGAGTTTAAGATAAGAGAAAATATTCAAAAAACTCAGAAACTTACATCACGCCGATATCAACCAAAGTTTAAAGTGGGTGAAAATGTTCGGATCAGTAAATACAAACATATTTTTGATAAAGGTTACACTCCTAATTGGTCAACTGAAATATTTACTGTAAAAAAGATTAATAAAACCATGCCAGTGACATATCATTTAGAAGATCATCGAAAGCAAACCATTAGAGGATGTTTCTACGAACAAGAACTTCAAAAAACTAGCTATCCAGATGTCTATTTGATAGAAAAGGTTCTTAGAAGGAGAGGAAAGAAAGTTTACGTGAAATGGCTGGGATTAAGCAACGAAGAAAACAGTTGGATTGATAAAGATGCAATTGTGGATTAGAATTATGAATATATAACCGTGTTTAAAAGGATTTCTTCATTCATTACACTTTTCACTATGCAAGGCGGTGGACTAGTCAATAGCGTGATTAATAATCTGCCATTTGAACTTCATTTGCCTGGTTATAACTATTGCGGACCGGGAACAAAACTTGAGAAGCGATTGTTGCGAGGCGATCGAGGTGTAAATAAACTAGACGAAGCTTGTATGCATCACGACATTGCATATGCAAATTACACAGACTTATCTAATCGTCACAAAGCAGATTTACAACTTTTAAACATGGCTAAGCAAAGACTAAAATCAAAAGATGCCGGGAAAGGTGAAAAACTTAGCTCATGGATAGTGAGTAAAGTTATGAAAGCCAAACTAAAGTCGGGTGCCGGCATTAAAACATTCAATGCTTTTGTGTCAAAAATTAAGTCAAAAATTAAGAAACTAAAACCTAAAAATCGTAAAACATTAATCAACATTGCTTACTCAGCTGCGAAAAAGATATTTCCTGACATTCAGAAGATTCGCATACCACGAGTTATACCCATACCAAAGACAGGAGGAGTCTTACCTTTAATTCCAATTTTCGCTGGATTATCTGCTTTAGGAAGTTTAGCCGGCGGTGCAGCTGGTATTGCAAAAACCGTAAACGAATACAAAGCAGCCCAAAAAAGCTTGCAAGAATCAGAACGACACAACAAGACCATGGAAGCTTTAGCGTTGGGCAAAGGGTTGTATATCAAGCCTCATAAAAACGGTAAAGGACTGTTTATAAAATCTTCAAAAAACTAAATAAAAAGCTACCTAATCGTCCTTTAACTAATATCGATATCAGTGAGCATGCACGTGACATCCCATATTTTCGAGGAGTCTATATGAAGGATCGGTTACCAAGAACACCAAAACGCATTGAATGTGCTATCGTCAACTTAGACGATTCACGAAATGAAGGAACGCATTGGGTAGCTTATGCTAAAATAAACAATTATTGTGAATACTTTGATAGCTTCGGGGATTTGAAACCTCCGAGGGAATTAATGAAGTACTTTAAAAATTGTGATGTGTATTATAACTATACTAGATTTCAACAATTTAATACAGTAAACTGTGGACACTTGTGTTTAGAATATCTATGGAATTTTTGGAATAAATACGTATAAATATTATGTATTTCTTTTATTTCTATCATTTTCATCATGTCACTCACCTTGTCGATAACTGCAAACTCGTCCGATTTATGTACATATTATCCTAATACATTACAACTTTATGGACCTTATGAGTGTGCCTTATTACATTTCTCAACATTTAATTCAATTCCAAACATCGACAAAACGAATAATAAGTTATATTACGGCTCTAACGAAGTGCTTGAAATACCTGAGGGCACTTATGAATTACAAGATATTAGCGATTATTTAAAATCGGAAATAAAAGATTGTTCAATAAAAATACAGTGTAATCAAATCAAATCAAATCAAAAGCATTTATTTCAAGTAGACCAATTACAGGCACTTTTGAATTGTCAAAGACATAAAAATATAATTAAATACTACAAAGTTATGGTGCTACAGTCCCAGTCACAAGACATAAAAACTGTGAAAGTACCGTAGATGCCCATTCCAAGAAGTAGATCTCTATGGAGAAGAACGGGCAAGAAACTCCATGGACACTCTTTTTAGATCGCCAAAATTATTACAAAACCTTTGTTACATCATTCATTTTGAGATGGTACATTATGTGAGAACGATGTAGCAAGTTAAAAGTGTCCAGAGTAAAAATTACAAAAATAAGACAATTCAGAAATAAAAGAATCAATAATTAAAATAAAAACCGAGGCAGCTAAGAGATGACCAGTCCCAACTGACAGCGCCCGTTCACGAACATGACACACGTATCAGCACCAATCAGCTCAACCATTTTGAAGGGAGCTAAATGATCCGACACACGTGCCACCATCAGCGAGACATTTGAGTGAGCATGACATTAATAACAATACTCTTAAAACTTTGATATACTGTACCAAAGATATCAATTTTACTAAAGAAGGAACTTTTAGGAGATTATTAGGGTTTAATAAACAGATTTTAAAAGCCAATAAATGGCATGTGTCTGAGTTACCAGTCAACATTTTGCCTACGACTGTCATCAGGATAGAATGTGATATTGTAAGTGGCTCGTACATAAACGGAAAACCCAGTCACATTGTACACGAATTCGCACTCAATGTGCCACCTGGATATAGAATTATAGAAATTCCGAAAAACGCCATATACTTTCCAATCAACCAAAACAACATAAGCTGTATACATATCAGGCTATTAGATATAAACAATCGATTAATAAACTTACGTGGTGAAGAAGTGCAGCTATATTTACATCTTAGAAGAAAAAATGATTGACTACAATAAATATGTGCATCAACAAATTGGGAACGTCAGTTCAACTAAAGTGATCAAGCAAATAAGACCTCGGTCTAAGAAAAAAATTAAATTAACAAGAGAGAATAAAGAATTTCTTAAAGCAATTGGTTTGCTAAAATGAATATCTTAGATGTTTTATCTGCTCCAAGTTACGACAACACTGTTGAGGGAATTGAATTTCATTCTTACAAACCCTACGTAACGAGCTTCAACAGGAACGATGAAATCCGCATACCTATTAATCAACAGGATCTGTATATACTACCGTCAGCGAGCACTTTGTATTTAGAAGGAACTATAATCGTGAGCAAAAAAGATTCAAAAGATAAAGCGATTAGTGTTTCTTTGACAAATAATTTTCTACTCTACTTGTTTCAAGATATAAGATACGAATTAAATGGAGTGGAAATTGATAAAATCAAAAACGCTGGTGTGACAACTACTATGAAATCATTAGTTTCTATGAATGAGAGTGAATCGAAGATATCTTATGCATGGGGTTGGAATATTGATGGCATAAAAAATATTAATGGAGGTAATTTTTCTGCTTCCATACCACTTTGTAACATTCTCGGATTTGCAGAAGATTTTAAGAAAGTAGTGATAAATAGTAGACACGAATTGATATTGTTACGAAGCAATACTAACCTCAACGCTGTAAAACTGAATACCGGTGAAGTCGTAGATGATGTTCAGATAAATAAAATTGTTTGGCGTGTACCGCATGTTAAAGTATCAGATAAAGAGAAAATAAGTTTGTTAAAACTGCTAGAGAAAGACCGACCGCTCCAGATGATTTTTAGAAATTGGGATCTGTACGAATATCCTACTTTACCTAAAACAACGAAACATACTTGGTCTATTAAAACTTCATCGCAAATAGAGAAACCGAGATATGTCATTATTGGTTTACAGACAAACAGAAAAAACAATGCAAACTCTGATATGTCCCTGTTCGATCACTGTCATATTCGTGATGTTAAAGTATACCTTAATTCAAACTACTTCCCGTATGAAAATCTAAATGTGAATTTTGCCGATAACAGAATTGCTTTATTATATGAGCAATACACTAGATATCAACAGTCATATTACGGACGCCGCGCGGAGCCTTTGTTAAGCGAAAAACAATTTAAGGACTTGGCTCCGCTCTTCGTTATTGACTGCTCCAGGCAAGCAGATAACCTGAAAGCAGGCCCTGTTGTGGATGTAAGAGTGGAAATTGAAACTGATTCGGTTATACCCGATCAAACTTCAGCATACTGTCTTATACTAAACGACTGCATAATTGAGTATAAACCGTTAAGCAATACCGTGAGGAAAATATCATGAATCCTGAATGTATATTTGTACGGAATTAGGGTTTTGCTGGAAGAATAACTGCAGAAATACTCAGTGCAAGAAATATAATTAAAGAATAGATACATAACTATTGTGTGCTAATTAATAGCTTGTGTGACAAAAAGTAAGTTGCTGCCATGGCATTAACATCAGGCGCACCAACAATATTATTAGACGTCCAAGGATTTAAGGACCTCTACAACAATTTTATAGTTAAAGAATTAGCTTTGGCTACTCGTGATTACACCCAAACCTTCTTAGTTAAACCTCCGCACTTGTTCAGATACTTAACAAGAGATGAACAGAAGCAAGTTAAATGGTTAGAAAGAAACAGAGGCATACATTGGAATGAAGGATATATTGACTACAAGGAATTCCATCGTATAATCGTTCCATACTTACAAAATAAAGAAATTATTGTCAAAGGCATGGAGAAGGTGCAATGGATAAAGAATCTATGTGTAAATTGTAAAGTATCAGAACTTTGTGAAAATCAATGTCCTAATTTATCTATTTTGCATAAAAAATACTGTAATATAGATTCGAATTTAAATTGTAATTACCATTTAAAGCAATGTGCACTGAAAAATGTATTACGTTTAAAAAAATATTTAGAGTGGTAATAATATCTAATTTAGGTCAATGATGGTTTTTAAATAAAAATAATTATAATAAATAGAAATTCTTTTATTTCCATAAAATACCTAAGAAAATAAAATAAAACAACACAATAAAAACGAGATATTTATTTATTTATTTTAACAACTGTTGTGAAAACAAATTAATCATAGATTATAGAATCAGGCGTTACTTTGCGGAAATCCATGACATTAATTGTTATGAAAAATATCTAGTTTTAATTCCGCTACAAAAATCCAGGCTTCATGCAGGATGCAGTCCCACCCTCCCGCCCTCATGCATATGCACATGAAGCAAAGGTCCCACCCTCCCGCCCACATACATATTATGCATACGTGCAAGAAAAATGGAAAAAACATGCCATGCAATCAAACCTATACTCGACACGTGTTTCGCCCCTCCACGGGGCATCCTCAGGAGATGTTGACTCGACAAGCGCTCGGCCTCGAATGAGTCAGGTTGACAGCTATCGCCTCTTTATATAGCGTCGTGATGACGCAATAACAACGTTCGATACAAACGTCACAAAGACGTCTGTATCGATCTACCTGTAATCATACTTAAAAGAGGTGATGTAATTAAGTTTGTTTGTTCATTCAACAGTGTATAGTTATTATTATTATTATGTTTGGAGATTTCTAACTGCTCCAACACACACAACCGGAAACTTTTATCACAAACATGGAGAATATTATACGTGTTATTGTCGCTCACGGAATGGCCGGTATCGATTAAATGTTTTGCGAAATGTGATTTATCTGGATGGCCATTCCTGTAAGCGGCAACATGCTCCTTATATCTAACCTCGAAATTACGGCCTGTCTGTCCCACATAGACCCCGTTGCAATCATTGCATACTAATTTATAAATACCGGATTTTTTTGAATTTTCTAATTTATCTTTACCGTTACAAAGATTACGTAAGTTGTGATCTGATCGAAAAGCAACGAAAACATTGTGTTTTTTAAGGATATTCGCGATTTTATCGGAAATGGGGCCTATGTAAGACAGACTACCGACATACTTGTCAATTCGTTCGGGGGTACATGCATAAAGTAGTGAGCGAACCCTGTCATTTTGCTTTTTCTGAATAATATTATCAATAACTTGTTTTGAATACCCGTTCGAAATCGCGATTTGATATAATATTTTAAGTTCTTTGACGTAATTATCCGTGGACAGTGGGACTGACATTAAACGATGGACATAGCTGCGGAAGGCTGCTAGTTTGTGTTGTGATGGGTGACAGGAAGAAGCGGGAATTGCCGCTTACAGGAATGGCCATCCAGATAAATCACATTTCGCAAAACATATTTTAATCGATACCGGCCATTCCTTGAGCGACAATAACACGTATAATATTCTCCATGTTTGTGATAAAAGTTTCCGGTTGTGTGTGTTGGAGCAGTTAGAAATCTCCAAACATAATAATAATAATAACTATACACTGTTGAATGAACAAACAAACTTAATTACATCACCTCTTTTAAGTATGATTACAGGTAGATCGATACAGACGTCTTTGTGACGTTTGTATCGAACGTTGTTATTGCGTCATCACGACGCTATATAAAGAGGCGATAGCTGTCAACCTGACTCATTCGAGGCCGAGCGCTTGTCGAGTCAACATCTCCTGAGGATGCCCCGTGGAGGGGCGAAACACGTGTCGAGTATAGGTTTGATTGCATGGCATGTTTTTTCCATTTTTCTTGCACGTATGCATAATATGTATGTGGGCGGGAGGGTGGGACCTTTGCTTCATGTGCATATGCATGAGGGCGGGAGGGTGGGACTGCATCCTGCATGAAGCCTGGATTTTTGTAGCGGAATTAAAACTAGATATTTTTCATAACAATTAACAAATTAATCATACTCAAAATTTATATTTAAAAATCACTGTCTATTAAAGATTTTGATATTTTCTTAACTAATGACTCTGTTTCGTCCATAACACTGTCAATAGCGTCTTTTACAATATATTGCGCATTTATAATAATATTCTCACTATCACTTTCACTGTCACTGGTTTGAGGACTGTTAGAGATATCTATGACTGAAATTTTTATAAGCTTTAAACCTCGTCGCTGTATTCGGCTCATAACGAAAGATTTTGTTGGTTTTTGTTTCTGTAACTTTTCTCTGCGTTGTTGTTTCGATTTCTTATCTTTCGTAACACGTTTGGAATTCTCGGGTTCGAAGCGAAGCATCTCAGAGAACCCGCTATAAGGTTCTTGAGCATATTGGCTGAACGCAATCTCTGATTCAGACATCTGGAACAATAATAAAATAAAAATTATTGACGCTGTTGTGAACACAATTCTATTATTAGTTACATATTGAGTAAGATAATAAATTTAACAGTTAAGTAACTTACCGATTCCATAATTATGATGCACTTTAATTTTATACGTACAAGGTCTCTGAGCGAGTTTTATTTGGTAAATGACAAAAATAAAATACAATTGAAGCAAAACAAAATTACTCAATAAAAGAGCACGTTAAGGTTGTCACTCACTGAGTGTATAATTCAAGTATTAAATCAGTACATACGTCTGAGCTATTGTTATAGAGCGAATGCTCTCTAGTACATCGAGCGGGTACAATAGTGTTACGAAATGCACAAAATCGAACCATGCATAATTACAGAACACGCACATGCTTCCAGTCAGTGACTACCTTTAACTATAAAATGTTTACTAAGCATTTTTAGGGACAGTAGTATAATGACGAACGTCGAAACGGATGTTGTGATCATATTACATTCTGGATGAAGAAACTTCGATGAGTCGAGGTTTCGTCGTATTATTTAACCAACTTCAAAAAAGAGGATGATGTTTTTGAACAAGTTTCTGATAAATAAAACAAGTACATGGCGACACATTTTTATTGATATTTCTGTAATCATAACTTATTAATTACATTACATTTTTAAAATTATCAAAGGTTTTTATCTGTTAAACAAATAGAACAAGTAAATTGATATAATAGACACATTTAAAAAACTAAAGCTAAATAATATAATGCTAATTAACACTAGTACATTTATTTACTTATCTAAGAATGTTATAATATAGGACAACTCTTTTATTTTATCAATACTTTATACTTAGTAATAATTCCAAGATATGACGTGTTTCATTTTTGTTTACCTAATATACATGAATGACCCCAGGCTTTCGTTGCTATTTTGTCTTTCAAAATAATTCGTTTGTCATCGTTATTAGATAAAGTAATTTTATTAACATTTTGTGTAAAAATTTCATGTTTCAATGATTTAAACATTATATTTTTTCTTCTAATAACTCCACCATCCAATAAAATGCTTTCGTAGTCTCTGATATCTAAATCTCGGAGCACATATGATTTAATTCCCTTGGCTTTTTTGATAACTGTATTTGAAGTTTTTAAAGAATAGAGCTTTGACCTCAACCCAACAAAATCAGAGATATATTTACCACCCATTTCATCTTTAAAAAGGCCTGGAATTTTTTTATTGATTAGAGGTATTGCAAATTCGTTCTCATTATCATAGTTACTGCTATCGAAGTATTGCAAGAAATGGTACTTAAGATCATTATAAAAATCGTTAGTATATATTTCATACACAAAAGAATCGGTATCTGTATAACATAAGCGTACTCGATCATGATAAAAAGGTTTAATAACATTGTAATGAAAATTATACATATGGGACTTAGAAAGATCTAAAACTGTGAATCCTATGTAAATAGGTTTATCTAAGATTATTTGATCTGGTTTCATTTGTAAAGCAACTAAATTTTCAGTCAATATTGTTGCACTATGAAAATAAGGATTAGCTATAAGCCTCTCAGCGGATATTGATTTGTTGGTTTTATTTGTTTTATCACACCATTGATTAACTAAATGTACGGTGACTCTCTTTTCAGTATTTTCCAACGTTTTACCAAAGACACTGTTGTTTAATAATTTAAAAAAGTCTTGCTCGAATGTACTTTTTGCTTTCTGACGTAATCGAGTGTTTAATTCTATGTATTCTTTTAAATAGGGTCTTTGTTTGAAAGTAATAACTCTATGAATCTTTCGTAATATTAAACCATGCTCCAGACACTTTTTTAAATGAACATAGTGGATGACATAATTGTACTTATTGTATAAATTTGCGATAAGTTTTTTTGTTTTACCACCTGGAGGAATGCATTTTTCAGGACAAAAAGGCAAGTCATTATGGTAATTGTGTAAGTGATCAGGATATAAAAGATCAACTTCTAATATATATCCCCAGTCAGCATTATCTTCAATATTTTGAACGCGTAAATTAATTAATTCGTTTTCATTAAGAAACCGAAAACTAGAATATGGCAAATACTGACACATACTATAACCATATAAATTATTACAGTCTAGATAGGCTATGAAACAATCTGGCTTTACAGCATTATATTCTAGCATATATTTATGATTGGCTCTTGCGTACCGATGCGAGCACATACACAAACCTCCTCTAATACCATCCTGAATCATTTTAACTATCGCCAAATCTGTCAACAGCTCTAATTGAACGCCTGTTTTAAGTAGCATTGCATCGAAAGATAGACTAGGAGTTGTTATATAAAATGCAGGATCAAGTTTATAATATAGTTTACAAGTTTTTCTAAAATTTTGAAATATATCTGTTAGTAAGAGTACATCTGTTTTTAAGTACAGATCAGTGTATTCTCCTAAATTATTGATATTAAAACAATTCCAGACAGTTTTAGCATGATTATAATCGTCATCGCTGACGTCTTCGTTTGTCAAGGAATTGTGAAAGTAACACTTTAGCGGTAGCGCCTGTTGCTCGTAACATTTCCAATTTGTCATATAATCGTATGGATAAACACCTTTTCGTGTCAGCAAACTAAAATGTTTATTATCAGAAAAATGAGATCGAAGACTAACAAAATCTTTTATCTGCATTGTTTTAGCTAGTTTGTCTAAACTGGTGCCTAAAAAATTATAAGAATCTAAAAATCTTAATTGTACATATTCATTATCTGCAACGGGTATAAACTTTGAAAATGATATATATGTCGCAGAATCAACACAGAAGCACAATAATTCAGAATAACGCCATCTATTGTCATTGCCGAGGAATCAAAACAGAAGCACAATTTGGAATCTCTATGGATTATTGTTAATTAAGAATAACGCCATCTATTATCGTTAGTGTGAATCAAAACAGAAACTCAATTTAGAATCTTTATTGATTAGTGTTAATTTAGAATAACGCCATCTGTCTCTCATTGGAGGAACTATGAAGTTAGATTTGACAGATAACGTTTAGGAATGCCAAGTTATTACTTGGGGATGCTTAGCGTGGAGTAATGGCAACACCGAGCGAATAGTCGAGTCGAATATCGATTCGGAAGTTTAATCAGGTATTCGACGTTGACAAGTACTGACGTTGACAGATATGTTGGCAAACCTGTGTGGGGTAAGCCATTTGGACGGACAGTTGAGTGAAGGAAACACTTTGAATCGGTCCGTCAAGCTGTGTAGACATCTTGGTCACGCCACGTCGTCCACGATAATCTTCCCGCGTTCCTAAGTTTTTAATCGAGCCATATCTCGGACATCCTTGATTATTTTGTATTCAGTGTGTGTTAGCAAGTAATTAAAAGTGTTAACGAAGGTTTTGTGAGTGTTATTTCCGATATCGCGCCCCTTCTGATATCGATTCTTCGACATCAGAAGCGGGATATGGACCAAGACGACCCACGTGTTTGAAATAAAGACTATAGTGACGAAAAATGGATGCGTCTGTTGGAACAACAGAACCGCAATTTTCTAACACTGATTCAAGCCGTGAAAATACCTACTAAAGCCATGTGACGACGCTTTCGTTTACCGGATTTCGATCCTGAGAAACAAGATATGGATGCACGTGCTTGGGTGACGACTGCAGAGATGCGCTTGATGGACCAAGACCAACGTGGCGCTCCGCTTGTGGTCGCTATAAGCCGCGCCTTGAAGGGAGGAGCTTCTACCTGGCTATCTACCGTGTCGTTTCCTGGGATGACATGGACCGAATTTAAGAAGTAAGCTGATAGACACGAAGGGAAGACCTATAACACCTACAGCATCATCGAGCCAAGTGACGCAGCAGCCGGCATCGAAGACCTTGGTGTGCTTCAAATGTGGCAAACCAGGTCACATAGCCGTGCGCTGTATGAGCAGTGGTGGCGGCTGTGGCAGCGGCTCAGTCGACGGCACGGCGCGACGCGACGCGTCGATGTCTGAGTTGTGCAACCACCATCAGGCAGGATACAACACAGGTGAATTGTTTCATTTTTACTTACGATTCTGGTGCTGAATGCTCGTTGGTTAAAGAAAGTTTTGCATCGAAATTTTATGGTAAACGTGTTTGTAATGTTGTTGCTATGACTGGTATAGGTCAGACACGAGTATTCAGTCCAGAACAGATTTTATGTTATGCAGTGATTAACGGGTGATCATCCTCTTGAAATTTTGTTACATTTTTTGCCCGACAATCATTTGCAATGTGATGTCATGTTAGGTAGCGAGATTTTAAATCAGAGTTTTTCTGTAAACATGCCGACATGTTTGCATGGCAACTGACCTTTTAAGTTAACGAAAGTCCTTTGTGTAAATTCAGTGAGGCATAATAGTGACAACGCATTTCAATTGGATTTAACTGTTATCGTGACGGCTATAACGGGTATGACAAGTCTAGGCTTTTGCAAACACTTAAGAATTTTCTAAGTTTTTCATTACCGTTTTGTCTACTGCGCGAGTGACTACAGGCCAGCTCAGTGCAGCGGCAACTGTATAGGATGTCAGTAGACGAACGTAGAGTTGTGTGCGACCGTGTGAAGGTTGATTCGAACGACTGTGGTACATGGCCTAGGATAGTTGTTAGTGGCCTAGGGTAGATATTAGTAGCCTAGGGTAATTGTTAGTGGCCTAGGGTAGTTGTTAGTGGCCTAGGGTTGTTAGTGGCCTAGGGTAATTGTTAGTGGCCTAGGGTAATTGTTAGTGGCCTAGGGTAGTTGTTAGTGGCCTAGGGTTGTTAGTGGCCTAGGGTAGTTGTTCGTGGCCTAGGGTTGTTAGTGGCCTAGGGTAATTGTTAGTGGCCTAGGGTAATTGTTAGTGGCCTAGGGTAGTTGTTAGTGGCCTAGGGTAATTGTTAGTGGCCTAGAGTAATTGTTAGTGGCCTAGGTTAGTAGTTAGTGGCCTAGGGTTTTTAGTGGCCTAGGGTAATTGTTAGTGGCCTAGGTTAGTAGTTAGTGGCCTAGGGTTTTTAGTGGCCTAGGGTAATTGTTAGTGGCCTAGGGTAGTGATTGTTGTATTTTCAATTACCTTTTCCCGATGTTTCATTTAATTGAAGGTTATAATGATACAGTAGAGTTCTGGAATTTCCTTATTTTCGCCGACAAACTGAATCTAGAGTTTGGTCAGGAATGACCGAGTGAAACAGTATTCTGTCGTGGACTGTTTTGTGTTTCAGTGGGATATCCAGACACGTGGCCAGCTATAACAAGAGCTGCAAGTGGTTTCTTTTATGAAGAGAAAGCTACCTAGCGATGACCGCGATGCCCCTGAAAAGCGGTTCAAAGCGAATAGTGCTGTGAAGCCTCTGAAGTGTTTTACCTGCCGCGGCGCAGTGAGAGGAGCAGCGCCGACTCCGGGTCATCAAAGCCCTTAATGAAAAGAGGGTTGACCTGTGCCTCCTGAGCGCGTCGACTGGGACCCTATCCGGTGAGCAATTTTCATTTTGTTTACGACTCTGGTGCCTTGTGTTCTTTATGTTGACTATCGCTGGTTAAGCGTTAGTAGTGTAATCGCTGGTTAAGCGGATTACTTGGGCTTTCGCTGGTTAAGCGTTAGCTGTTGACTCGCTGGTTAAGCGTGTTATGATGTGGTCTTTCGCTGGTTAAGCGTTGGCTGTTTTATCGCTGGTTAAGCGAGTTATGTTGACTATCGCTGGTTAAGCGCTAGTAGTGTAATCTCTGGTTAAGTGTGTTAGTGTGGGCTTTCGCTGATTAAGCGTTAGCTGTTGAATCGCTGGTAAAGCGAGTTATGTCGACTATCGCTGGTTAAGCGTTAGTAGTGTAATCGCTGGTTAAGCGGATTGCGTTGGCTGAGCTGGTTAAGCGAAAACCAACGCAAATTCAGCAGCTAACTGTTGAATGGCTGGTTAAGCGTGTCATAATGTGTGCTTTCGCTGGTTGGGCGTTGGCTGTTGAATTGCTGGTTAAGCGAGTTATGTCGACTATCGCTGGTTAAGCGTTAGTAGTGTAATCGCTGGTTAGGCGGATTGCGTTGGCTGAGCTGGTTAAGCGAAAACCAACGTAAATTCAGCAGCTAACTGTTGAATCGCTGGTGCGTGTTATGATGTGTGTTTTCGCTGGTTAAGCGTTAGTGGGTTAATATTTTTGGTTAAGCGTTAGCTGTTAAATCGCTGGTTAAGCGTTAGCTGTTGAATCGCTGGGAAAGCGAGTTATGTCGACTATCGCTGGTTAAGCGTTAGTAGTGTAATCGCTGGTTAAGCGGATTGCGTTGGCTGAGCTGGTTAAGCGAAAACCAACGTAAATTCAACAGCTAACTGTTGAATCGCTGGTTAAGCGTGTTATAATGTGTGCTTTTGCTGGTTGGGCGTTGGCTGTTGAATCGCTGGTTAAGCGAGTTATTTCGACTATCGCTGGTTAAGCGTTAGTAGTGTAATCGCTGGTTAAGCGGATTGCGTTGGCTGAGCTGGTTAAGCGAAAACCAACGTAAATTCAGCAGCTAACTGTTTAATCGCTGGTGCGTGTTATGATGTGTGCTTTCGCTGGTTAAGCGTTAGTGGGTTAATATTGCTGGTTAAGCGTTATTATTTTCACTGGGTAAGTGATAAGATTTGTAACGCTGGTTAAGCGCTACAATGTTAAGTACTGGTTAAGTACTTCAGTGATTTACACTGCTGGGTAAGTAGTGATGCATGGTGCTGGCCAAGTGCTGTGGATTTGAGGGAGAATGCCTGAGGTTCAAGTACAATTTTTAAGTAGAGGTGTTGAGTTGAATGATAGTGTGGAATCTTAGATCGGCTGGTCAGACCGTACCAGTAGCCATTTCGTAGCCAGTCCGTATTTCCGAAAATTTTTGACATCCTGGTGTCCATGGATGCGCGGTGTGCGAATGGCACTGTCGGAGGTCGTGTATTGTGCGTTCATGTTGAACGGTGTGCAACAAACAAGGTTTGTTGTTGGGGCTAGTGTTAGCCAGAGGCCACGAATTTGATTCCTACTGTTTTGATTATAAGATTGCTGCATTGTGATGATTCAATTGCAAAGGTACTTGATTCCTCTGGGATTTTCGGTCAGTCTAAATTGTGTTGTCTTTTGTGTTTGACTTTGAGTAGTTCAAGTGATATCTTCTTTATGGAATTTATAATCTGTAACGTTATTGGAAAAATAAGGTAACATGTTGAACAAACCTACTTTAAGAATTATTTTGATAAAGGCTCAAAACGAATATCTTGATGGTATTGAGTTTGTAACCGGATGGTTACGTGTTGAAGACCGGACGGAGGTCGTTTGATTTCATGCTTATGACCGGATGGAGGTTATAATGTGTGATGATGAAGACCGGATGGAGGTCAGAGTATGAGCACTGCAATATTTTGATGAGTTTCTTATTACTTGAATGAGTATGGGTGTTGTTCGACATGTCAGCTTTGAGAGTAAGAGTTTGTTGTGATTTTCATTAGACCCTGTAATTATTTTGATGAGAATACCTTTTCCATTTGGGTCAGGAATGACCGAACGGTTAGAATGGTTACTGTTCGAGAATTTTCTCTCATTCCAGATGTCACACACGAGGACGTGTGAATTGTCAGAATGGCCGTGTCGCAGAATCAACACAGAAGCACAATAATTCAGAATAACGCCATCTATTGTCATTGCCGAGGAATCAAAACAGAAGCACAATTTGGAATCTCTATGGATTATTGTTAATTAAGAATAACGCCATCTATTATCGTTAGTGTGAATCAAAACAGAAACTCAATTTAGAATCTTTATTGATTAGTGTTAATTTAGAATAACGCCATCTGTCTCTCATTGGAGGAACTATGAAGTTAGATTTGACAGATAACGTTTAGGAATGCCAAGTTATTACTTGGGGATGCTTAGCGTGGAGTAATGGCAACACCGAGCGAATAGTCGAGTCGAATATCGATTCGGAAGTTTAATCAGGTATTCGACGTTGACAAGTACTGACGTTGACAGATATGTTGGCAAACCTGTGTGGGGTAAGCCATTTGGACGGACAGTTGAGTGAAGGAAACACTTTGAATCGGTCCGTCAAGCTGTGTAGACATCTTGGTCACGCCACGTCGTCCACGATAATCTTCCCGCGTTCCTAAGTTTTTAATCGAGCCATATCTCGGACATCCTTGATTATTTTGTATTCAGTGTGTGTTAGCAAGTAATTAAAAGTGTTAACGAAGGTTTTGTGAGTGTTATTTCCGATATCGCGCCCCTTCTGATATCGATTCTTCGACATATATTTTTCTTTGGTCTTGGGTATAATTTTTATTTGACCAGGTATTTCACCTAATTTTTTCACAAATAAATGACAATCATATCCTGACAAGTTATGAAAAAATATTGGTATGAATTTTGGTACTTTATGTTGGAGGTTACAATGTCGATGAGCTGCGCCGCGGTACTTACCTGTGATGTGACAGTGATCTCTAACTCTGTCAGACCACAGCAAGTTTTCACATATATGACACTTAATTGCATTTCTAAAATCCTCATCATCTTTATCAGTAAATATCATAGGGTTGTTTTTAGTTAGTATTTTATATATTTCAATTACATCCTGAGTAAGAAACTCTATAAACTTGGTTACACAATCCTCACCGCGATAACTTCTATACCTTTTATTATCATTATCATTGAAAGAAGATACTATGTTATAAGCAAAAGCGGCTGGCGCGTGTCGCTGGGTGTATGTTGTATTAGCAGTATCAAATTCATCGCTGGAAATTGGCATTAACAGTGTTTCAAAATCGGCATAAATTACGAATGGAATGTCTTGTTTTCTTTGAAAGTTCTTAAACTTTAGCACTGATCCCCTATCAGGCAAAATTGTGACAATCCCTCCACACAGATGTGTTTCAAGTTGACTAAGAGTAGGAAAAAACAATAAATAAGATTCGCAATAATATAATTTACCATGATGTTTAGAAATTTGACTTCGATCTAAACGGGCCAAATTCTTAATAAGACAGTTATGGGAATTTGTATCATTTTCTAAATACAATAAGTGAATGCTCCTAGATTTTTTATTAATTGATTTATATAATGGTCCTATAATGGTTTTATTATGTTTCAATCCATATACATAAATATTTATATTTGGATTATTTTTTTCAAAATTGGCTATGTCCGTGAATGTGATGGGAAATGACAGATCATTAATATTTAAAACATCCTGAAAACGAGGATATGATGTAACTCTGTCGGTATGTTGGGTTGCAGGATACAAGGCTGCCACAACACACCATAGAAAGCAGTACTTATCGTTGTTCTTAATATTCAAGCAAGCTTTTTTATTTTTTATAAAATTTGGTAAAGTAATATATTTGGATCCACTGAGCGGCTGATATTTATTAATATTTATTTCAAAATAGGAGTTATTCAAAAATGTCCAACCGCTATCTCTTTCCTCAAACTCTTCTATTTTTTTGAGAAGTAATGAAATTGTTGATTTGAAAATTGTATCGAAATCGTAATTTAAATTAATAATAAAGTTTTTTGTAGCAAATGATTTCATTTCTTGATGATCGTTTTTAAACAAAAGAAATATCAAAAATAGTTCAAAGGTAACTTTAACAGATGTGTGCCTTTTTAGTGAGTGGTCTATCAGATCCTTGACTTGTTCTCGGATTTTTATTAGAAAACTCTCTGGAAATGTATGGACTAACTCCTCAGTTGCAATAATCCTATAACTTACAATACGTCCTTTGAACGAGGAATTGATTATGTTTACATTATTACTAAATGGAGCTACGCTATTGTTTTTATGTGTATTACTACGTAAATGACCAGACCACTTACGATTATCTACAGATACATGACATACTGTGCAGTAGGGCATTGTTATTGAATACACGAATTAGTATTGATAGACAAGGATTAAGCAATAGTTATTTCAGCCTTTAGACCCAAGTATCAATATTAAATCGTGTATTACAATATGTTGTCCTTAAATATAATATATAATTATATACCTTTCATACAGATTTACAGCTTCGAAAATGCGTTAGAACCACCATAAATAAAAATCTTGATCAGTTGTAGCTCCCGTTCCTCATTTGTTGTTTTGTCTGTTTTGATCATATTGTATAGATCCTTATTCTAGAAATAAAGATGCAAAGATTTATTAGATATGTACTTAGATTAATAATTCAACAAAAACTTACAGTTAAGGGTACATACTTAACATATTTACCTGTTAATTATTTGATCTTACGCACTTGTAGAAATTACCAGATAAAAATTATTTACTTCTAAATATTTTCCTTAAGAATAAATCTTCAATCTCATCGTCTTTGTAAAATTGTAAATTGTAATGCATGTGTAGCTGAAAAATAATAAAAATATTGTTATTTAAATTATAAATAAAATAACCATAAAGTATCAAAATATACCTGTTATAAATGATTTATTAAAATAATAATTACCTGTTTAATTTTCACAATTTCAATATTACACTTTTAATATTACATATTTAGTAGTGACATTTATTTACCGAAATACTTAAAACGTCTTTATAATTTCGGGAAAATTCCACAACGTCAAGCGTTCGTAATAAGACTATTGCTACATATCAACTTTCAGCGTTTCCGTTATAATGCAAAATTTGTAAAATGATGCAACCTTAACTAATGTTTGGTAGTCAGCTATTTTACACAGGGCTGTCATTATGCTGCTTATATAACTACCGTTGTATGAAAATTGTAACGAAATGGTGTGTAAACCCTAAGTGTTTTCGATGCATCAGCAATTGGTTGTACTTTAGTTTGCCTTAGTATTCACTTTTTGAAGGTTTAAAATACGACCAAATAAAAAAGTTCCATCACACGCTAAAACCCAAAGATTTTAAGTATCTTTTCATGTTAGACATTTACAGCCTTATAAGTCACTACGTTTTTCATTATGATCATTACAATTATTCCAAGTGAACTAAGTAATAGTAACTTGCGACTCCGGACTTCAGTCGTGCACTCGTGATCCGCAATCGGTAAATTGTTGTACTCAGTCAGTAAAGTCAGTGTCGTCAACCGCTATCACCAACACCAGTTGAAGATCACCGTGTCTGCTGGCGCTGCTGTAGTCTTGAAGTTGAGTAAGTCCTCTACAAGTCAAGGAAAAATGTAAGTATAAAATATTCGAAACTCTTCTGACTTAAATTTCAGGACCACCGCTCACTTTTTAATTTATTTTATTTAAACGTATGTATCACTTTTTTGTTTCAGGTCCGATTCTGAGGATTCATTCTATCAAACACCGTCAACCATTGAACGAAAAACGAAAACTGGTCGTAAACCTACAGAAAATAGAAAACGCAAATCAAAATCGGACCGTCCCAGGTAAATTACATATTGTTTTTCTACATGTTTCAGGCATGCTTTTGACTATGGGATATATATATTACATCTCTTGACGTAATAATATTAACATCTAGCCATACATTTTGACGCTTGGGTTATTAATAATATAATATTATAGCATAGTGTGAACGGTCACGTACAAATCTATGGCGAGAGATAATATTTTACACCACGGGATGCAATATTTATTTAATAGTGAAAAGCCGGTCTCATCAAGTAAATTACAATATTGTTTTACATGTTTCACTATGTTTGTCTCATCAAGTCTCATGAGTGTAGTGATTGTTGTCGTTACTGTTAGTACTTACAAGAATAGAGCAGCAAAAAGTATTTCTCAACGGATAATCTTTAAGTGTTATAGGTACTCATCGAGATTATTGAAAAGCCTTATTAAATATCAATTCTTGATCACCCCAGTTCATATCCAATATAATTAGGCTTGTAATTAGTAAATTAACGAGGTTACATAAGTAGGTATGTTGTTTAAAAATTAAATAGTGTAATTGGCTTCGATCGTACTATTTAAATAAATAAATTTAACAAAAGTTGTTTTCTTTTTACAGTAAAACGGTTACGAGTATCAGCGATATATTCGGTATCAGCCAGGCCCGCGAGACAGGCGCGGAAGTCGGAGGGGGATCATCAGGTCAAGCAAGCCTGTTGTCGCTGTTCGTGAACCGAGTGGCTAACGGGTGCGATCGACGCACAGCTCACACCGAGGGCGAATATTACATAGATTGCAAGGTGTACCGAGCTGACGACGCGCGCAACACCGACTCGATGGAGCTTTGGAAAAAGGCACTGGTACGAATCAAGCTCCAGGCGGACATTGACTCTCCTCAGTGGAAAAAACTGCAGGACTTTGTACGTTCTACAGATGTTATGTTCCCCGACAAACCGATTTTTTACGATAAGTAAATAAATATGGTTTTATTTCAATGATTGTTTTTTTTTTCCCTTGTATGCATACCCACACTTCATTTCGCACACATCTCATACAGACACAATTACCTAAATACGATATTACCTATATAAAATATGTGTGTATACACAGTCGTATACATTCATATCACTGTTTAGCTAGAAAAACACTAAACACATATCAATAGAATAACACTAACCACGTGACATTTTTATAAACCGTACCACTACCACTATCTATTTTGCATTACTAACTACTTATCGAGTCGACCGTTCACGATTGGGCATTCTGGACCACCGGAGCGATGGCGAAACTGTTTCGCCGAGCGAAAAGTGGTCCAGAATGCCCAATAATATACTACTAACATGATGATGGAAACAGCAGGTAAAAAAAAAAAATTAAAACATTGTTACCAGAACACGCTGACGTCAACAAGAATCTTGAATGTGAAACTGTAAAAAGTATTACTTAGATGATTATTATGCTTACCTCAGAATCTGAAAATATTGATTGTTTTCGAACAGTAGCTGGTACTGCCTCGGTTTCAGAGTCTTCGGATAAATCACGAGCAGGCGCAGTTTTCTTGCTATTTTTCAGTTTGTTGCTGCTGGTTTTCCTTTTCCTCGATTTTTGAGGCTTTTCACCACTCGTGCTTGCTTGTAAAGTAATCTCGTTGTCAGAGTCAAAAGGATTCTGAGATGCCCTAAAATGATATAATGATTCTTTAGAATGTAGTTGTTATTTGTATTTAAAAGTATTGAAAACTCTGTAAAATTCAAGACTAGATATTATACTTAAAATAATTAAATAGATACATACATACTTATTGTCACCAATCTTGTCACTCAACACAATAAATAATTCACGTTACACTGACAATGCACACCGAAATCACAAAATTTCTGGATACGCTCCTCAGTGATCGCTTTTTATACTACTATAAATTAAGGTAGCGATTATATTAAATATTGCAAAGCTAGATATTAATATATCGTCAATGATAGATTGGTATTTCAATCATATGCACTAGTTAAATACAGTCGATAATTAATTGATCATGTTATACTCACTATGCTCACCGCCTTTCATTCCTTAATTTGGCAGTGGGCGCCACGATGTCGCGGATACCTGAGATGAAATTCTAAAAAGGAAATCGTATGTACTTTACTGTTCTAGTGCTGATCTTTATGAGTATCACATTTAAATAGTTATTACAATTTCTCAAAGCTATAACCAATATAATTTGAACTTTATATTTTTTTATGTTATAAAACCTATAAATACCTCAATACTAAGGAATATAAATACGAACATAGTAATGTAGTTGTACTACTAACAAAAAATTTTTAAATTCAGAAGTTAACAAATTAATAAGGTCAACTCGGCGAAGATCGGCATACTTCATTAAAAATTTAATTCATTCGATTTTTTGTGCCATTTCTATTATATTTTTGGCAAGTTTTATACAATGAGGTGATTAAATATTTGGATGACTATGAAAAAATATTAACAATATTGCGTTAAGCTTATCGATTAATTAAATACATTCAAATTTGAAAAAAACGGTTAAGTAGACGGAATTTACTGCCATGTCGGAAAAGACCGTCTAATGAGAAAAATACCTATAAATAGTCGATTTACTCGAAGAAAGACATTGTGTACGTGTATGTGTTTCAAAAGTATTTCAATGTGTGCTGTCGTTTATCAAATTAAAGGCTCCAATCGGCATCAATTTCAAAAAGTAGCGTTAGTCGGGTAAGTCCTAATAGACCGCCAGTCAGGGGTTAAAAACAGTTTCATTACTTAAGACGCGGACTGACTACGATTTTAATCGCTTATGACCGCGTTAACTATTGTCACCACTATGGAGCGTCAATAAGATTGAAAATTGAAAAAATGACATTTGTGTTGAAATGTGACGTAAGCTGCGAATGGGCATTTATTTTACTGCTTTTCTTTAGATTATTTAAAATATAGACATAAAATTAAATAATGGTTCGGTTAAAGTTTTAAAAAAATGGAAAACCTACTAAATTCTTAAAAAAAAACTGTTGTTATCGCTGGAAATACAGAGATCTTCGACGTCAAAGTTTATTTTTGTGCTACAACTTCCCAATTTTTATTGGGAATATCAAACTCTTATTTATTATTCTGTTCGGTTTAAATTCTTCTTTATACCCTTCTCTGTTCACTGTATTTTTCGCGTTGCTTATTTTTATTACATTACGTCATACTCGACGTTCTAAGAAACCAATTTTTGGGAATATGAGATAAGACCGCGCCTTAAATAAAAAACTTTTTTTTGTATTTAAGTCAGCTTTTATTGAAAGAATTGCCAGTTATGGAAAGGAATTGAACTTAAAAGATATGAAAGAGATAGTATTATCTTTTCCCTTTCTACATATATTTATAATGAAATAAAATTATGTTAATTCGCCGAAATAATGATATAAAGTGTTTTAAGTAGTTAAAAAAAATAAAAACACTCATTTAGAAAGTGATACTAATTCAAATAAAAACTTTTCTTAGCAAACACATTAAATAATAATCAAAATAATAACCTTTACCATATTTATGGTAGTAATGCTTACTTGCTAACTTACTAATAGCACTTGAGATCAACATTTTATTCGTATAGCAGTCAAAATTATTGGAATAAGCTCCAATAACATTTGAATATTGTGTTTAAGTTATTATGAGAATACACATAATTAGGTATGTATAAAGCCTTTGCATATTTGTCATTTAATTGAATACTTACTTACTTACTTAATTTTGTTAACTATTTTGGCACTAGTTAAAATTGTATTAACCTAATAGGAACATGTAGATAAAATAGTAAAAATAAAAAATACATAATATTATATATGTATTTGTAACAGTCTTGGTTGTTATAGAAATAGCTACCTGAGCTTACTTTATCTAACCAAGACCACTTCTGTATTTATATATTATCTATAAATTTTTACTTATTTACTAGTAGTGTAGGCCCTTTACACCTTTTGACTTATTTTACATGCAAAATCACAAACAATTTTTAAACTAAAATAAAACATTTAGGTGGAAGCGTCAGGGTGGCTCGAAAAAATTTCGCGCCTTTCAAGTCCGGGTAAGGTTGTATGTTGATTAAAATACGATTCGCGAGCTTATCAGATATATGGCTTTACTGAGTTTTAGTAATTAAAATAGTGATTTCAATTATTATAATCCAATGTAGTCAGTGTTGTTACGTTAGCACATAATATAAAAAAAATGAGTTATTGAGTGTCATTTTAATTTATTAAAAAAAAAAAGACACAATATAAGCTTACAGTTGACACCAAAACGCTTACATGCTAAAAATTTAAACATTCCATTAAAAAAAATAAACGAAATTAAAAATAAAGAAAAATAATACAATAATGTCAAAAAAAACAACTTATAAAATTAAAATAATAATATGAAATAAACATGTCCTCTATTATAGTCAGATAAAAAAAGAATGTAAAATAAATGAAATTGTCAAATAAAAAATAAAATACTAGTAACCTGGTCAAATTCAATTGTCAAACACTGATATTCAAATAAATACAATTAAGAAATACAGAATAATAAAAATAAATGTGTCAAATTATGTAAAACTCATATGATCAGTATAGTCTATTACATTACAGTCTATTTAGAAACAACAATACGTCTTTACGTATGCTGTTGATACTATCCACAAACATGTCGGCATCTGGACTACTGTCAAGGTAACTATTTATGAGTGAAATTGCTCTTGCGGTTGGGCTGTTATTGACCTGATGAGTGCGCCAAGCCGGTGGGCACGCGAGTAGTTGATGCCGCCGCCGCCCTACGCCCCGCATATATTGCTGCGGAACATACAAATGGATATGCTCTCTAGCCGATGGATTATCAATCTCATTGTTAATCACAAGACAATAATGTAGAATATGCATTAACTTACGTCTCAGCTGTAGAGTATCCAACCCGATCATACCCGACACGAATAAAGAAGGATACAAGAATGGGTAATATCCGTAGGTCAGCTTATATACATAACGGCAAAATTTCCTCTGAATTTTTTCTACCATTAGTACATACAATTTCTCAGTAGGATTCCAGACAATTGCATTATACTCCAGTTTACTGCGTACATATGCATTGTATAGCAACTTGATAACCCTGACGCTACGAAATTGTGAGGAAGTTCTAATGATGAATTCCAATGCTTTATTTGCATCTTTGCACACTTTCGTAACGTGTTCGTGAAAATTGAAACTGCTGAAATGATGTAACAAAGGTTTTGTAATAATTTTGGCGATCTAAAAAGAGTGTCCATGGAGTTTCTTGCCCGTTCTTCTCCATAGAGATCTACTTCTTGGAATGGGCATCTACGGTACTTTTACAGTTTTTATGTCTTGTGACTGGGACTGTAGCACCATAACTTTGTAGTATTTTATTATATTTTTATGTCTTTGACAATTCAAAAGTGCCTGTAATTGTTCTACTTGAAATAAATGCTTTTGATTTGATTTGATTTGCTATCTAAGGTAAGTCCCAGGTCCCTTATTATGGAAACACGTTCTAGTGCAATATCCGCCAGCTTGTAAGTAGCAATGATTGGCGCACGAGACCTGGAGAATGTGATGACCTTACACTTAGACATGTTAAGTGGCAGCTTATTTCTGACACTCCAATCCAAAACGGCATCAATGTCCCGCTGAAATGCCAAACAACTTTCTGCTCCAGTGACCGATAAAAACAGCTTTAAATCGTCTGCAAACATTAGGCATTTTGACGCAGACAGAACCCTCGGCAAATCATTAACCATCATCGTGAATTGGAGAGGGCCCAGGGTACTGCCCTGGCTAACGCCCGATCGAGTAAAATACTCTGGTGACTGATAGCCATTGAGTTTTACAAACTGTCGTCTATCTCTGAGATAGTCTGCTAGAAATCGAAGAAGCTGAGGGCCGAATCCGAGAGATGCAAACTTCATCAAAAGTACATCATTGTCCACCAAATCGAACGCCTTCCTAAAATCAAAATATGCTGCATCAAACTGACTGCCAGCGGTCATTTTGGTCTTCAAATAGTCAGCAAAACATATATGATTAGTTAAGGTGGAACGGGCAGGACGAAAACCATGCTGGGAATCATCTAATAAACTTCTGACTTGTTTCGAGATAGAATTATTTAAAACAGACTCGAAAATTTTCCCGAAGACTGGCAGCACAGCAATGGGTCTAAAGTTTGTCACATCTGTTGATGATCCACTCTTTGGTACGGGTGTGACCCTGGAAACTTTCCAGAGAGTAGGATATACAGAATGCTGCAGTGACAAGTTAAACACAAACAAGAGAGGCTTTTCTAATACAGATAGACAGTCCTTCAAAATAAAAGCTGGAATAGCGTCAGGCCCACACGCAGACGAAGCCTTAAGCCTGCGGACTGCTTGGCGTAATTCTGATTCATTAATATGATCCACGCTTATTACAGGTAAACAGCCTCTATCAGTTGCACCATGCTCAGCTGCCTCAGGATCTAACCTAGGAGACTCTCTATGGAAAACGGAACTAAAATAATCCGCAAACGCATTTACGGCTTCCTGCCCTGCGACCACCTTGTCCTCGTATACAAATCCATTAGTCTGTTGTTTATTCTTCTTTTTATCTTTTACATACTTCCAAAACTTTGAAGGATCACTACTGATAGTGTTCTCCATTAAAGTAATATAATTTTTAAAAGCAATTTGAGTAAGATCTTTGACTTTTGTTCTGTAGTACTTAAATAGCTCCCTATTGAATTGAAGGCCACTTTGCTTAATTTTTTTTAAGTTAAAATATTTCAGTTTAATATAGTGCTTAATTTCCGAGGTGTACCACGTTGGATAATCATATTTAGAAATGAAAGATGGAATCTTCTTTTTCGGGACATTATCATTGAAAACGCTAAATATATTTTTATATAATATTTCTATTGATACATCAACATCCTGCTGTTGCATCAATTCAGTCCAGTCTATTTTAGCAATATCCGTGTACAACCCACAGAGATTAGCCTTACGAAAATTCCAGTCAGCGCTTCGATCGCTAGGGAGTGCAGATGAACGATCTCTGTCAACTGCACTCTTTGGTAAAGTAACAGTTACTTCCAAGGCAGGATGATATGTATCCATCGGAACCAGAGGGTCTAAACACGATGTCACACTTATACTGTCAGAGTCACAAGTTGATAAAACCAGATCCAAAATGCCGCCATATTTGTTACTAATTTCATTAAATTGCTGTAACTTACTGTAATCAGTAAAACAATTGAATTGCGTTACAACACAATTAGTACATGATTTAAGATTAAAGTCACCAACTATAACAACTTTATATTCAGGAAATTTACATATCACGTTCTCCAAACATTCCAAAACATTAAGGTATTGTTTGCTACTGTAGTTAGGAGGTAAATAGACTACACACATCAAAAACATAACATTTCTCCATGATATCAAAGCACACAACAACTCTTTATCGACAGTTAAGCCATCCACATCTGTTATTCTCTTAACTGTGTAACAATCCCTAACAGCCAGGAGAACTCCGCCCCATCCGACGGCACCATGTCGATCTTTCCGCAGCACGACATAACCCCGAGGAAACAATTCAGCATCATTCACGGAACTATTAAGGAAAGTTTCCGTTAGAGCTATTAGATCCCCCGAACAGAGGACCAAGTTGTTGCTAAAGGTTGCAGTCTTTGTTCGGAGGCCTCAAACATTCTGATAGATTATAACTATTTCCTTAGTTAGTTTTTTGTTCCTGAAATGACTTGGAACTTTTGCTACGAAAATTCTGACGCCATGGCTTCATGCAAATATTTTCTGGCCAATGTTCCGAACTCATTATACAGTTTTCCAGTCTTGATGGGACGCCCAGCTTGAATGAAGCATAATTGCCACGTGCCTTGAGGCCTTCAACTGTGTATTCTTCGCTGTTGACAATTGATTTAAGGTGGTCAAGTACCTGTTCTTCGATAGTACCAATCTTCACATAGTACAGATGTATATATCGGACCCGTTCAGCCGCCTCAAGTTGTGTCAGACTAGTAGTAGCAGAACCTCTTACAACATCTCTATGCGATTTGATAAGACGCTTTTTCGTAACTTCTACCCATTCATCTTGACCATGATCAGAGCTGTCATGTTGGTCTTGCGCTTTGATAGCAGATGTCTCTAAATCAACCATGTTTTTGCGAGTTATAATAATTGAAATGATAATTGTAATGATTATAACTTAAATAAGTCAGATTTGTTACGCTCGCGAATCATATTTTAATTAGCATAAAATTTAAAAAAGGCAAAGAACGTAAAAAAATCTGAAATTCGCGGGCCAATTGAAGCTTTCACCTTGTAGCGTTATAGTCGATTCACTTAAATCAACTAAACGCACCTCACTAATTACGTGTCACATCCCTAAATCTTGCACGTATAAACGTCATTCTCGAACCTTCGATGGCTCGGCTATAAAAGGTCTCGCACTTCATTTGGCGGCCTTTCCATCGCTAGCTCGAAGCTGCTAACATACTATTTAAAATAAACCCCGAGTTATATCTTAAACGGGTGAGTGCTCTGGTGATTAATTTATTATTAGCTGTGTCCTGTCAGATCGCATCCTATGTATTTCTTTCTGTCTGCGCGATCTGGCAGCAATCCTATTTTATTGTCTTAGCGTCATAACTATCATCGTATGTAAATTCACCTTGTCTTCATCACTGCATCACTGTGTAAATGCGTGCGCATGCTTCACCATTCTTCACTATGCTTGCCTCGCCGCGCTGCGCCTAGCTGCTCGCTTAAATCGCCTGGCCACGCGGCGAGGAACCTTCGTCAATGCCTGAGGCATGTGCACGCATACCTAACCTCTAATTGTAAGCCATCACGATGAGTGAGTCTTCCTGCATCCACCTTGCTTTGGGCTTACGACTGGGAGACGCACGCATCGACGAGGGCTTGCAGGATTCTGGCTCGACGCTTACGGACGCACCGCTCCACGCTGATTCCAGGGTTCCAGTCTTGGGCTGCGCTGTTCTACCTCCAATCTACGGCTACACACGAGTGTCAGACGTCCTGCTGTCTCCCCACCTACCGTGGGAGAGAGACTTCTGACTCGCTAGCTGCGCGGCCGCTACCTACCGCCGTCTACTCCCACGTGGTCGTGGTGCAGAGACCCACGCTGCCACGCGCAGGCCCCTTGCCTCTGCAGGCACGGTGCCAAGCCTAAGGCGCTACCTGCTGCCCGCCGCCAGATCCGGCCATCCACGCGGCACGTGAGTGCCGAGACCTCACACCTGCCGCGTGTCGAGGCCCCTGCCTGAGCGGGCCACGTCCTAGCGCCAGGCACTGCCTGCCTGCCTACTTGCCTGCCTACTGCCTGCAGGCCTGCCCGGCGAACGCGGCTACCCACGTGCGCGCTCCCAGCCCTGCATCGGGCCACGCGTGCCTAAGCCCAGGGCAGTAACTCTCTTTCTACCGTGACCAGTGACAGTGCCTAGAGACCTTAAGCTAATTACTAGAACCTACGACCCTATTATTTAGCTTACAGCCGTGGGCTGCATGGTTGTGAGTCACTTTAGTCACCTGCCATCTGCTGACTCCACACACACACACACACACATTCACTACATATCACATCACATACATGCTCTGTTTCATTCTGCCTACCCAGTAAATCCTTTTTGTTTTCTTCTTCTCGGCGTTGCCACAAGGGTTGCTGTGGGCTCTTTGGGCGATATTTATTTTTTAGCAGAGTAGTCTCCTTGTGGTACACTACCATTACCGTATGTGCTGTCTTTCATGTTCCTATGAGCATCTTCAAGACGTCCCCCTGAAATACGGGTGTACGCAAACTATTTTTTCTATTATTTCTATGTTAAGGCGTAGCTATAGTGAATGCTGCTGACCCAAGGCTACTCTGGTTGTCAAAGTAATTCTCTATAGCATACTACCACTTACTATTGTGTTGTCTTCTACTGTTTAACTAAAAAACAGCTTAAAGCCGGTATTTTTCTATGAAATAACCGCATCTATTTACTAGATTCTAAACCTAAATAGAAAACCTAAAACTATTCTTACTTTAATTATAAAATAACTTTTAAATGGCATAGTCCAAAATAATTATTCTAACAACTGTAGGTACTACATACCACAGTTGAAACTTGTATCAGCCTAATCTGGTAACAAGTCTAAAGGTTTTGGCTCTAAACCAAACCATTTAGTAAGTAAATATCACTACACGGCATTTACTTACTATGTTTATACTGGAGCTGCCCAGTATATACTAACTAAAGCGGATCGCAAAACTAAGTCTTTTGCGTGAAAACTTCCTAATAAATAATTAACTTTAGTCGTAATCTATAAATACCTAACTAAAATTCTTTCACCTGAGCACTAAACCTAAAACCTAATCTTACTTTGTCATTCCGTATGATTGTTGAACGCATGTATTCTAGAAACAACCAAACTATAAACTTTCTTTAAACATAACTCTAAAACAAAACTTTCTATAAAGTTACTACTTCTATATCTTAGCCCAACTAATTATAACATAATGGGCCTAAGTATAGTTGAAACTAATTAATTCATACTTCACTAGATTATTCTTTCATATTATTCGGTCTATCAGCATGTCCTAGATAACCTAACCTAGTAAAATTCCGTTCCGGTGTCATTGACATTTAACGTTTTTGAACCCTGACAACCGATCATTGACAGTTGTTATGGTCATGGATTTTTGGCTTTTTGCAACATCGTCAATTACATTCGGATATTCTCACAAAATAGTTACGTCTTGGACATTGAACCTATAACGAATCTCAATCGACCATAGACATTGATCGTAGACCGAGACTTAGATCAATTCTATCATAGACCTTGAATATGGACCTTATTGATTTAGCTTTTAATTTTTTAATTGCATGTTTTTTAAAAATCTTTTACGTGAATAAAATAAATATTTCTTTTAAGCTTTTGCTGTTTATATAAATAAATATTATTTTAAAATAAATATATTTAATAATATTTTAAAATAAAACTTTGAAATAAATTCTTTTTAACCGACTTCCAAAAGGAGGAGGTTCTCAATTCGGATGTTTATATTTTTTTTTTATGTTTGTTCGGGCATAACTCCGTCGTTTACCAACCGATTTGAAAAAATCTTTTTTTGTTGGAAAGGGTATACTTCCCGAATGGTCCCATTAAAATTTTATCGAAATCGGACTAGCACTTTTTGAAAAATCAACAAAAAACAACGAAAACCTAAAAAGTTTTCAACATTGTCTACACCGATTACTCCGAGGTTTCTGGTCCGATTTCGATGATTCTTTTTTTGTTCGATACAGTATATCTGCCATTCGGTCCCATAAAATTTTCATTTAGTTTGGTGCAGCAGTTTTAATTTTTAGCTCATTGTGTAAGAGTACATACATGGACGATGTTATCAAAAGTTTTTTATATTAAAAAGATGAAGATTTTTCCTAACATGCATTATATTTTCATAAATGAATTGACAAGGCACTGTCATTATATTAATCTTTTTGAATAGTTCCCTAAGAGATTCGCGACGACGTAGATTGTAAATTGCTCTGACAGCTCTTTTTTGCAAAATAATAAAAAACTTTTTCAAAAAAAAATGTAACCGACTTCCCACAAAAAAGTTCAAAATAACCTACAAAAAAACTTTTCTTTCGAAAGTCGGTGACTTTCTTTTTTATGTCATTGATTTTTTGTCACCGACTTTCGAAAGAAAAGTTTTTTGTAGGTTATTTTGAACTTTTTTGTGGGAAGTCGGTTACATTTTTTTTTGAAAAAGTTTTTTACTAATTAAACTTCAAAAAAAAAAAATTTTTTGTTGACAATAAAAGTTTTTTTTAACAATTTTTTTCTAAATAATTTTCTATGAAGACTCTATACACCTTCAAGTTGGTACATGCATGCCAACGTTCAACTATCAACAACGGACTAAACTCTTACTAAACCTAGCTTAAAGATACATTACCCTGCGCTTAAACATCTTGGTTACAGAACCCTATGGAGATTCATTTTTTTTTTTATCGTGGTAAAATCATCAAATGAGTCCTCCCACCCCGGGCAGGGCGGGAGGGACTGTCAGACTTGTACTGACTAAAATCCACGGTGTCCTTCAATAGCCCTTTATGTTCCGGGGTCACGGTAATGGTATAAGTCCCGCGACCCCGGCAGGCTTTGGCCCTCTACAGAGGCGTCCACCACCGCGGGTGGGGCGGAGGGAGGACATTGTCCTCTCTCTCACGCGGCCCGCCTCCTCCTTCGCGAGCATTACTGCTTCGCAGAAGGAGGCGACCGCTTCCCACTCCGTCTCGCCCCGCAGCATGGCCGCAACCAATGCCGGGCGCGAGAGGTCTCCGCCTATCGCCGCCGTGAGGACACGTCGGTGCTCTGCCCAAGCGGGGCAGTCTTGCACCGTATGCTCTACTGTGTCCTCCGGGTGATCTTCGCAGTGGTGACACCCAGGCGTTTCCTCCTTTCTCCTTAGACACAGGTACCTCCCGAAACTTCCGTGTCCGGTGAGGACCTGCGTCATGCGGTAGGTCAGGACGCCGTGACTCCTATCCAGCCACTCCTCAAAGGAGGGGTCTTACCGCCGCGATTGCGGCGTGCCCGATGGAGATTCACTTGCTATTATCTTGTAGTTTTTCCAACTGACTGTCTTGAGTTAAACTACACTACTATTAGTTTACCTCTTGAATGTTATAGTAAGTCACTAACTTCCCCACCAACGTGTCCCCACGTTGCCGTCGTGGTGGGGCTTGTGTGTCTCGATGAACTTTGGGCCCCTGCCGGTAGAGGCACTCGTGCACTCATGCCGGACAGGCTCAGAGGGAGAGACCAGACCAAGAGGGACACACTGGGGAAAGGCGCGCCGCCTGGAGGATCGAGCAGTTAGCTCGAGCTTCTAGACGGCGCGGGGCCCGGTCTCAGAGATTGGGTCTAGGGGGGGAAAGGTTCACTTCCGGTACGCGTCTAATCTTGATACCGCATTTACACATTCGCCTCGCTATTCGCCTCGTCATTCGCCGAAACATTCGTCGAATCATTCGTGCGATTCGTGCACGAATGCTGTTGCGAACTGCTGTTTACACATTCGCGGCCTCGCGGGATGTTTCATTTTGGCATTCGCACACGAACATGGAGGACGTGACAACAATAATGCAGCATGCGCGCCACATTTAATGAGTTTATACAATTATTTGGAAACCCTGCGTAAAAAAGTAAAGAAAAACCGTCGACGCAGACGATGGTGGATGATAGCATGTCACCGCAATAGAACAATGTACATAAGTACTATAAATGATTTCTCCGTAGTAGCCCGCGAAATTCAAATTTTCATGGGTTTTTTTGTAATTCGATTATCAGTGACAAGTTGTAATTTGATCAAAATATGATTCACGGCACTAATAAGTTTATATGGATAGTATTATAAGCTCCGACAAAAACAAGTATTGTCCTTACTCAAAGGTCTACTGCCTAAAATACTAACTTTCCGACTACTTTTGTCCGAATAAAAATGACGAAACGACTGAATGAGATACTGAATTCTGCGAAAAATAAACATGATTTTACTGCTATACCTAATGCTTTTCATTAGAAATGACCTATTTTACAAAAAAAAAAATTGGCACTTTAAAAAACGACGACATATTTTCTAAAGTGCATCCACCATGACGTAAAAAAATCAAGTTTAGAATGAATTAAAACTTTTCAATAATTTGTAAAAACATCTTCATAACGCCTACCAAGATACTCTTTTATCTTGGACAATATAATTAAACAATACTAATTTAATAGATCCTTAGTTCTTAAAAAAATTCGCACTAAATTATCTTAACAAAAAATTAAAATTATAATAATGTTGCTCATTTATTATTTTGAAATATGGACACATTCCTAATTTTTTGTTAAGATTCTCGAAAAATAATGTCCTGTTTGAAATTGGGTTGTAAATTAATGCAAAAATGTTTCAAAAAATAATATTTTAGATTGTTATAATAATTAACAAGTCATTGTAATTTCATTCACATATTATCATTAATGGTAGGAAAGTCAAAACGATACATTGATTTTTTTTTATAAGGATACTAAGTGGTGTGATCTATAATCGATACCGAAGCCAAAAATACAGTTTTTAGAATTTTTGTCTATCTGTATGTATGTCCGGGATAAGGGAATTTTTCTTTAATTTTAGACTACACGCTGGCAGTCCCATTTTGCTAGAAATTCTATTCCAGGCATCATTTATTTTTAAACTATTTTTGTGGTATTTGTGTTTAGGATTGCAAATGAGTTCCTCCTTTTGGAATAACTCTAAAAACTCAAGGGTCTGCGCTTCACTCCAGTCACTCATATTGACATACTTTCGCGACGGATGCTAGCTGTCAACTGAATGCACGCGAATGTGTGAACGGTCAGTTCGTGTCGCTATTCGTGTCCTTTGATTCGCGTTCAAAAAACCGCTCTCGACGCGAACTCACGAATAGCGAGGCGAATGACGAGGCGAATAACGAACTTACCGTTCACACATTCGTGTTCGTTATTCGCCTCGTCATTCGCCTCGCTATTCGTGCGAATGTATAAACGCACCAAGGCGAGGTGAATGACGAGGCGAATAACGAACACGAATGTGTGAACGGTAAGTTCGTTATTCGCCTCTTCATTCGCCTCGCTATTCGTGCGAATGTGTAAATGCGGTATCAGACGTAACCGTGAAGTGAACCAGGGGAGGGAAATGGGGGCTTAGGGTTGAAAGAGGAACTCACCTCTCTAAAAAAGTAAAAAATGGAAAAAAAAGGTTATTGTAGAGACTACCCAGGCGGGTCCCTGCTCTTCAGCTGGGGAATCCCGCACCGGACACGTCCGGTCTGCCCCGTCGTACTCTGGGGGGGGCAACAACAACCGGTTTTACCCTATCTTTGCTCCGGCAGTCGCCGCATTGAGCCAGGGAGGCTCACGTGCCCGTGAGGAGGAGTCACTGGACTTGTCCAGTACGTCCAACTCACCGGCACCGAACTTCGAGCGGGCACAGAGTGCCGCTCCGCGGACGGAGGGGGCGCTGGTGCTCGAGTCGGAGTCCAACTCGGCATCAGACGCCGTGAGCTTCCAGAGCGTAGGCTCTGAGAGCGTAGTGAGGAGGGACGAGGGGGGCGCAGATAGGAGGAAAGAGTTCCTCAAGCGCCCCCTGTCGAGGGACGACCTTTCGTCGTCGGAGGAAGGGCTTGCCTCGGCCCGTAAGATCCCCACGAGCGTGCGGGGTAAAGGCCGAGGCAAGACTTCGGGGAGGGGGATCTCCTCTGGAGAGCCCAACAGTGGTTTGGCCTCGAATGAGGCCAAACTAGCAGAGGCCGTGACAGCTGCCATCCGCATAGTTAACCTGAAGCGGAAAAAGAGCAGTAAGGAGAATGCGGTTGGCGAAGCCACGGCCTCCATCATGGCGGCCACGCGGATTTACGGCGGGGCCCCGGCTGCAAGGGACGACATGTCCGAACTGCGGTCGGAGGTCTCCCGCCTGACTGCCGCCATGGAGGCTCTCCAGAGGGAGAACGCCGCCCTCAAGGCGGACCTGGCCGGACTTCGGAGAGGCGGCCAGCGGGACGCGCCGCCGCGGGTCCAAAAGGAAAAAGGCCAGCCCACACCAGCGGAGAACTCTGTTCTCGACCTGGTGCGACAGGAGCTGGCCGCCTTCCAGCAGCGGTTCTCCGTACTGGATAGCCGCGTGCTGCGACCCCCGCTGGCGGCGTCCTCGTATGCGGCTGTGGCCGCGTCGAAGCCGCCCCCGACCAAGCCGACTCCGGCGAGGACGGCTGCGGCGAAGAAGGCCCCTTCAAAGACGGCCCCGGCAAAGCCTAGCCAGGCGAAGCCGGGTCCGTCCAAGCCGACTCCGACCCCGACACCTGCGGGGCCGGCACGGTCGGCTGCAAAAAAGAAGGGTGCCCAGGCCGAAAGCCGGCCAGCCCAGCAGCCTCCTCCCAGCACTCCTCCGGCCAGCACCGATTGGCAAGTGGCCGGAGAGAAGAGGAAGGCTGCCAACGCGGCCAGGTCCAAACGGCGGAGGGAGAGGCGGCGGCGGCGCAAGGAGCGCGGCGTCGCGGCGCGATTGCGCGCCCCTAAGACCGCGGCAGTAGTGATCACGCTGCAGCCGGACGCGGTTAAGAGGGGCGTGTCCTACCGCGACGTGCTCGCGAAGGCGAAGGAGGCGGTGGACCTCACGGAGCTCGGCATCACCGGGGGCCTCCGTTTACGGGTCACTGCAACGGGGGCTCGGATGTTGGAGCTCCCCGGCGCGGCCAGTGGCCCCACCGCCGACGCTCTGGCCGAACGGCTCAGAGCGTCCTTAAATGCGGAAGAGGCCCGAGTATCCAGACCCACCAAGCGCGCAGACGTGCGCATATTGGGTCTGGATGACTCCGTGACGGTCGAGGACGTGGTGGCCGCCGTTGCCAGGACTGGGGGGTACCCTTCCGATCAGGTGAGGGCGGGCGTCCTGCGTCCTGACTTCGCGGGGCTACAGACCATTACGGTCAGCTGCCCCGTGTCGGCGGCCAAAATACTGGAGGAGGGCCGAAGGCTCTTGGTTGGATGGGTTTCCGCGCAGGTGAAACTGCTGGAACCCAGACCTCTGAGGTGCTACCGATACCAAGTGGGCAACCACGCGGCATGTAACTGCACCTCGGAGGTGGACCGCAGCGACAAGTGTTTCCGCTGCGGTCAGCCCGGTCACAAGGCCGGCTCGTGCACTGCCCCGCCGCACTGCTTCGCATGTGCGGCGGCTGGCAAGCCGGCCGATCACCGGGCTGGGGGCAAGTCCTGCGCCCCACCCACCAAAGCCAAGAGCAGAGGTAGGCCCTCTGCCACCGCCGTCACTGCCACTCCCGCCGCCGCCGCCGCATCTGCCGCCGCCGCCGCCGCCGCCGTGGCTCAACCCTCGGAGAGGGTCCTGGAGGAGGCTGCAATGGATTCAGATTAATGTCTTCATTGCGCTTCCTCCAGGCGAACATCAACCACTGCGCCGCTGCTCAGGATCTCTTGCTCCAGAGCATGGCGCAGTGGTTGATCAACGTCGCCGTGGTCGCCGAGCCGTATTTTGTCCTGCCCAGGAATGACTGGGTAGCGGACCTGGACGGCTCGGTGACCCTAATTTCGTCGGCCGCCGCCGGTACCCCGCCCCTCGATCGCGTAAAGAGAGGGCGCGGGATCGTCGCAGCACGGTTCGGGGAGATCGCCGTTGTAGGCGTTTACTTCTCCCCGAATCGATCTCTCGCCGAGTTCCAAGACTCCCTAACGGAGCTGGGAGATGTCGTCGTCGCCCTCGGTTCCCTCCCCGCGCTCGTCCTTGGGGACTTCAACGCCAAAAGTCCGGCTTGGGGATCCCGGTCCACGGACTATACGCGGGGTAGGATGCTCGAGCACTGGGCCCGTGCGCAGGGCCTGGTGATCGAGAACCGGGGTTCTGTCCCCACGTGCGTGCGGTGGACGGGCGAGTCAGTGGTAGACGTCACGTTTGCCAGTGCCGCCCTGTCACCGCGCGTCACCGGCTGGCGCGTTGTGGAGGAGGTGGAGACGTATTCCGACCACCGGTATATCCGGTTCGACGTCTCCGCCCAGACCTCAGACGCGCCAGTTCCAAGTGGACGGAACCCAAGTGGTCCGCGATGGGCGCTGAAGCAGCTGGACCAGGAGCTATTCCTGGAAGCCTCGATCGTGCAGGCCTGGGTGTCACCACCGGACAGGCCTGCCGACATCAACGACGAGGCGGAGTGGTTCCGGGAGGCCATGTCCGAGATCTGTGACGTGGCCATGCCCCGGGTCCGGCAAGGACGCGCCCGGCGTCAGTTGTACTGGTGGTCGCGCGAGCTAGCAGCGCTGCGCGAGGCGTGCGTTGTCGCGCGACGCCGGTACACCAGGTTCCGCAGGAGCCGCACCCGACCTCCGGATGCGGCGACTGTAGAGGCGGAGCTGCACGAGAGCTACAGGGCAGCGAAGACCGTCCTCCGCGACGAGATCTGGCGGGCCAAGGAATTGGCCCGCGAGGAGATACTGGGGACTCTGGACGGGGACCCATGGGGCCGCCCCTACAAGTGGGTGCGAGAAAAGCTCCGCCCCTGGGCTCCCCCGTTGACGCAGTGTCTCCAACCTCAGTTTGTGGAGGACGTGGTGAGCGCCCTGTTCCCACCGCGAGGGGAGCATACTCCCCCGCCCATGGCTCCGTCTCCGACGGAATCTGAGGATGAAGCTGACGCAAACGCAGACCACAGCGACGACGACGTCTACGACGCTCCAGAGGTGACCGAGGTAGACATGAGAGTGGCGGTACAACGGCTAAAGGCCAAAAATACCGCCCCAGGACCCGACGGCCTGCCAGGGAAAGCCTGGGTCCTGGCCTCGAGGACTCTCGGGCCTCGACTTGGGGGGCTCTTTAGCGCATGCTTGGAGAGGGGCCGGTTCCCGCTTCGTTGGAAGACGGGAAAACTGGTCCTCATCCAGAAGCACGGGCGCCCTGCGGACTCTCCGTCCGCATTCCGGCCCATCGTGCTGCTCGACGAGGTGGGCAAGCTCTTTGAAAGAGTCATTGCAGACCGCCTCGTCGGGCACCTGAATCGGATGGGCCCGAACCTTGCGGAGAGCCAGTATGGCTTCCGCAGGGGGCGCTCGACGGTGGACGCAATCATGCGCGTGAGAGCCCTCACGACGGGGGATGCGGTGGCCCGGGGCAGGGTCGTCTTGGCGGTGTCTTTGGACATCACCAATGCCTTTAACACCCTGCCCTGGAGTTGCATCAGGGAGGCACTCCGGTATCACCGGGTGCCGACCTACCTCCGTCGCATAGTCGAGGCTTACCTGACGGACAGAGCCGTCATCTACCCCGGTCACCGGGGAGAGTGGAACCGGCGAGAGATGTCGTGCGGTGTTCCACAGGGTTCGGTCTTGGGGCCGCACCTGTGGAACATCGGATACGACTGGGTGCTGCGCGGCGACCTCCCTGACGGCGTCAGCGTAATATGTTACGCTGAAGACACGTTCGTCCTGGCGGAGGGAGAGTCGCACCAGGCGGCGGCCGACCTGGTGACGCAAGCGGTTGCGACAGTCGTCGATAGGATCCGGCAGCTGGGGCTCGAAGTGGCGCTGCACAAAACGGAGGCCATGTGTTTTCATGGCCGCGTTAACGCGCCACGGTCCGAGTCCCACATAACGGTGGAGGGGGTTCGCATCGGCGTCGGGAGGACGATGAAGTACCTGGGACTCGTCCTCGACAGCCGGTGGAACTTCAGGGAGCATTTCCTGAGTTTGGCCCCAAAGCTGAACCGGGCAGCAGCCGCCCTCAGGCGACTCCTGCCTAATCTCAGCGGGCCAAACGCCTCCTGCCGTAGGCTGTATGCCGGTGTCGTGCGGTCCATGGCCCTCTACGGGGCCCCCGTGTGGGCCCTGAGCATCCGGACGCGACCACTAAAGTTGGTCGCATACCAGAGGGTCATGGCTATCCGAATGATCCGGGGATACCGCACGATCGCCGGCGAATCGGCCAACCTGCTTGCCGGATTACTGCCCTGGGATCTGGAGGTGACTGCCCTCCAGCGCGTCTATGAGTGGCGCGTGGAGGCGCAGCGCCGGGGAGAATTCCCGCTGCCCCGACAAGTCGAGGCGCGGCGGGAAGAGGTCCGGCGCGATCTCAGGGCAGTATGGAGGGGACGATTGTCGCAACCGACGGCCGGGCACGCCGCAATCGCGGTGGTAAGACCCCTCTTTGAGGATTGGCTGGATAGGAGTCACGGCGTCCTGACCTACCGCATGACGCAGGTCCTCACCGGACACGGAAGTTTCGGGAGGTACCTGTGTCTAAGGAGAAAGGAGGAAACGCCTGGGTGTCACCACTGCGAAGATCGCCCGGAGGACACAGTAGAGCATACGGTGCAAGACTGCCCAGCTTGGGCAGAGCACCGACGTGTCCTCACGGCGGCGATAGGCGGAGACCTCTCGCGCCCGGCATTGGTTGCGGCCATGCTGCGGGGCGAGACGGAGTGGGAAGCGGTCGCCTCCTTCTGCGAAGCAGTCATGCTCGCGAAGGAGGAGGCGGGCCGCGTGAGGGAGAGGACAATGTCCTCCCTCCGCCCCACCCGCAGTGGTTTACACCCACGGCGACGGACGTCGCAAGACGATCTCCGGCCACCGTAGACGCGGGCATGCGGGCGGCGAGTAAAGGGCAACTCGCTGCCCGACCATGGACCATGCACGGGTCGACGGCGCGTTGTGTTCCACGCGCGCCTCAAAGAGCGTCAGCAAGATGACGGGGCCCCCCCTCTAGAGGGCCGAAGCCTGCCGGGGTCGCGGGACTTATCTCATTACCGTGACCCCGGAATATAAAGGGCTATTGAAGGACACCGTGGATTTTAGTCAGTACAAGTCTGACAGTCCCTCCCGCCCTGCCCGGGGTGGGAGGACTCATTTGATGATTTTACCACGATAAAAAAAAAAAAAAAAAAAAGTCACTAACTTAGGACTACTTCCAAGTTGGTGACGGACGAATGATTGATGGAATGGAAGCACATGAATGGGATGTATGAACGTAATAGGTAGTCAGTTTAGTGGTTCAGGCCTTCTAGCGGATATCCCCTAGGGAAAATCCTTTCATAGCAGCCGGGGTATTGTAGCGTTATAGTCGATTCACTTAAATCAACTAAACGCACCTCACTAATTACGTGTCACATCCCTAAATCTTGCACGTATAAACGTCATTCTCGAACCTTCGATGGCTCGGCTATAAAAGGTCTCGCACTTCATTTGGCGGCCTTTCCATCGCTAGCTCGAAGCTGCTAACATACTATTTAAAATAAACCCCGAGTTATATCTTAAACGGGTGAGTGCTCTGGTGATTAATTTATTATTAGCTGTGTCCTGTCACATCGCATCCTATGTATTTCTTTCTGTCTGCGCGATCTGGCAGCAATCCTATTTTATTGTCTTAGCGTCATAATTATCATCGTATGTAAATTCACCTTGTCTTCATCACTGCATCACTGTGTAAATGCGTGCGCATGCTTCACCATTCTTCACTATGCTTGCCTCGCCGCGCTGCGCCTAGCTGCTCGCTTAAATCGCCTGGCCACGCGGCGAGGAACCTTTGTCAATGCCTGAGGCATGTGCACGCATACCTAACCTCTAATTGTAAGCCATCACGATGAGTGAGTCATCCTGCATCCACCTTGCTTTGGGCTTACGACTGGGAGACGCACGCATCGACGAGGGCTTGCAGGATTCTGGCTCGACGCTTACGGACGCACCGCTCCACGCTGATTCCAGGGTTCCAGTCTTGGGCTGCGCTGTTCTACCTCCAATCTACGGCTACACACGAGTGTCAGACGTCCTGCTGTCTCCCCACCTACCGTGGGAGAGAGACTTCTGACTCGCTAGCTGCGCGGCCGCTACCTACCGCCGTCTACTCCCACGTGGTCGTGGTGCAGAGACCCACGCTGCCACGCGCAGGCCCCTTGCCTCTGCAGGCATGGTGCCAAGCCTAAGGCGCTACCTGCTGCCCGCCGCCAGATCCGGCCATCCACGCGGCACGTGAGTGCCGAGACCTCACGCCTGCCGCGTGTCGAGGCCCCTGCCTGAGCGGGCCACGTCCTAGCGCCCGGCACTGCCTGCCTGCCTACTTGCCTGCCTACTGCCTGCAGGCCTGCCCGGCGAACGCGGCTACCCACGTTCGCGCTCCCAGCCCTGTATCGGGCCACACGTGCCTAAGCCCAGGGCAGTAACTCTCTTTCTACCGTGACCAATGACAGTGCCTAGAGACCTTAAGCTAATTACTAGAACCTACGACCCTATTAAACCTGTGTCTCGTGTTTTTCACAAATAAATGTGTCAGTGATACTTTGGTTTCATTTCTTCATTCTACCTAGAAACCCGCATGCCACAACCTCGTAATAAAAATTTAAAAGTAAACAGAATCCTCATCAGAATGCGTAAAAGAGTAGTTTAGTGTAACGGGATCTTGAGTCAAATTAACTTTTTTTACTATGAGTGTTGCAGGAACATCATCGCGGTCGATTTTTTTTGTCATTCTAAACGTTAATTCCGGTTTCTTTATTGTTTTATAGTATTTAATTGAGTAACAGAGTTCCTCGTCTATAATCTTCATAATACTTCAATTTGCCCCACGTAGTATTTCCATTTTGGTCTGACGTGGTATCTTACTAGGACATCGTCCCCAGCATAATAAGTAGCGAAATCATGTTCATTATTAGTTAAGTCTATATCAGGGGTAAAATCTATTGCCACATCAATTTCTTCATTATTAAGACTTTGTAGTAAACTGTTGGAATTTAAGATATCGTCCCCAGCATAATAGGTGGCTATTTGATGATTTTCATTAGCATTGCATGCAATTTCAGGGTTGAAATTGTCTATTTTTCCATTACATGGAGATTCGTTGCCAACTTAAATTCAATTTCAGGTGTTATTGCAGTATTTCGCCCAAGCGTTGTTGATTTCGTCCTTTTTTTAACATGGTCCATAATGGTCATGCGAGGTATTTTAAATTTCTTTGACGTACTGTATCCACTCAATATGCCAGATTCCACCTCTCGCACGGCTTCTTTTAGTTTTTCTTTCGAATAAAACCCTGTGGTGTGGAGTCACGTTTATTGTCCATCATCATGTCACGTATGTTGTACTTCAGCATATCACGTAATGTACATAGTTTAAGTTATGGTAAATAAGCTGTTTTCGTAGTCTTAGTATTAGCACGTAGTCACGTACTATCCATGTATACATATACCATCAATTAAAGGAGAGAGGGAGTTCTACCGTTGACTCTCGGAGTAGTACGCATCATGTTGTTTATTTAACCCCTCCTCTACCCCACATCGCATGGCGACCCTGCCAGTCGGCTGGACGGCGTTATAGTTCCCCGATCGAGGGAATTGCAGCAGCAAAAGTCAACTACAGTTCGGTGAGCTTCACGTCACATCGAGTCACGGGCCATGGGGAGCACAACATCAAAGGAAGAGGTGATCATCGCTCAGACGGCAGCGGGTGGTTCAAATACCGCAGCGGTTACACAGGAGCAGCTGACAGCCATCAACACGGTGCTGTTGATGTTTGGCGCTTGTTATCGTTGGTGTGGCAGTCCGGATTTATAGAAGATGCCACCACAATTGAATCGAGGAGCAGATGAATCAGCGGGAGGTTCGCAAAGCAGTGCAGATGGCCTGACCAGATATTGACGAAGTGGCGTTCCCTCATCAAGATGTAAGTGATTCCAAAATTCCAATGTGAAAATATTAAGTGTTGTGGCAAGTGCTTGCAGTCCGTGGTAAATTTAGAGACAATAGTATAAATATATATTATGTATAAATGGAATTAGAATTAACGTCACTGTTTATACAACTTAAATTATTAAGGGAATCTATTGTTAAGTTAGGCCCTAGTAGACGGAAAGGTAACAATTTTGATAAGAAAATTAGTGACGCGAAAGCCTTATACAGTAAATTTAAAAGCATTATTTCAAGTTCGAGCAAATTTTCAGACGAGTTAACGCAGTTGATAGTTAAAAAAGAAAATTTGTACTTAGAGACTATAAAGTTCGAAGATATTGGCAGAATCGAAGTAGAGATGGCGGCGGAAAGATTTTCTTTAAGAACGGCGGTTAGCTTGCTACCGAAAATGAATGGCGATGAGCAGGTGACCCAAGATTTGATTGATGCCATAGGCTTATATAGTTCTATGTTAGAGGAGGCAGATAATACTCTTTTAGTTAAATTCGTTCTAACCACACGGCTTACCCAGGGGGCTAGGATTCGGTTGTCTTCCAACTACGCAACAGTAGACAGTCTGTTGGCTGACATGAGGAAGCATTTATTAACAGTAGAATCGGACGTGGCTGTGCAAACCAAACTTGCTCGCGCTAGGCAAAACAATAAATCGGTCGCGGAATTTGGTGCCGAGATAGAGAAATTGATGGTCAATTTGACTATTTCTCAAGCCGGGGAAAGTTCGGAAGCCTATAAAATTTTGCAGCCATTAAACGAAAAATATGCTATTAGGAAATTTGCTGACGGACTTCGTAATCAGCGTCTTACTACGGTTATTGTGGCGCGGAATTTGACTTGCTTAAAAGATGCTATCAGGGTAGCGGAAGACGAGGACTGTGCTTCATCGTCGCAAGTCATGACGTACCAGCGCTGGCCCGCAAGAAGTGGTTTTTCATCGGGCAATAGAAATCGCGGAAATAATCATAGGCGGCACACTGTAGAGAATAGACACGCGCAGCATGGAACAGCTGTTGAGCGTACACGCAAAAATGTCAACGTATGGCATAACGGTGGAATGCGCGGTCGCGGCGATAATGCTCGTCGTGGACGCCAGACTCAGCAAGGTCGGAGGCGTGTAGCGTGTTTTGAGCACGCGCTGGGCGATGCTGACTCAGGTGCAGTGTCAATGTCACGGAACGATGAAGGCGGACAGCTGAGTGAGACTCAGTTTTTTCGTGCCTAAGCATATTTTAGCTTGTGATAGCATTAACTGGGTTAATTTGCTAGTGGATAGTATAGATACGGAATGGTTAGTGGATACGGGTGCGTCAATATCAGCCGTAAAAAGCAGTTTTTTAACGAATAACGCTTTGTGCTATAAAGTAGTTAAGGAAGAGTTGGTGATCAATGGTGTAGGAGGTAGTTTGCGAGCTATAGGTTATGTATATTTAAATTTGGAGTACGGTCGGTGTTCATTCGTGCATAGGTTTTATATATTTGATAATTTGCCATGTAAGTCGGTAGGCATAATAGGCCAGGATTTCTTGCAGAAATATAGGGGTATTATAGATTTTTCGTTGAATAGGTTATCTCTTAAGGGTCCTAAGGGACAAACGGTTTCGATGCCGCTCAAGTCGTATGATTACTTGCTAACGATTCCTCCACGTTGTGAAGTAGTTAGGTATTTTCCTGTTAATAGAGTGGAAGATTGTGTAGTGATAAGGAAAGAATTGCGTGAAGGTGTTTTCTTGGCTAGTGTGTTGGCTAGGCCTAGGAATGGGATGATACCTATTAGGGTTTTAAACACAAACTCTGAGGAAGTTGTGTGTAGTATGTCTGGTATAGAAGTTTATCCGTTAAGTGATTACGATTCTTGTAGTTTTGCAGAGTCAGAGGTGAACGTTGAGCGTGTTAAGGAAATATTTTCTTTGCTTAAACTTGACTATTTGAATGCCGAGGAACGATTATCTATTGAACGAATCTGTGCGAAGTATTCAGATATATTTCATGTTCCGGGAGATAGATTGGCTGTCACGAATGTGTATGAGCAGTCAATACGATTGAAAGAGAATGTGAGTCCAGTTTATAGGAGGCAATATAGAATACCTTATGTACAGAAGAAGGAAGTTGATAAGCAAGTGCAGGAGATGCTAGATAGTAATATTATTGAGGAGACTGCTAGTGAGTGGTCTAGTCCTATTTTAGTTGTACCCAAAAAAGCAGATCGTAGTGG
Organism: Agrotis exclamationis; assembly: GCA_950005045.1. Taxonomy (NCBI): domain Eukaryota; kingdom Metazoa; phylum Arthropoda; class Insecta; order Lepidoptera; family Noctuidae; genus Agrotis; species Agrotis exclamationis. Next base: position 8,643,578 of record OX465415.1, on the reverse strand, counting down.
GGAGAAGAAATGGCGCGTGGTGATAGATTACAGACAGTTGAACGAAAAGATACAGGATGATAAATTCCCTTTGCCGAATATAACTGAAATCTTAGATTCAATGTCGGGTGCTGTTTACTTTAGTCACTGTGATTTGTCGCAATCATATTATCAATGTGCTTTAGAAGAAAGTAGTAGGAAATACACTGCTTTTACGACAGATAAGGGACAGTATCAGATGTGTAGGTTACCAATGGGGTTGAAGATAAGTCCGAGTTCTTTTAGCAGATTGATGACTGTGGCCATGTCTGGATTGAATTATGACAGGTGTCTGATTTATTTAGATGATCTAATTATTTTTGGACGGAATTTGGATGAGCATAACAGGAATCTTATATCAGTTTTTTCACGCATGAGGAAAGTAAATCTTAAGCTAAATCCATCCAAATGTGAATTTTTGAAGAAGCAAGTGCTTTATTTAGGACACGTAATTTCGGCGGAAGGTATTTTACCAGATCCAGAGAAGGTAGAAGTCGTAAAAAATTATTCGCGTCCAACGACGGTTGATGAGGTAAAGAGGTTCGTAGCGTTTGCGAATTATTATAGGAAATTCATACCAAATTTTGCTAATATAGTGATACCTATGAATAGGCTGTGTAAAAGGGATATTGTGTTTAGTTGGACAGATGAGTGCGAGAGGTCTTTTTTGTTGCTTAGGGAAGCGTTAATAAATCCACCGGTGTTGGATTATCCGGATTTTTCTGAAAACAACACTTTCATATTGCAAACCGATAGTTCGGGGTATGCTGTAGGAAGTGTGCTATGTAATGGGAACGGGAAACCCATTGCATATGCAAGTAGGTCTTTAGGGAAGAGTGAATTAAATTATCCTATAATAGAGAAGGAGTTATTGGCAATAGTTTGGTCGGTAAAACATTTTAGACCGTATTTGTACGGACGGAGGTTCGTCGTAAAAACGGATCATCGGCCGCTGTTGTATTTGTTTAACATGACAGATCCTTCAAGTAGGTTAACTAAGTTTCGTTTGTGTTTAGAAGAGTACGACTTTGAGGTTGAATATATTAAGGGAAAAGAAAATGTGCAAGCAGATGCTCTTTCCAGGATAGTAATTACAAGCGAGGATTTGAAAACCATACGCGAAAAGACTATATCCGTGATGACGAGAGCGCAGTACAAACGGTTAAGAGAGTCGAATGTTTGTGATACGGACTCCATGGTGTCTGGGACTGATCACCCTAGGATCGTGGAAGTTCTTAAAAAACAAAGAAATGACGTTGAGATACGTTTAAATGAATGGGAGAAAATGTTACGTAACAATAATTATAAAAAGATATTTTCAAAGACGCGCAATTTAATGTATGTGCCAGAAAACTCGAGTATTTATGTAAACTATGAATCTTTATCGGCATCATCGCGGGACGAGTTGTCGAAAGACATAGTAGCTTTTTGTATTGAGAAAGGCATAAAAGAAGTTATTATTTTAAAAAATCGTTATAACGTTGAATTTATTACAAGAATGGCACAATATTTGAAGGAAAATAGTAGTAAATCTCCACATAGGGAAGATTAAAATGTATGTAGTGAAGGATTTACGGAGAGTAGAAGGAAATGATGAGAAGAGGATTATTTTGAATGATTTCCACATTTTACCCACAAGTGGTCATGCAGGTATACGCAGGATGGTGAATAATATAAAGAAATATTATTATTGGCCTTCTATTGAAAAAGATGTAACAGAATACATTAGTAAATGTGATAAGTGTAAGAAACAAAAGTATTCTAGACATACTAAGGAACCAATGACAATTACTACCACTGCATCTACATCGTTTGAGAAAATTTATTTAGATATAGTGGGACCACTAGATAGGGACGAAAAAGGCAATGTTTATATATTGACACTTCAGTGTGAGCTTACAAAATTTGTAGAGGCGTATCCATTAAAGAATAAATCCGCAAATGAGGTAGCGAAAGCGTTGGCAGAAAATTTCGTTTTGAGATATGGAATACCGCGGACAATTGCTACGGATAGGGGTTCTGAGTTAATTTCAAAAGTAATGGTAGAGCTATGTAATACCTTATGCATCAATAAAATCTTATCGACATCATATCATCATGAGAGTATAGGATCTTTGGAAAATGTTCACAAAACTTTAGGCGCGTATTTAAGGATACAGACGGATAATAATCCATCATCGTGGAGTTCTTGGATTCTGTATTGGTGTTTTTCATATAACACAACAGTTAATACTGTGACCAAATATACACCTTATGAATTAGTTTTCGGTAAAATTTGCAGGTTATCAAGTAGTCTACAAGGTGAAAGTGTTGAACCTTTGTACAATTTTGATGATTATCCTTTAGAATTTAAGTACAGATTGCAAAGAGCTCAAAACGATGCGAAAGAAAATTTGATAGCAAGTAAGTTAGCTAGGAAACATTGTTATGATAAGAATCTTAATTCTATAAATTATAGAGAAGGTGACTTGGTATTAATAAAAAACGAAACAGGCAATAAATTGGAATGTATTTATAATGGACCATTTGAAGTTGTAAAGGACGAGTCACCAAATGTAATTGTAAAAAAGAATAATAACAAGATAGATGTAATTCATAAGAATAGAACAAAATTATATTTTAAGAGTTAGAATGTAAGTTTAAAAACGTATAAGAGAAAAAAAAAAACGTAAGTTAGTTTTTTTTTACTTTAAGAGGGGTGATGTGGTGTGGAGTCACGTTTATTGTCCATCATCATGTCACGTATGTTGTACTTCAGCATATCACGTAATGTACATAGTTTAAGTTATGGTAAATAAGCTGTTTTCGTAGTCTTAGTATTAGCACGTAGTCACATACTATCCATGTATACATATACCATCAATTAAAGGAGAGAGGGAGTTCTACCGTTGACTCTCGGAGTAGTACACATCATGTTGTTTATTTAACCCCTCCTCTACCCCACATCGCAACCCTCTATTTGTTTTTCTTTGATACTTTCCCATATTTGTGATTTTGTTTTATATTACCTGAAAAAAAAATAACTGTTTTAATACAGTCTTAAAAAACTGAAGAAATATAAAAACTTTGAACAATAAAAAAAAAAAAAAATGGAATATTCGCCACTGACATTTGCAACTAAGAGTAGGGTTTGATCGATATCGTCGTTTTTAGCAAGTACTAGCTGACCCTTTGAATCAAATAAAATAGCGGTAGATATGTTACGTTCTTACGTTAAGTATTCAAACAGTGACTCATAAACGTACACAGACACATTAACTCGCACAAACAATCATTGTTATTACACACCAACAAAGAAAGAGACAGAATAATGCACAAAGGTGACGTACGACCAAGACGGAGCATCACCGCTCTTCGTATTAGTTCGTTAGTAGTCGCCACGCCGAGCGGCGGCGGACGGCGGCGCGGCCTTGTTTTAGCCAAACGTGTCGCACATTATCGCATTGTATGTTTCTATCCCGCTCTTCAAAATTGAAATATACACGCACGCACGTCTCAACCGAAATCTATCGTTTTATTGCGACTGTGGACTGTTAGGCCAATTTAGCCTAATTTATGCGGTCCATGCGCTATCGTGTAGTGACATATCTATCGTTATTTTATTTTAATCAAAGAGCTGACCGGGCAAACTTCGTACCACCTCACCTTTTAAACCTTCCCTGGACTTTCACAAATAATTCAAAACCAGAATAGCCAAATCGGTCCAGCCGTTCTCGAGTTTTAGCGAGACTAACGAACAGCAATTAATTTTTATTTAAAAGATTGTTCGTTCAAAAAACGTTCACATAAGTACCTAAACGTTCATTGGAAACGTGTAACTAAGAGTACGATACGACACAACCGATAACACGAATATCGATTTTAAGAGTAGAACTCATGGTTACTCATTACACTGGAAGCTGAAAAATACGAATCAATCATAAAATTAGCTTAAACGTAAAAGGTTTGTGACATCTGAAAACGGCGAAGATGGGCATAATATGCCGATCTTTCCCTTCAAGTACTAGACGGACTTCTCCACTATTCCAATTTGAGGTTAGGTTTTTGCCACTAGATGTAACTTCGTAAAAAATATGCTTTATTACATTCTAATATTATAATTAAGTAAATATATTGATCATAAATGAACTTACCCAAACAAATCCTGTTTTAAATCACGAAATAGCACTTAAAATATTTTTTATGCCAGCGTGGTGCTGGTCGTGTTGCAAGTTGTTAAGCCGACTAAATTTTGGACGACATTTTATCTCTTTGCGTTGTAAATAGCGCCATCTATGTCAATTTATTGAAACTAAAACAGTTTGAAGTTTTGGTAGTTCGGGTTGTCATTGCTGTGGTTATTCAGACTTTGTTGTATTGCTTATTGTACGGTCTTACCTTAGTTGACCTTAGTAGTATAATTTGTGTAAAGAATTTATCTAAATTGATTGCAAATTATTGATATGAATGAATTAAAAACATTTTTAAGTAGGTATTGTTTAAAACATTTTATTATACAATATTACTTTATGTATTATTAGTGAATTACACAAAAAATGTACAGATAGCAGAGCAGTTAAAATCATCGCATATCATTATTATTATTTTAGAAAAGTTTGCACAATGCGTTGTTAAGTTATATATTTTATTACCTACTTATTTATGTCGTGATTCATTGTAAATTCTTGCTATGTTAAAATAATCATTCTAATTCAGTAGCTGTTTTGATTATAACGGATATAAATAGTTTATAAATCTGTGATTTGGTACCTAATTCATACCGTGCATTTTAAATACTTATATTAATTAATAGTAAGCATTATGATTGTCAGATATTTATTATTAAAATCATTGTTAGTTAAGTTGCTATATTGATGTAAGTGAAGTTGGAAGGGGACATCCGGACATCCCCTCCATACTGTCGATGGCGGCGCCCGGCAATGGCGGGCGAGGGAGGCAGTTGTTCGGTGACCGTGGAATGGTGAAGACATCTTGAAAATTATTAAGTGTGTTGGAATATTAATTATTATTGCAATATATAACAGTTAGTGGTGTGTATATCTGAAGTTTTATTTTAAGTCAGAAGTGGGATAGACCTGCAAGCCATGTCGGATAAAAACCGTAAGTAATTTAATGATTTTATTTACATCAGTTATTGTTTTGTATTATACAAGTTCAGTGAGCGGTCAGTGTTGTAATAAGTAGTCTCATGATTCTGTAGCAATCATTGTAGCGAATTTCCTAAGATAATTGAAAACAGTTGGGCCGATGCACGTAGTACCTTTGGTCGAGGCTACTCCTCGATAGGGTTGAACGTTGCATTGGACTAATTTTGTAATAAGTAAATAGTTGAATTAGTTGGGCCGATACACGTAGTACCTTTGGTCGAGGCTACTCCTCGATAGGGTTAGCGTTGTCGGACTAATTATATAATAAGTAAATAGGCCGATGCTTGTGGTACTTTCGGTCGAGGCTACTCCTCGATAGGGTTACCGCTGCATTGGACTTGTTATATATTGAATAAATGGAATTTAATTGAATTTCGCTACAAGATTTTATTTCCATCAATCTGAGTAGTTTTTCGTGAGCTTTCGTTCCACTCACTGAATTTTCTGATGACTCATTTAGTATTATTTGTGGGCGACAGTTTAGATTTTGTTGATTGCGGCAATTTCTAATGACTGTGTGACCTGTATCATAATGTGTAGATTCCTACGCGGCTTGCACTTTGGTTCAGCCATGTAGGTGAGCTGTTCAGAGATGTACGAGCGTAGTGTAGACCCCTATGCGGCGTGCACTTGGTTCAGCCATGTAGGTGAGCTGTTCAGAGATGTACGAGCGTAGTGTAGACCCCTATGCGGCGTGCACTTGGTTCAGCCATGTAGGTGAGCTGTTCAAAGATGTACGAGCGTAGTGTAGACCCCTATGCGGCGTGCACTTGGTTCAGCCATGTAGGTGAGCTGTTCAGAGATGTACGAGCGTAGTGTAGACCCCTATGCGGCGTGCGCTTTGGTTCAGCCATGTAGGTGAGCTGTTCAGAGATGTACGAGCGTAGTGTAGACCCCTATGCGGCGTGCACTTTGGTTCAGCCATGTAGGTGAGCTGTTCAGAGATGTACGAGCGTAGTGTAGACCCCTATGCGGCGTGCACTTTGGTTCAGCCATGTAGGTGAACTGTTCAGTGATGTACGAGCGTAGTGTAGTATTTTGAGCCTCACTCTATGCAGCCATGTAGTTGAGCTGTAGTTTAGAGTTTAAAGTAGACACTAGTGTAATCTCATATAGCCATGTAGGTGAGCTGCAATTTAGAGTTTAAAGTAGACACTTGTGTAATCTCATACAGCAGTGTAGGTGAGCTGCAGTTTAGACTTTAAAGTAGACACTTGTGTAATCTCATACAGCCATGTAGGTGAGCTGCAGTTTAGAGTTTAAAGTAGACACTTGTGTATTCTCATACAGCCGTGTAGGTGAGCTGCAGTTTAGTTTAAAGTAGACAATTATGTAATCTCATAAAGCCATGTAGGTGAGCTATAGTTTAGAGATAAAAGAAGCACTTATGCAATCTCATACAGCCATATAGGTGAGCTCTAGTTTTGAGTTAAAAGTAGGCACTTGCTCAATCTCATACAGCCATGTAGGAGGTGTAGTTTACAGTTTAAAGTAGGCACTTGTGTAGTCTTATACAGCCATGCAGGCGAGCTGCAAGGTTAATCTAAATTTACATTGTTATATGACTATGTAGGTGTAGAAAACGAGAGCTACACTCCAGAGCGACCTCGATCATCGACCCGAAGACTACGGTCTCCCTCCGGTGAATCTGATGAGTCACGTGTGCCGAGGAAAAAGCCTAGGACTAAAAGAGGAATGTCTGCGGATGACCTGTTGAAGATATTATCTGCACTGCCAAACAATTCAAGTAAGAGTACTCATACGACCAATGTGTTACCTGAGTTTGATCCTAATAATAAATCCCAGGATGTCGAGCGGTGGTTGAGGAAAGTAAATCAGTGTGCTGTGATCTATGGCTGGGATGAGACGCAAACCATCCATTACGCACTTCAAAAATTGTGTGGTCTAGCAAAACAGTGGTACGAATCTCTTCCATCACTCGATTTCTCATGGGGGGAGTGGCAAATTAAATTTAAGAAAGCGTTCCCAAATGATGTCAATTTTGGTAAACTACTGGAAGAAATGTTACTCCGAAAATCTCGCACAGATGAAACCCTTAGAGATTACTTCTACGATAAGTTATCATTACTAAGTAGATGCGAAATTATCGGTCGTAAGGCCGTTGATTGTATTATTTATGGAATTGCTGACAATTCCATTAGAAATGGAGCTCAAGCTCTTAAATGTGAAGAGCCCGAGGATCTGTTAATCTACTTAGCATCGCAACAGCAAACTCTAGCGAAGGAACCTGTGCGAGGATCATCCGATCGATCTCTTAGAAAGCGGGATTTTCGTGCAAACAATAACGATCAGAATAAGGTTTCGTCATCAAACAAGCCAACTGAAGGTGCCTGTTTTAATTGTGGCGAGCGCGGGCATAATTACCCTGTTTGTAACAAACCTTTGATAAAATGTGTCAAGTGTAACAGGGTGGGCCATAATTCGAACAGATGCGCTAGGAAGCCTTTACAGGAAGCCAATAGCCAGACTACTCAGAGTGCTGAAAAAAGAGTACTCAAGGTAACTTCTGAATTACATAAAACTGGTAAATTAAATCCCAAAACTGCAAACATTGTCGTTAAAAATAACTCTATAAGCAATAACAACAAATTTAATAAACTTGCTTATGTTAATGGTACTCTGCTAAATGTCTATGTTGATTTTGGGAGTGAATGTAGTATGATCAGAAATTCAGAAGCTAAAAACCTTGGTCTCTCTGAACACCACGAATTACTACCCACTATAAAAGGTTTCGGTAATTTTAATGTGAAGCCTAAGTTTCAGTCCACCATTCGGATTAAAATTGATGAAATAGAAAGTGAACTGAGTGTTCTGGCCGTTGACGATGAATTATTGGATGCTCCAATGCTGGTTGGACAGAATTTTACTGAGCTGCCGTCTGTAATGGTAATGAAAGATAGTGAGAGGCTTCATTTTTATCATGCTCCTTGTGGTGTCTCTTGCGATAGAGATACTGTTCTCGATCTTTATGTTGCTAAAGAAATAGTCATATCAAAGGGAGGGCTATTAGAGGTATATACACGCGAACCATATACGGGTGACATATACACTGATGGAGGCACTAGAATGAATCCAAACCAGGAGTATTACCTACATCAGGGGTGTTATAGGATAGAGAGCAGCAAGGGAATCATATTTGTTACTGCTTTGACAAAAACTTCTATTGTTTTCAAAGCAGATACATTAATAGCTCGAGTTATACCCATTAATGAGACCAAAACGTTGATCGTGCGTTCGGATAAAAACCATAGTGAATTAGTGCCTTTAAACGAATCCGATATTAAAATAGGGCATGACTTAGCCCAAAATGACCGCGATAAATTATACAAAGTTTTGCAACGGTATAGAAACTGTTTCGCTACTAATCTCAGTGAGTTAGGCTGTGCAAAAGGCACTGTAATGAATATAGACTTGCAAGATAAGGCTCCAGTTGTCTACAGACCCTATCGTCTGTCACATCATGAGCGTCAAAAGGTTAGGGACATAATTAATGATTTAGTTAAAAATGATATCGTTCAAGAGTCAGATTCAAACTATGCCAGCCCCATACTGTTAGTGAAAAAAAAGAACGGGGAACCTCGGCTTTGCGTTGATTATCGGGCGCTTAATAATAAAACGATTAAAGACAAATACCCATTGCCGTTAATTGACGACCAACTTTCGAATCTAAGTGGCAACAAGTTTTTTATAACTTTAGATTTAGCTTCGGGCTACTATCAGATACCGATGGGAGAACAGAGCCGACACTTGACTGCGTTCGTCACCCCGGACGGACATTATGAATTTAAACGCATGCCGTTCGGGTTGGCAAACGCACCCTCAGTGTTTCAGAAAATGATGAATCGTCTGCTGGGTTCACGTAGATTTACATCCGCACTAGCGTACATGGACGATCTCCTTATTCCATCGGCATGGAAGCCGATGGAATAAGGAGATCGTCCGAAACGAGGGTTTTAATCGACTAGAGGACGTACTTAACTTGATTCAAGAAGCCGGTCTTACATTAAAGCTATCAAAATGTAGTTTTTTCGATACTAAAGTTAAATATTTAGGGTACGAAATCTCTTCGGAGGGTATAAAGCCTAGCGAACGAAAGATCTCGGCTGTGCGAGATTTCCCAGTGCCACGAAATGTCCACGAAGTAAGACAGTTCCTCGGTTTGGCGAGTTATTTTCGGAGATTTGTAAAAGGATTTGGGGAAATCGCTAAACCCTTGACCACTCTCCTAAAAAAGGATGTACGGTGGCGATGGAATTGTGAAGAGTTAAAATCCTTCACAACTCTGAAAGGCCGTCTAATCGAACGGCCGCTGTTGGCTTTATACAACCCAGGGTTGGAGACTGAAGTACATACAGATGCCAGTGCTCTCGGCTTGGGTGGTATTCTAATGCAATGGCAGCTTTCTCCCAGGGTGCTGAAACCCATTGCCTACTTTAGTAGGCAAACCACACCCGAAGAACATCATTTCCACTCGTACGAGTTAGAGACTTTAGCCGTGGTTTGCTCATTAAATAAATTTCGTCCTTATCTTTTAGGACTTAACTTCTCTGTTTATACGGATTGCAATGCGTTGCGAACCACCTTGACTAAACGAGACTTAATTCCTCGTATAGCGCGTTGGTGGTTGCAAATTAGCGAGTACAACTTCACCATTGAGTATCGGCCAGGTAATCGAATGAGCCATGTCGATGCTCTGAGTCGGAATCCTCCGAATGGAGATATTACCAAGCAGATCCTAAAGACCTTAAACATAAGTACCGATAACTGGATACTCACCCTACAGATGGCAGATCCCAAACTCGAGCATATTTTCAAAATTCTGAAACCCAATGTCACTGAGGATGTTGCAGAAATAAAAAAGAGCTACGCTATTAAGAATCATTCGTTACATAGGAGGGTTGGGGAGGAGTTTCGTTTAGTCATTCCCAAGGATGCTAGGTGGCAAGTTTGCAAGGCAAATCATGATGACGTAGGTCATTTTGGGTTTGCTAAGACACTAGAGCGAATCCAGGGCCGGTACTGGTTCCCAAAATTAAGACGTTTTGTTAAAAAATATGTTGCAGCTTGTATAGACTGTGCATATAATAAAGACAATGCATCCCGGATTCGCACTGGTCTTTTGCACCCCATACATAAAGTAGAAAAGCCCTTTCACACGCTTCACTTGGACCACTTGGGCCCATTTGTACGGAGTAAGTCTCGCAATAGCTATATTTTGACAATAGTGGATGGTTTTACGAAATACGTCTTCGCCAAACCAGTTAGAGATACAAAAACAAAAAGTGTAATTAAAGTTCTGGATAATTTGTTTTGTGATTTCGGCGTACCATATAGAATTATTTCGGATCGCGGGACAGCTTTTACTTCGGCTCAATTTAAGAATTTTTGCGTCAGTAAAGGAATAAAACATATCCTTAACGCAGTTGCTTGTCCCAGGGCAAATGGACAGGCTGAGAGATTCAATCAAACGATCCTCGCAGCTTTGTCTACACAAAATTTTGGCAAGGATGAACGCGTTTGGGACGAACAGCTGGGTCAAGTGCAATGGGGTATAAATAATACGGTCAATGCTACCACAAAGAAAAGCGCATCGGAATTGCTATTTGGGCTCAAACTAAATGGTCCCATTGATAACAGGTTAACGATCGAGACCCTTGAACCCAGTGGTGAATCGACTTCTGACACGTCAATTGTCACAGACATTACTCCCACTGAAATGAGTAACAACCATTTGCCCAATAACAATATCAAACGTTCTTCTGACGTTTCGTATGATACCAGTCATATCAATCAATCCCCGTCGACCCCTCTAAATACCTCCACTCTTATTAAAACACATGAGGTCCTTTGTCCACTTCCTTCTACTTTATCTGACGTGTTAGCAGACAATGAAGTCTCTAAACCATGTTCACCAATTCGCTCCGAGCCGTCTGCGGAAATTGATAGAATTAGGGAGGAAGCTTCAATTAACATTACAGACAGCCAAATTCGTCAAAAGACAGTTTATGATAGGAACAGGTCTCCAGCACCTTCATATAACGAAGGAGACTTGGTAAAGATTACTAGGACAAATTTTAAGAATGATGGCAAAAGCAAAAAGCTTTTACCAAAATTCGTAGGTCCTTATAGGATCACAAAATGCTTAGGGAATGACCGTTATAAAATTGCAAATGTTCCCGGTTTTAACGAAAGAAAATACGAGTCTGTTATAGCGGCAGACAGGATGCGGCCTTGGATAAATATCCAAGCGCTAGAAATTAATGAATCTTCTAGCTCTTCTACATCGGGTTCTGACACTAGTTCAGATGAAGAGTAATGTGATTAGTAATTACCTAACAATTATTTAGATTTGCTGCGACTATTTTTGTGTAATATTGTTTTGGTTTAGTTTGTGCTTATTAAACATGTCGTTTGTGGTAGAGATTAGACTATAACGTATATCTATCAATAACTAAAATGTAAAAACAAAAATAGAAATTTGATTCCAATAATGTATTAAAATTAAGATTTATATTTTATTGTAATATTGATAGCATCGGTTTCAATCAAATTGATGTCATGTTGATATTTGCCTTTGACTTAAGTTGGTGATTGTTAATAATATTATTTTGTAATAAAATGCAAGTATGTTTTATGCGCTATGTTTGTGACGGGATTATTCCGAATTTCGTGATTGATTGCGTGCATCGGAGTTTAGCACGCAGTCGGACGGCCGAATGTCGTGATTCATTGTAAATTCTTGCTATGTTAAAATAATCATTCTAATTCAGTAGCTGTTTTGATTATAACGGATATAAATAGTTTATAAATCTGTGATTTGGTACCTAATTCATACCGTGCATTTTAAATACTTATATTAATTAATAGTAAGCATTATGATTGTCAGATATTTATTATTAAAATCATTGTTAGTTAAGTTGCTATATTGATGTAAGTGAAGTTGGAAGGGGACATCCGGACATCCCCTCCATACTGTCGATGGCGGCGCCCGGCAATGGCGGGCGAGGGAGGCAGTTGTTCGGTGACCGTGGAATGGTGAAGACATCTTGAAAATTATTAAGTGTGTTGGAATATTAATTATTATTGCAATATATAACAGTTAGTGGTGTGTATATCTGAAGTTTTATTTTATTTAGAATTTCATAGTATGTACATTTTAATTTTGTTGCCTACCTAATTGATTTTAAATAGAAAATACATACAGTAATGTTAAAAATAATGTTATCATTTATTAGTAGAAGTTGCTCCCTGTATCGAGATGAGAACATAATGGTGAGGTGAACAAAACATTTTTTAATACCTCTTTATAACGAATTGTAGACCAACGTAACCTCATCATAACAAACATCAGTTCAATGAATTACTTGATATAACGAATATTTACGCATTCCCTTCCGATTTGTTCGAGGTTGCACTGTATTTAACATGTAAAGATGAGTGTAAAATAGACAAACCAAGGTCATTCATACATCTTATAACATGACGTCAACGGATCTATGAGATATACAAGCACAATTTCAGCTCGTTTTTCAACGACCCTGTAGCACAGCGGTAGCGCGTGTGACTCGAGAATAGAATAGAATAGAAAAATATTTATTTGGTATAGGACACACACACAGAAATGATAAAAAATAAAATTAAAAATACAATAATAATTTTGCTGAGCATGTCCACACCAAAAGGGTTACCAACTCGGCATTTGCTGGGCGAAAGACACCCAGCGCTGGTTTTCAGTGGGCACCACGCAGTGACACACGGACGAGGGTAGGCAAAGAAAAAAAAAAAAAAGTAAAATAAAATAAACAATAAGAAGTGTGTGTAGGGAATTAGGGATACGTGTAGTGTATTAAATAATATTAAATTTAAAAAGTTCTATAGTATTACAAACCGGCCAAGTGCGAGTTGGACTTGCCCATGAAGGGGAACCCGTAGTAGCAAGCATAGATTAGAGATATAATTATATTGAGATTAGTAAGTAATATACACAAACAATAAAAATAACTTTGTTTTTCATAGTATTTGTATGAATGGCAAAGTTATATTTGCGGTTTTTGAAAATGTACTAAATCTCAAAAACTGCTAACTGTATCTCATCCAAACCAATTTTCGTTGGTAGTTTTGGTTAAGGTCTACATTATATATTTTTTTTAGTTTTATCATTCTCTTATTTTAGAAGTTACGGGGGGGGGACACACTTTTTACCACTTTGGAAGTGTCTCTCGCGCAAACTGATCAGTTTAGAAAAAAAATGATGTTAGTAACCTCAATATCATTTTTAAAGACCTATTCATAGATACCCCACACGTATGGGTTTGGTGAAAAAATTTTTTTTGAGTTTCAATTCTAAGTATGGGGGGCACCCCCAAAATTTGTTTTGTTTTGATTTTTGTGTGAAAATCCTAATGCGGTTCACAAAATACATCTTTCTACCAAGTTTCAACAGGATAGCTCTTATACTTTCGACAAAAAGTGGCTGTGACATACACGGACAGACAGACAGACAGACATGACGAATCTATAAGAGTTCCGTTTTTGCCATTTGGCTACGGAACCCTAAAAAACGTGTGCGCTAAAATAAGTTTTTTAAATTAAAAGTATTTAAAACACGCCACGAATGACGCCACCTATGGCACGGCAACCGACCAATAGGGAGCGTCGCTCGCGCTGTGGCGCCAGACAGGCGAACAGTTCAGACAAATTCGCTGCAGTAGGTTGGACTATATCCCAAAACCCCGCTTTTTAAGAAAATAGGCTCTTAACAAATTCTTATCAGCAAATTAAATTACAGTTACATATCAGTAACACTCTGGAAAAATGGAAAAACTATAGTTGTGAAAGTGCAATCACATGAAACCCGGCGACAGACGCAGGCCCAAACGAGCTCACCACATACAGCCCAGCTCGTACCCTCTCGTTACCCAGCGTTAGGTACACAACTTTATGGTGAGTTACAAAATTTAATAATTCCAATAAATAAGTACAGTAGGTACCTATAGGTACAGTAGGGGTTCAAAAGTGTCTAAGCACACTTACAAGGTAATAGATTAACGTTTAGTTTGACTTACGACCTTCTATTTTAAAAAGACACATGCATCATCAACTACTGATTGTATAGGATTCATAATTTAACTCTAACATCTGTGTCCACTTGACCTAGTGGTTAAGCGTTTACACTATATCTTTGCGGAAATCGGTAAGGTGAGAGTTCAAATCTCACGCAGTGCATATCTTTTTGTAACTTTTACTGAATCGTTATATTGTAATGGGACAGAAATATTATAATTACCTACTCGCTCGTTCACAATTTCTGTATGGTATACATAAGTTTTTGGAATATTTAACTTGATCGAAATCAAGTTGTCGTTTGGTTGTGGTTGTTGGTTAGTGACGTGTGTATTTATAGATAGCGATATTGTATTGAAACATTTTAATTCAGTATAACTTTTTTATTTCCACATTTCAATACAAAAAAAAAATATCGTAAATCTTAAATACAATAACTAATATTTAACTTCTTTTAATAATAAATACTAAGCATGACTACAATGTTAATAAACATAAATAACTAATAAGTTAAGTATTGATTAATAATTATATGCAATTTTTATTATTCTAACAAAGTAATGAAATTTTTAAAAGGAGCTTCGAAGTAATTAAGCAATAAATAAGTATATTAAACAATTCGAAATGAATATAAAAAACATAACCCTCCTTCTGGCGCAGTCGGGTAAAAATATCCTCTTAAAATTAAAATAAGACAAGTGATTTTAAGACTAACTTACGTTTATTAATATTTTAGAAAATACAGGGTATTTTTTTATAAAGTGCGGACATTCTACTTAGTATGTTATTCCTTAAGAAAATAAATAAACATTTCTTTATTTTAACAAAAGAAATATCAAAGTTATCACTATTAAAGCCATTTACAAACAAACGTTTTAGGCACCACGGTCCTGGAACGCAAAGTGCCATTTGCCCTTTGCGTTCCAGGGCCGCGGTGCCTAAAGTTTGTTTTAGCAAATCAATTACTTTCGCTCCTCGCATTAGGAAAAAAAAGGTTATTTAAGGATAAATGTTCCATTGCAATAGAACCAGGGAAATATTAGAATTGCATAAAAATACTACTATGGCTGCGATTTTTAGGCACCGCAGTCCTGGAAAGCAAAGGGCCAGTTGCTCTTTGCATTTCAGGGCCACGGAGCCAAAAAAGGTTGATTTAAGCAAATCAAGTTACTTGCGTTCCACCAAGAGCAATTCACAAAAAAATAACTACATAATGTGGAAATAATTATGTTCTATATCTATTCTATGAAATAGAACCACGGAAAAAATAACCGCACTGTGTAAAAAATACCCTATTGAGGTCATAGCTTAATTTTCGTTTTCTTTACGAAAAGATGATTGAAGCTTAGCCTCAAATAATTGATGATTAAACGAACTTACCTGTACGTGAAGTTCAATCACAATTACTCGAAGAGCTTCGTTCGAAGATATTAGCATTATCACACATGTAGTTTCACTTACAGACTCGCTATTTCGCACTGAATTTAGGAGAAATTATTCAATAAATAAAAATCTAACGTAGGGTAGATTGAAAACTTTGTTCTTGACTTTGACATAACTACCTACCCAGCTCATTTAGTTTGGAGGTTTGCTGAGCTGTTTTTTATTTCACAACTAGGGGGTTTAGCATGACTGGGAGGGAGGGTTGCTAATATCTTCGAACGAAGCTCTTCGAGTAATTGTGATTGAACTTCACGTACAGGTAAGTTCGTTTAATCATCAATTACTCTTCAAGCTTCGTTCTCGATATTAGCATTATCACACATGTAGATGTTGAGAGATAGTGTTGTGAAATATAATCAGTTCATAAGTGGATATTGCATCTTTGCTTTATAAGTTTAAGTAAGGGAGATAAATAAATATGCACTGTATTTCACTATTATTAATTTGTATTTAAATAATAATTATTATTTTTTGATGATTACAATACTGTAAGTAATGTGATACATTATTATGCATTTAACACACTTGTTACAAAATCACCCTGAGTAGATATATCGTCTGATATTATTCTATTATAATATTTAGCGAATACGGAAGAGTTTGAACTCCACCCGGCAGTTTTACGTATAACATCCAGGCTAACTCCTACACTATACGCTTTAGAAGTGGCTGCGTGCCTGGTGCTGTGGGCAGAGAACAGCGAAACATCAATACCACTTTCTTGTAATACGCTCTTAACCCATCTGCTCAAAGTTTGCGACGTTACTGCCCGGTATGGTTTTCTAAATGAAATAAATAGAGACTGGTGCAAGTCTTGGCGTATCTGATTGGTCCTATCGATATAAACTTGGAGAGTATTAGCAGGACATATTTGCGGCCTTTGTGTGAAATACGGTAAGGAAAACACTGGTTGTAAGGAACCCACTCTTGAAGTTTTGATTAAATCAGTTATTTTAATAATAAACCCTGAATCAGATTTGGTTATATTTTTAATAAATATTTTAGATAAAGTTTGCATTCTATGGGCTGTTACCAGGGCTAGAAGGGTCACTAACTTTTTACTTAGCTTTTCAAGACTTAAAATTTCATTGGGATATAATTCTGCCAAATAATTTAAAACTTGATCAGTGTTCCACGTTAAATTGTATTTAGGAACAGTGGGCCGCAACCGAAAGATTCCCTTGAAGAATCTGTGTATAAATTCATTATTTACTTTATCGTGTCCAAGTAACAACGATAAAGCGGATCGAGAGCTATTTAAAGTGCCATACCGAGCTCCGGAATCAAACAAATGCGTAAGAAAACAAAGAATATTTGATGTCGAAGCACTGAAGGGTTCAATGCTATTATCGTTACAGTACGCAAACCACTTCTTCAGGCAAGTATCATACTGCTTAACAGTGTTGTCCGATAAAGACGCTAACATTATGAGTATGGATGACTGTGGGATTCCTCTTCGGAGAAGCGATGCCCGGACAACTTCCCGACAACCAGTGTAATTTGTCGGTGAATTGCACGTTCGCTACAACGAGAAATAATTAAATCATCAGATTTAAAAACTAGTGGCTTCGAGGTAAGCAATCTTTTAAAAAGAGGGTACCAAGGCTGTGTTGGCCATTTTGGTACGACGACAATACCCGTGGCTTTGTCGTTAATAACTTTACGCAAGGTCTTTAAGATAACTGAAATTGGTGGAAATGCGTAAAAGTAATATTTAGTCCAAGATATAGTGAACGCATTAATAACATAAGCGTCAGGGTCCCTATGCCACGAAGCATAGATATCACACTTATGATTTATTCGACTCGCGAACAAGTCAATACAAGGGACACCGAAGCGCTGCGTTATTTTATTAAAAGCAATTTGAGAAATTTCCCACTCTATGTCAGGATGTACTCTTCTTGATTCAGTGTCTGCAACTATATTATCTGAAGAACGTATGTAATCCGCATGAACCATTACTTTACGCGCTTCGCACCATTTCCACAATTGCTTCGTAATATCTGTCAAATGTGGAAACTGTATGCCACCCATTCTGTTTATGTACGATATTGCCGTTGTATTGTCAATACGTAGCAAAATCTGACAATTAGTTAAATCTTTTGCAAAAGTTTTTAGCCCAAGAAAAGCTGCGAGTATTTCCAAATAATTGATATGCAGAGATTGCTCATGAATACTCCAGGGACCACATGCAGTCTCGTGACCACAGGCGGCACCCCACCCCGTTGTTGAGGCATCACTGAATATCTCCAAGGAATATGTGTCATTCTTAATTTTACAAACGGATTCTCGTATTGCATTAAGCCACCAGTCAAAGATGGGGGACAAATAACTTGGTAAGTTCATAAACTTATCATAGTTTCCATCATCCTTGAGATTGAGATATTTACACCTTTCAAAGTCTTTGGTATAAAGCCAGCCGTATTCCACGGCTTGACAAGCCGATGTTAAAAGTCCAATGAAGCGAGCAAAATATCTTATTTTACATCGTTTAATTAATTTAATTTTAAGTAATTCTGTTTCAATTTTCTTTCTTTTTTCATCAGGTAATCTAATTTCAAATCTTTTTGAATCAATATAGTTTCCTAAGAACTTGCAACAATTAGTGGGCACCATAGAACTTTTTTCTGTGTTAATAATGAACCCCAATGATTTTAATAACTGTTTTGTGTAATTCACATTTTGTAAACAGTCGCTATACGATTGGCCAATCAACAACAGATCGTCCAAATAAAATGTAGATAAATATCCCAAAGACCTCAATAAATTGGCGACAGGCTTGAGAATTTTTGTAAAAACATACGGTGCAGTGTTTAAGCCAAACGGTAACACGTTAAACTCGTACAGATTGCCATTAAATTGAAATCTTAAATATTTTTTTGATTCAGGATGTATGCTTATTAAAAAATATGCATCTTTCAAATCAATTGTTGACATAAAACAGTTATTTGATATTAGTTTCAAAGCTGTTCTTAAATCTTCAAGTTTAAAATGTTGAGTTGGTATAAATTTATTTAATTGTTTAAGATTTAATATAAATCGTTGTTTACCGTTCGGCTTAGGAACAAGAAATACACTGGATATGTATTGCCCTTTACATGGTTCACATAAGGACACTGCCCCAGTACTAATAAGATCTTGTATTGATGCATTGTAAGCTTTGTATTCGGATTGCGAATAAACAGGCTCTGATGGAACGGTTATCTGAACAACTGGTTTAGAAAAAATAATTTTATAACCAGAAATCCAAGAGAGTATGACAGGGTTACTAGTTAATAAACTCCACTGTTCATAGAAAAACGAAAGACGACCAGCGAGGCTTACCGGCTCTAACGTCGGTGACCTGCTTGCGGCTGACGTGACAATGTCCTGGAAGCGTTGTTGTGCATCGTCCTCGTCGGCTGCCTCGGAGTCTGAACTGATGGTGGCGCTCGCGCATACCTCGCGCCCCCCGGCGGCGGTGGTGGGAACTGTCGGCGACGCGCCGGGGGGCCTCGGTAGTTTAAAGGCCTGTTGGCAGCTTTAGGTGGTTTATGAGCCGTAGACTGCATTATTGAAGACCTTATATCAGCTCCAGATTTTATAATAGTTTTTACGGATTTTAATGTTTCAGATAGATTATTTCCAAAAAGCATTTCATCTATTTTTGTTCTTTCTAATTGTTCTTTAAGTTCCTTCTTGACAGTTGAAAGAATGAATGAACGCCGAGAGATTGAGTCCGTATACTGTATGTCGCCGAGGATTCGAGCTGTATCCATCAACAGCTTGAGAAGCTCAGGGTTTTTTTGGCCTGATGAGAGCAGCGTAGTGATGGCCTCGCTGATGGAGGACAAAGCACAGGATGTTAATACCTGTTTACCCTTATCTCGCTTTGCTTGAGTTTCAATTAAGGAAGCTCGAATTTCCGGATTGAGGGTAGGCGCTTTTATAAACTTGCAGTTTACGGGCACCAAATATCTAGCTTTTAATTCCTTGCGATTCTCTTTAGAGAGGCCGGAGGTAGCAATATGGTTTAATCTAATTGCCAAATCCTTTTGAATTTCACCGCCGTACTCTTTAGTGGAGGTGGGATCTTCGCCTAATATTTGCATTAAATCTGGATCTAATTCGGGAACATCTCGATCAAGAGCTGTAATCGTAGGATCGGTAGCTTGCTCCACAATGACGGCAGTCGATTCCACGGCAGGCGTAGTGAGTACTTGCTCGAAGGGCAGCGCGTCGGAAGGGGCGCTCGGCGGCAGTGTATGCACCTGTGCCGTGGTGTTGTCGGCGGCAGGCGACTGTGTGACGGTCGCGACCGGTACTTCCTCCTCATCACTACATTCAGCTGGGACTGCTTGCCAGTACGAGCATCCAGGTTGTGAATCCGTGTCGCCGTAAATAGCACAATCGTCATCGATTGGGATTGATTCGCACTCTGCAAGCAAAATAAACATTTTGCTTAAATATTCCGTGGGAAGTCTTTTAAATGGGAAGTGAGACTCCTTGTGAGAAACACGCAATCCCAATAGGCGGTTTAGTACCTTTTTATACCTCTAGATAATGTACATGCTATGGAAAAACCCCACAGGTAGATCCGAGCAGCAAGTACTTAATTGTGGAAGTGGAAGGCCCCCAAAGGACAATCCGATTTTCCATTTATATGTATATATACACTATACATAAAATCCGTTATGAATTTAAAATCACGTCAACAATTTTATGTAACGGTTTTTATCCACGCCCTTTAATCCACCTAGATGCGATGTTAAAAGTAACAAACTAAACTGTAAACACGAAATAAGTAGGTCAATGACTCACCCTGCAGGTTATAAGGCGTAGAAAATTCACCATCCGATGACGATTCACTGTCCTGGCGAGTACGTCGCCGTTTTATTTCACGTTCTAACTTTTTAAGTTTTTTACTCAAGTAACTATAATTATCGCGCTTGTCACTCTTTCGTTTCGGCATTATTACGTAATAACTTTAAATATAACAAAGAAAAATACACTTTAATTAATTTAGAACAAAGAAAAGATACGAAACAGCGAAGCACTGATACGTGAATGAGCTGGGTAGGTAGTTATGTCAAAGTCAAGAACAAAGTTTTCAATCTACCCTACGTTAGATTTTTATTTATTGAATAATTTCTCCTAAATTCAGTGCGAAATAGCGAGTCTGTAAGTGAAACTACATGTGTGATAATGCTAATATCGAGAACGAAGCTTGAAGAGTAACTATGAATAAAATTATGTTTACGTTTACATTCTACAATAAATACAACAGAAACCATATAAAAAACATGCTCGTGCAAATATTAAAGGTTTTTTTTATTCCTGTAAAACAAACGGTTTTTAGCTGATATTCGATGATGAAGCCTTCGGCGTTGACACGGTGAACGGTTTTTAATTTTGTGTTGAATCAGTTACTCATTGGAGGAAACCATATCCTTCGTATTCATTCACCATATTTTGACGTCCATTCTTATCCTGAACAACAATCCATATTATTATCCTTATCAAGTGTTCACTTCACTTCCACTTCGCTCTCGACAAGCTTTATTTTTTTTTCTCATATCCCACAGACTCACAGTATTTCAACACTAGAACAAAACATGGAATATATACTATTATTATCTTTATAAAAAATACCAGCTGTATTTTTTATAAAGATAATAATTGATTTATTTTATTATTAAGAAACATCTTTATTTAACACATACTAAGTATCAATCAGAATTGTTTAGTTTTACCAAACCCTTTTAACGATTTTAACACTTTTGAATACGGAATCTTATAATAATATTATAATCAATAAGAATATTAACATGGTGAAATAATTATTTAAATGTTAATTAATACTCACACTAAGTCCGGTTTCATTTGACATTTTTGTGTTAAGTTTCATCCACATTTATGCAGGGCTATAATATTCGCCCTCAATGTTTATATGTTATAAAAATTCCTATTGTTTATATTTCACTTCAAATCGGTAATCAAATCATAACGAGTTTAATCGGAGATTTAAACACTCGTCACACACAATAACGAGAAATCAACAACATTCTATTTATGTGACTCGAAACGAACTAACATATTTGTGTCTACCCCACAAATCAAAATAATTTACTCTTGAGATATGTGCGGCTGCAGATGAGGATACAAAAAGACCGATATGTTTTACTTAAATTATTTAATTAATTGAAATTAATACAGTAATTAACTAAAATTAAAGACGTGACAAATGTTCGATGTGAGAACAATAAGTGGCACATTATTACATGAAATTATTAGTCATTGGTGGTTCGATTCACTGATCACACACGGCGAGATTTTAGGAACGCTGAGACTGCGAATCTCACGATACCGGGTGGTCGAGCACTGCGCGGAGTTAGTCACCGTCGCTGTTGTACTTTAGGGTTCCATGCTATAATTATGTGGTTCCGTCAGCTATGTATAACATCTCCCTCCATAAGATCGGCAGCTATTTGAAAACTGTAGTTGAGAATAGTGACGATGGCGAAGCTGGGTCGATCTCTATGTTGCCGGCCTCCTTGTCCTGTGCCTTTTTTTTTTTTTTTTTTTTTTTTTTTTTTTTTTTTTTTTTTAGGGTGGCAAAATCATCAAATGAGTCCTCCCGCTCTGGGTGGGGCGGGAGGGACTGTCAGACTCTTACTGACTAAAATCCACCCGTGTTCCGTCGGATGCCCTTTACGTTCCGGGGCCACGGTATCCTGGATTAAGAAAAAATCCGCGACCCCGGCAGGCATTTGGCCCCATAAGGGGCCCCGTCGGTGGCGCGTGAAACACGACGCGCCACCGACCTTGGCTTGGTACCTGGTCGGACGGCGAGCATACCCATTACTCACCGTCCGCAAGCCCGCTCCGCCGCTGTGCCCTCTGCTGTTCAGAGGGACACGCGTTGGAGCGTCCACCCGACAGGCTATTTGCATACGGGCAAAGAAACCCCTTAGGCACACAGTGCCTAGGGAGAGTTTTTGCCCGCATCCCAGGGCGCACCGGCCCGAAAAACTGGTCTTCCCCCCGGATGTATCCGAGAGGGAACTCCAGTCCACGGGCGCACGTGGAGGTTTCCTGTCTTAGCACCCCTTGTCCTGTGCCTTACTATTGATTTCATCAGTGGCTTTTCGTTGCTTATTCAATCTACGGCGACGAAGAATAACGATGATAATGAGTACACCTGCACCAGATAGTATAATATATACTGGTATAGTAGTATGGTATACGGCTTCAATGTTCGACGACTGTAACGAGACTGGTCCTTGTAAGGCGATTTCAGAGTTACTTGAATGCAGACTGCCAAGATCTATGGTTTGTAACTTTATGGTTTTCGTAGTTGAGTTATATGAATTTTCCTTAATGATTGGTAAGTCCATAATTTTCAGAATCTTCCCTTTAACTTGATCGTGACGATTGCTTATAGTAAACGCCGTAGTTCTTAGCACGCAGCCTTTAGGTATGATAGATAAGTAGCTCCCTTGTAACTTTCTATAGTAATCTTCAGAACAGGTTAAACGAACTTGCGTTGGGTAAGGAAATGTTACGACGAAGTGTTGGTCGTCTAGCTGTTCCATAGCTTCAGAAGACAGGATGACTGACGTGAATTGACAGGATTCGCCAATTCTTTGGTTGAGTATAAGATGCTGGATACAGTCCAATTGCTGGCCATGGTGGTGACTTAAGTTATCTTTGCAAAGGTAACCGTGACTATACTTCGGACATTCTGTCTCTATATACAATAGATCTTTTTCTTGGACCGCTACGAATGGAGCAGTTGGAATAAGGATCCTATTGTTACGATTAGGAGCCAGGGAGAGTTTATACAGGATGTAGTTAGTAGGGTAAACTATCGGAAATTGTACAACTATTACTATTTTATTTCCATTATAATAGTAACCTAATCTAATTATATCGTAATATTCTCTGAGGCTGATATCTAAAAATTGATTCTTATCATATAACTTATCTAACTTATCATTTCCTTAAACATAGCATAATTCAGAATAGAGTTATGTGTACTTTCAGCTCTAATAAATGCCAATAAATTTTGTAATGACTCAAATTCTTTGGACAACTTGTCTATGTTATCTCCTAATATCATAAGTAACTGTGCCAAATGAGCATACTGAATAGTAACTGTTTCATGCCTAGCATTATTAGCTAAAATTGAATTTATTGTTTTCTCAATTTTAACCTGGTTTTCTACTATTCTATC
Source organism: Agrotis exclamationis (assembly GCA_950005045.1). Lineage (NCBI taxonomy): Eukaryota > Metazoa > Arthropoda > Insecta > Lepidoptera > Noctuidae > Agrotis > Agrotis exclamationis. The sequence continues at coordinate 8,619,671 of OX465415.1, read as the reverse complement.
TGTAACGTTTGAACTACGAGAGACCCACTGCTTGCTTAAACTTATCTGATGGTTAATTTCAGATGCTAAATTATTTTCATTTTGGTTTAAGATTGAAATAGCATTATCGTATTTTATTGCGTCAGTATAGTCTAAATTGCCAGAGATGCTCTTTATAACCGAACCAAGACCATCTATAAGACCTCTTTTTATACGTTTTGCTTCAAGTGTATCTAACTGTTCTGATATTTCTTCTAGTTTCGTGCCTAGATATTTAACGTGGGGCTCGTAGGCTGACGATACATTGATCAGTTGTGGCGTTAGATTACGCAATTGATCGTTAATAGTCTCTAAATTACTACGCATACTATCAAGATTAATAATTTGGAGAAAGGAATGGAAGTGAGAGATAATTTTTGCGGATCCCAGGTTAAAGGGTAAAATACCTGGTCCATCGTTAAGACTTTCGAGCGTTATCTCGTTCGCTTGAGCCAGGGTCAGAAGTGTCAGTGTCAGGACTGGTAGTATTTTTGGTGTCCTGTAACAAACGAGCACTATTAGGCACCCGTTTAGACGCGATTTAGGCACAAAGCCCTTTTTCTTTTTTGTGTAAATATGAATAGGTAAATTCGCTACTACTGTATCCTGAGTATATCGAGATGCTAATTTTTGTCTATGGCATAATGGGTTTTGAATAAATACCTGTTGTTCAGGCTCAAAACTGTTTTCAAGTTCGCGATTCCTATTAATATTTTCAGTAATTTCAGTACGACGCTGAAGTGAAGTTTCATTGAGAATATCGTACACCTTTAACATACGTTTACGGTGTTCTTGGGTATACTGCTGCAAAAGATGTTCTGAAACATTCATATCTAATGGATCCCGGGGGTCAAAATGACCGGTTATGATATCAATGGGTCTACATTTTGTAAAACTATGTATTGAGCTATTATATGCCAATATAGCATACGGCATAAGATTAGTTACAGAATTTCTCTGCTGTTCTAATTTCAGTATACGTAAATGTTCTAATAGTGTAGAGTTTAGCCGTTCTACCATGCCATTTTCATTGGGTGTATTAGTACAGGTTTTATGGTGTTGAATTTTGTGCAACTTTGTAAATTCAGCAAACACTTGGTTGTTGAATTCCGGACCATTATCTGTTACGATATTTAAAGGTGCTCCATGATGAGTAGAAAATTGTAATAAAGCTTGCACGACACTAATAGCTGTGGCATCTCTCAACAAGTAGGCTTGACCATACTTAGAGAATGCATCTACTATAACTAAGTACTTATTCATTTCAACACTTAGCAAATCTAAGTGTACAATTTCAAAAGGCTTAGAAGGTGGGGGTACTATTTGAAATCTTGGCTTAACTGGATGGCGATCATATTTAGCTTGCCCACATATTCTACATTCATTAATATACTTGGCTATATGTTCTTTCATTTTTGGCCAAAAGCATCTGCGTGACAATGCTAGATATGACTCATTAATGCCTCTATGATTGGTTTTGCCTACATGATATTTTTTGATAATGTCTTGTTGCTTATAATAGTCCGTAACGTTTTCTACTTCGGTTTTAGTAAGTACTAATTTTATCGCGGAATTTTTGAAACACTGTTGAATTATTGGTACTATAGAATACATCTCTAACATAGGATTAATGAAAATACCTGTCTTTACTTTTGGATTAACATATTCCTTAATGGAATTAATAACGTCCTGTTTTAAATTACATTTAGAAATTTGTATAACTATCTTGGTATGAGTTTCAAATGGCTTAGTAACTTTAGGCTTGCTTTTTATATCTCCGACTACTTGAAAATAGATTTGATTATTAAATTTATTAAGAGGATCATCTGAAATAGGTATTTCTAGTATCGGATTTTCCAAATCGCTATGAGCACTTAAAGTCCTAGAATCTGCGGTATCAGTCTTAGAGCTTGATTCGGAAGGTGTTCCTTCTGAGGTGTTAACTACTATCGAACTAGCTTCCTCATTATGAATTTCTATTCTGGATAAAGCATCCGCGTTAGTATTAATTTTGCCCTGCTTATAGATAACTGAAAATTCAAATTCACTCAGACGTAATCTCCAACGAGTTAAACGGGAATTCGGTTCTTTTATATTCATGACCCATTGCAGAGGGCGATGGTCAGTCACTATTTTAAATTTCCGTCCAAATAAATATGGTCTGAAGTACTTTGTGGCCCAGACAATAGCCAACAATTCTTTTTCGATAGTACTATAGTTTATTTCGCTGGTGTTAAGCGTACGCGAGGCATAAGCTATAGGTTTATCAGAACCGATAGGCCCTTGTGAAAGAACTGCTCCGATTGCCAAATTGGAGGCGTCAGTAGTAAGAATAAATTCTTTAGCGAAATCCGGGTATTGAAGAATTGGATCATTGACCAATAGGGTCTTACATTTTTCGAAGCATTCAACATAATTCTGATCAAGTGTAATTTTAGATCCTTTCTTAAGGCTTTGAGTCATCGGTTTGGTTATTTTAGCAAAAACGGGGATGAATTTCCTATAATAGCCAAGGAGTCCTAAAAACCTTTTTATCTCCGTGGGGGTTTTAGGTAAAGGATATTTTTGAATAGCCGCGATTTTATCTGGGTTAGGTTTTATACCGTCCTTGCCTATAATATGTCCGAGATACGCTGTTTCTAATTTAAGGAACTCTGATTTGTCTATCTGTATCTTAAAGTTGGACTCACGTAGTTTTTTAAAAACTTTTTCTAAATTGACTATGTGCTCTTGAAGTGATGTACTAAAAACTATTATATCATCTAGGTATACTAGACAAACAGTATTTTGGAGTTCTCGTAGTACATTATCCATAACCCTTTGAAATGTGGATGGACTATTTTTAAGACCCATAGGCATCCTAAGGAACTCAAAATGGCCATTTTCTACATTGAATGCTGTTTTTGGGATATCCTGGGGGTCCATTTCCACTTGGTAGAAGCCACTGGCTAGATCTAGAGTAGTGAAATACTGACAGTTGCCTAATTTGTCTAGGACATCTGCTATATTCGGGATCGGATATTTGTCATCGATTGTTTTTTCATTAACTTTCCGGAAATCTACTACAATACGCCATTTAGTTTTTCCAGAGGCGTCAGGTTTCTTAGCTACTACCCAAATAGGAGAGCTCCAGGGTGAATTCGAAGGTCTAATTATTCCTTGTTCTAACATTTTACCTATTTGTTCCTGCACTTCCTGTCTATGAATGTATGGATATCTATAGCTTTTAGTGTAAACTGGAATCTCATCTGTGGTTTTAATTGAATGTTTAATTTTATTCGTAAACGTCAATTTTTCACCTTCTATATAAAAAACGTCTGCATATTGTGAGCACAATGATTCTAGATTAATACGTTCTTCTTGATTTAAATGTTCTGTACGAAGGCGCGATAGTACGTCTTTTACGCGTTGCTCTTGCTGTTTAGTGCGCCTGCACTCAACGTTATACATCTCTGCGGCGATAGCGCGGTCCATTGAAAATATTACATCGTTACGGCTTGGATTTGTTACTTCTAATATACCCCTATTCTGTTTAACCGTTGTAAGACATTCACGTATAATACAGCTTGATATAGATTGTTCAGGGATGTAAGCATCTCCGTCGCAAATATTAACTGGAATTTTTAGCAGTTTAGACGAACCTGCTGGAATAATGTTTTCATATAAATTAGTATTACGCGAATCATAGACTTTAATAGGATTTGAAGCATACTTAGTAGTGAATAATTTATTTTTGTAATCTATTGTAGCTTCCCATTTTTCTAACAAATCGGTGCCAATAAGCCCATCAAAGTAGTCATGAAACTTATAAATGTCAAATGAAATTGTACCCGAATCGTTAAATTCAATAAAAGAAGGCAAAGTTATCGAATAATCGTTTCTAGTTTTAGCATGAACACTATGTACTTCGAATGGAGAATACGTTAAAGGAAAATTGCTAAAATATTTTTCGACAGCATCAGGACTTAGAAACGATTGATTCGCTCCGGTATCAATTAAAAGCTTAAGAGGCGGCGACGAAATTTCAATATATGGTAGTTGTCGTTGGGTCTGAAGGTTTATTTCTATTTTAATACGTCGGATTTCAGAGTTTTCTGAAAATCCTTATCTTTTTCATTATCACTCCGAGACGTGGACGTCGACGCAGACGGCGGTGTCTGTGTGTTCTCTAAGCGTTCCTGAACCTGAGAGTATGGCTGTAATTCATAGAATATACCTTCAGGACACTCATAAAAATTGTAGTATAATCCGTCGTAATCTGTATAAAAATCATTAAACGGAGAATCGTTATAACAATCACTGAAGTGCATTTCGCGGGTTTTAAAATAGTCACTGGGTGGTGGGTTGCCCGATTTGTACCAATCATGCCTTGCAATAGCGTTAGTTGGTGGTAAAGGCCTAGCAACATAATGGCTTACACCACTCATTGGACGTGGTTGCGTTGTTCCACTTTGCTGGTTAGGAGAAGTCTGCTGAGATGATTGAATTTGGCTATTTTGTCTATTATAGTTTGGTGGAGGTGCTCTAAAAATTTGCATGGTACGTGTCGGCCCAAACTGACGAGATGGAAAATTATTTGGTTTCCATTGCGGTGCTAGTTGAGTTGGAAATTGAAATCGAGAGGTACCTGGCATGCTAAAATTATTAGGCCTAGGAACAGGCATATTAAATCGTGTAAGCATTTTAGGATTATTACAATTATCATTTTTTTTATCAGGCAAACGGTCGTTACGACTTTGCAGGTACATGGTATTGGTTTCCTCGTGAACGAATTCTAGTGCTTGTTCTATACTCTGTGGGCGCATACACCGCACGCGTGATCCTAAAGGATCCTTTAATCCGCGCACGAACGCCTGAAGTGTTAATTTTTTATATAAATCCCGTTTAGCATCGACGGTAGTTTTTATATCATCATGTAAAGAAACATAGGTCATAATCGTGCTAAAAAGATTTTGGCAGCGTTCGTAGAACTCCTGCGGAGTGTTAGAGCCCTGTGTTAAAAGAGACAAATCACTATAAAGAGCGGTCTCATCCCTTTGGTCGGCAAAGTTATTTATTAATGCCTTACGAATGCCATTCCAATCACTTGCTATGCCATTTGAGTTGGCACTTGAAATGCCATTTGAGTTGATTAAGCGAGCAGCAGATCCTACGATTTTATTTAATATTCCGTTGATAAGAGCTGTGTTAATTAATTCGGAACCACCCTGCACATTATAATATTCTTTTACCAACTGATCACATAATTGAATAAACCTAGTCAGCACATTTGGGTTCCCGTCGAACTCGGGAACGAGCCTTAACGCTTTAAAAATGGTATCTATATCCAAAGACATGTTCTCAGAGAATAATTCTACTTCCTCGTCTACTATATCTAAGTTAATATTTCTCCTAAAATCTATTGCTGAATGTCTATTATTTCTAACTAACCTAGAATGCCTAAATTCTCTTGGAAAGAAAATTTTGGAAAGTTATATTAGTACGGGCTAGGAGTAAGCGGTCACTAGAAATGATCTAATGTACTTACATGAACATTATATCGGTCACTTTGCGTTATCAATGTCTGGATACCTCGTTGCAGCACGACGTGTAGATTCTGGATACTCTGGAGCGACTGGATAGCCGCACGGGCAGCTTTTGCGATACGGAAATCTTCCTATTTACGCGAAACCGACCGCGAGTATCCTACCGACTGCGCCAGATATGTGCGGCTGCAGATGAGGATACAAAAAGACCGATATGTTTTACTTAAATTATTTAATTAATTGAAATTAATACAGTAATTAACTAAAATTAAAGACGTGACAAATGTTCGATGTGAGAACAATAAGTGGCACATTATTACATGAAATTATTAGTCATTGGTGGTTCGATTCACTGATCACACACGGCGAGATTTTAGGAACGCTGAGACTGCGAATCTCACGATACCGGGTGGTCGAGCACTGCGCGGAGTTAGTCACCGTCGCTGTTGTACTTTAGGGTTCCATGCTATAATTATGTGGTTCCGTCAGCTATGTATAACACTTGTTTTCTGTGATACCAACAAAACTTTATTATTAATGAGAACATAACGAACTACACACAACACTAATGATCATCCTACTAATATAAGTAATTATAAAAAAAAAAAAAACAATTTTAATTATCAATATCCTTATAAAAATGTATTAAAAATAACAAAAAGTATAAAGTAACTTTTAAAAATTAAGAAAATGAAATTATGATTTAAAAAAAAAAGTAGTTGATTTGATCCCACGCCACAGCTCGTCAGTAAACGCAGTATCTGAATACGTTTACCACTGCGCCAACATTACTTGTAAAGTACTGGTTGAAATTATGAAGTATACCATTTAAGTTGATTTGATTTACTTATAACAAAAGGACGTAAGTCAAAGCGAAGCGTCAGGCTATTGCTTTGAAAAGTTGACGAAGGATTTTTGAATTTGACTGTACATATAGAACAAAAGGTTGTAAGTTCAAATCATGCCTGGGTCAGAGATGTTTTTTTTTTATCTTGTTTAATGTTTTTTTTAAAGAGATAAGTTTAAGATTGTTTACAGTAACATGGGGTGAGTTATCCCCCACGAGAGGTTCTTGCTTTTGGCATTACACGTTGTATAAATAATAAATAAAATACCTGATACTATGAATGCTGTATGCCATATATATTTTTATTTTACAGCATAAAAAGATGAGTTATAAACTGATAGCACAGTTGAGTTGGCTGTTTAATATTCTTATTGTATCATTCTTGCTATATCAGTTCGGTGCGTTATGAAAGACAATACCTATGTTATAAATCATATTGTTGGAAGTCTCATTAGTCATCGCTCGATGAAAACAATTGGGGATTCTGGGATCATGCAGTTCGAGCGAAGCGAGAACAAATGATTCCAGAATCCCCAATTATACCCTACTGCCATTGCCTTAACGCATGAGTTACCGGTAGCTACACACACGATCGTACTCCGTAGTGTACGGCGCGAGACTGGCTGATTTATACCGGCCGTTGTTACCTTATAGGGGCCCTCGTATTTTGAGCCCAATTTTCCTTTCATTTTCGCTAAGACCGAAACTTTCAGTCTTTATTTTCATATAAATTCCAACCTTATTCTAATGTATTATACATTTTTGGAATTGTTCTTACTTCTATTTTTCTATAAAATAAACATATTTCACATATCGCTTGTCCGGAAGAATACAGTATCATGTCAAAATTTGGCACTAACTGACTTATTAATACAGTTCGACTAAAAAAAGTACGTTCTACCTTTGAAATTAGGTCGAAAATCGCTTTCACCTTGAATGAACCAATTACGAAAGTTGCATCTATATCCTTCTCGCTCTTTCTGTTTCGCTAGAAAAAGGAAGAACGACACGTTCAGTGTTGCTCCTGTCCTTGAACTAGTTTGACCCGTGTTGTTATTTGAAACAGAGTATTATCTACCCAAGTAACACAATCGTGTCTAGAAACGTACTACTAGATAGCTTATAGAACTTAATTGAATTGTCTACCATAAGAGTAAAATATCTACAAGCAATCTTCTAGAACGCTTATAGACAGAGTTTAGTAAAAGTGGGCACATTCTTGTACCCTCTCTTAAGAATGAGTTAAGAAAACATGACTAGATAGAGTTAAGATCAAATTGACTTAAGAGATGTTTCTAGTGTCTCTCTAAACTGTTTATAGACCACAAGTTTTTCTAGTAGCGTACTAGTAGATAGTTTATAGATAGAGTTAAGACCTTTAAAGGAATCACTGATCGTCAAGTTTTAAAACCAAATGATCTTAAGACTAACAACTTTAAGTAACATTTGACTAGTGATAGACAACGACGCATAATGGCGTAGAACTTACAAGAGTTACTTTACTTAATATATTTTGCATCATGGCGTAACAAATTTATTACTTTCATCAACTTGTGTTTTAATAATGGGTAAACAAGCAAATCAATATGCGATTGAAATTCTATCGTTGAATATTATGTAAAACTCTTGTAAAATAAGAGCGCCCGCTGTAAATGTAATATTTAACAAAAGTTTTTTCAAAATATGAATATTATTAATTGATATAGCAAATTTTCAAATTTGCATTTTAATGCTTAAAATACTCATTTTATTTAAAATATAGTAATTTAAAACATATCAAATGTTTAATTAGACATAAATTAAAGATAAAACAATAAAAGTAAGCAATAAAATACGTAACAAAAATTATATGAAGCAAAAATAAGCAATAAAAATGGCGTCAAGATAAAATTTACTAGAAAACCGATTTCTATAGGACAAACAGTCTAGAGAATTTGTTTGTAGTATGGCTCTAGAATAATTTCACTTACTACATACTAAACTATCTAGTAAGAGAATAAACAGATTTAAGAGTGGTTTAATATTATCTAGTAACTGTTCAGCCCAAAAATACGAGTCCATGCTTTAAATCAATGTATGTTGACTATGACCCAGCGATTTATGGTATGGGTCTATAATTGCTCTATGAAGGACGCCATCTTTGTCATCACTCGGACCCGGAAGCGAATCCACTTGTCAACCAGCTCTCGCCGCGAGCGCACGTACATTGTATAAGATGTTGCAAGACCGGGTTCAGGTCGCACCGCCATTATACGCGTGACCGCGTGTTCAGTTAATCCCCCGGTAACCGCAGTCAGGTTTGAGCCGTCCAGCAGAGGAATAGTGTTCGTATCGTAAATATACGTATCAGTGGATTTGTGCGGTTTTAATTTAACCAACCCGTCCAACAACCGCGTGCGCAGCGCGCGCTCATCCTCATCAACGGTCATCTGCGTGCTAGGGGCACGCGCTCTCATCACATCATCTCATCATCCGTCGTGCAGCGGAGCTGTGCGGCGTTTCAGCCGGAAGGCTGTGGTGGCCGATAAATTATCATCACATCGCCAGGCAGTCCGAGCAGAGTCAGGGCTAGACCGCCCACGTCAAACACCCCGCATGTCTCGCGACTCAGGGCGAGTTGCGAACATTTTTGGTGGCCCATGAGGGGAAGAACGAGAAGAAGAACCTAGCCGTTATCAGCACGACTGCAGCAGCAAGCGGATCACGCGAGGCGTCGGTCGACTCAAGGTCATCTGCGTGTTGAGAACACGCTCTTCAAGGTCATCAAGCGTCGCAGCGAGCGCGTAGTGTTTGGGTGAATCGTGTTACGGCAACGATAAAATCAGTGTGTGTATTGCAATAACATCAGTGTGTGTATTGTGCAATCAATTTCGTTGTTGTAAAAAATACGCAAACTACGCAGCCATATTCGATTGCGTTGCATCATCAAACTATTTCCTGTGAACGATCACGTCAATCGTTCACTCACTCGGTCATCCGATAGTTCTACGGTGCACGGTGCCTAGCTACTTCACTCTATGGACTTTAAGTTAATTGTCTATGGTTGAACGTCACTCGTTCACTCATTCATTCGAGTTTGACAGCTGTTGTCTGTCACTTAGTTGTAAGTTGTAAACAATCATTGTTGTTCATTACATTTTAGTTTAAATTCATTGTATTTGTTGTAAGGTATTGGTAAACGTGATAAATATTAATTATTTACGTATTAATACGTCATCGTTCGACTGGCCTGTTGGTCTAGTGGTTAGTGACCCTGACTGCTATACCGGAGGTCGTGGGTTCGATTCCCACCCAGGACAAATGTTTGTGTGATGAGCACGATCATTTGTTCTGTGTCTGGGTGTAATTTATCTATAATATGTATGTATTTAGAAATATAAATAAGTATGTTTATCAGTTGTCTAGTACCCATAACACAAGCTCTGCTTAGCTTGGGACTAGATGGCGTTGTGTGATAGTTGTGGAATATTATATTATTATATTATTATTATTATCATGTCGTTGAAAGTTGCAAAAGTTCAGTTCCGCGCGAAATATCAGATGCTCACTGATTACGCGGGTACAGTTACGATAAAGTCAGGCTCAGTAGTGGCTTCTGTTGCAAAGCGTCATTTTGACAATATTTATAAGGATTTTGTCCAGGTCTACGAGACACTCTTGTCGTTTGACAATGAAATTTCAGAGGAAGAAAAGTGTCAACATCAGGACCAGTTTAGTGAGATCAACCGACTCTTGATACAGTTGGAGGAGGCTTCCACTGAAGAATCAGAGGTATCTTCACCACCACCAGCTCAGGTGAGTCAAGTCAACTTACCTTCTGTGCAGTTACCGACATTCAATGGCAACTTGTGGTTGTGTTTCACGACCTGTTTATGTCTTTGGTCGATTGTAGGCGCATTTCTGACGCAGAAAAGCACTATTATTTACGATCATCACTACAGGGCGAAGCTCTGTCTGTCGTTCAGCACCTACCCATGGACGGGCCCAGTTATTCGGTAGCCTTAAGCTTGTTGCAGGCAAGGTACCAGAATAGTAGGTTGCTGCTTGACACGTACATCAACAACATTCTCACATTGCCAACGATCACGCATTGGAATGCGACTATGCGGTCAACCTTTTATGATCCACTTAGGGAGTCACTCCAGGCGCTGGAAAAAATGAAACAACCTGTGTCAGAGTGGTCTTACTTGCTGGTTTTCATAACCTTGCAGGAACTTCCAATGCGGATCAAGTCATTGTTCGAGGAACGATATGGAGGCAACCCGCAAATGCTGCCAACCATCAGGCAGTTGCTGGACCTGTTGGATGAGCAGTGCAGAGTGCAGCAGGCAGTGTCACCTGCGTCGACGGAGCAGCCGACTGCACCGCGGTTGTCAGCTCAGCGTGGGCGGGCTGGTCAGGCTTCTAGGAAGCCCCGGCCACCCACCCAAGTATGTACTACCAACCAAGAGGCAAGTCAGGTAAGGTCAACCTCTGCTTCATGTTCATATTGCGCGAGCACAGCCCACTCCCTTTACAAATGCCCAAAGTTCACCGGCCTGGCGGTTTCGGCGCGAAAGACCTGGGCTAAGAAGTCAGGAGCGTGCTTTAAGTGTCTGCGCACTCACTTTGCAAGGGACTGCACGCAGCGCAACTGGTGCGCTACCTGTAAGTCAACTGCTCACAATTCGTTGCTGTGCGACGGTGCTGCCGCTCAGCGATCAAACCCAGATGCCGCTGAAGGGGCAGTTCATAGGGTCCGAGTCACACCACCCGCTTCAGCTAGCACATCCAGGGCTGTCACCCCACCCAGGGCAGTCACCCCTCCTAGGGCAGTCACCCCACCAAGGCAGTCTCCGATGAGGTTCAGTCAGAACCCACCGTCACAAGCTGAAGTGACACCACCGGTTCAGTTGGCGTCAACAGGTCATGTTACACGGCCTGGCGTAGGCAGACGTGTACAAATGGCTCAAGAGGCCTTCCACTCATTGCGCTTCGGGACTAGGAGCAGTCCAGAGCGCTGGCAATGAGATGAGGGCACTGTTGGTGTGGAGAGGGAGAGATTCGTGATGCCGCAGATCCGAGTCTCACCCACTGCTGTGATCATGGTCAGATCAGGTAATGGAACTTACGTTAAGGCCAGGGCCTTACTGGACACCGGAGCTGGTTGCTCAGACAAAAAGAAATCATTTGTAGATAGACATAACCTACACCAACAGTTAGCAAAAGATAATATTTGCGGGTTAGGTAATAACAAGATTGATACCCCAGGCGCTCTAGCCAAGGTAGTGTTCAAACCGGTAGAGAACGCAGTGCCTATCATTAGCACAGTAGCTACAGTCATGTATCAGATCACAGGAAATATACCAAGTAGTAATTTTCAGCTGAAAACTCATTTAGATTCATCAAATCTACATTTAGCGGATCCAGACTTTGACAAACCACAGGATGTGGACGTTATTCTAGGAATAGAGGTACTCAATTATGTCTTTTCAGGTTCAAAGATGACCACCAACCTCCCAGGTGTTGAAGCATATGACACCTACTTCGGTCAAGTTCTCATGGGAGCCATACGACTAGCCAGCAAGCCTGCACCTCCTCAGCCACTAGAAAGAAAAGGGACCTCCATCGAGGACTACGGCCTCCATGCAACCAGGCTCGAGGAAGTGCTGGAGAAGTTCTGGAAGGTGGAGCAACCTCCAGAGGAGCGACTGGAGCATCCAGATCACGCGGAATGTGAAAGGTTGTATACTTCCACTACTAGTCGTCTCCCCAATGGTCAATATATGGTACGGCTGCCACTGCTGGCAAAGAGAGACCAGCTTGGCGAATCAAAGGCCCTCGCCATGCGCAGACTTTATTCATTAGAAAGGAAGTTTGCAAAGAATCCAGTTTTCGCTTCGAAATATAAGGAGTTCATGCGCGAATACGAGGACCTTGGCCATATGTCTTTTTTTTTTTTTTTTTTTTAGGTGGTAAAATCATCAAATGAGGCCTCCCGCCCTGGGTGGGGCGGAAGGGACTGTCAGACTCTTACTGACTAAAATCCACCCGTGTTCCTTCGGATGCCCTTTACGTTCCGGGGCCACGGTATCCTGGGTTAAGAAAAACCCGCGACCCCAGCAGGCATTTGGCCCCATGAGGGGCCCCGTCAGTTTGCTGACTACTCCCCGAAGGCACGCGCGAAACACGACACGACGCGCCACCGACCCGGGCTTGGTCCTTGGTCGGACGGCGAGCTACCCATTGCTCACCGTCCGCAAGCCCGCTCCGCCGCTGTGCCCTCTGCTAATCAGAGGGACACGCGTTGGAGCGTCCACCCGACAGGCTATTCGCATACGGGCAAAGAGACCCCTTAGGCACTCAGTGCCTAAGGAAGAGTTTTTGCCCGCATCCCAGGGTGCACCGGCCCGAAAAACTGGTCTTCCCCACGGACGTATCCGAGAGGGAACTCCAGTCCACGGGCGCACGTGGAGGTTTCCTGTCTTAGCACCCCTGGCCATATGTCTAAGTCAACTTTCAATTTTGCTAGTGAACATTATGTAATTCCACATCATGGAATTTTCAAAAAGGACTCAGAAAAGATTCGAGTAGTCTTCAATGCCGCCGCGAAGTCAAGCACCGGCGCATCCCTCAATCAATGCCTTCACTCAGGGAAGGCGCTTCAAAATGATATTACTAAGATATTAATGAATTTCAGGCGTCATCAAGTCGTCTTCACGGCCGACGTCAAGATGATGTTCAGGCAGACGTGGATTCACCCAGACGACAGGAGATATCAACTGATACTGTGGCGTGAGGACCCGTCACAGGATGTACAGGTATACGAGTTGAATACTAATACCTACGGATTGAGGTCAAGCCCGTTTATCGCAATACGGACACTTCATCAGTTAGCCGCGGACTGGGAGAGCCGACACCCAGGCTCTCAAGCCTCTCACATCACTCATAGAGACGTGTATGTGGACGATGTACTTACAGGAGCGGAGTCGGTCACTGAGGCTCAACAGCTAAAATTGGAACTCATAGAGCTCATGCAGAGCGCAGGTTACGAGCTCAGGAAATGGTCATCTAACTGTTTAAAACTTTTAGAGGATTTGCCGCAGGAATATTGTGAGATTCCGCGTCAATTTGATTCAGAGGACAAGAGTTTCATCAAGGTCCTGGGAATACAATGGGACCCAGTCACGGACTCAATGTCATATCAACTCAACATACCGATAGGACGACCGACGACAAAACGCAGCGTGTTGAGTACCATAGCAAGGCTATATGATCCATGCGGCTATTGTGCGCCAATCATTTTCAGATTCAAATTGTTTATGCAATCACTTTTCACAGATGGTTTGCAGTGGGATGACCCACTCACCCAGACTCAGGAAGCTCACTGGGATGAGCTTGTTCAAGATCTACGTCAGTTAAGTCAGCTTAGGATACCACGGTGCGTGTCTTTAGCCGGCGCCACGTCATACTCACTACACGGATTCGGAGACGCGTCAGAGCTCGGATTCGGTGCATGCGTGTACCTCAGGACGGAGGACACAGCAGGTAACGCTTCGGTTCGATTACTAATAGCGAAGACACGCGTAGCGTCAAAGAAGGTCAAGCAAACCATACCGAAGAGCGAGCTAAACGCCGCCCAGTTGGTTTGTAATTTGCTTAATCACGTCGCAACGGCTTATGAGGATTCAATTCACTTTGACAGCATCAATGCGTGGTCGGACTCAAAAGTAGTTTTGTGTTGGTTGAACACAAGGCCTCACATGCTCCAGACTTTTGAAGGAAACAGAGTCCAGCACATTCAGCAGTCACCAAAACCCATCACATGGAGGTATGTCAATTCAGAGTCGAATCCTGCCGATGTCGCATCGCGCGGACTCTCAGCAAGGGAGCTTCCGACTCTGGTGGACCCCAGAGTGGCTGTTCAGGAATGAATCACAGTGGCCGTCAGTGCCAGTGACCATGTCACCGGATCTGCCAGGATTCAAGCGGATACATCACGTTGCGACTGCCGTAAAGGCATGGGAAAAAACGCTACTGTCAAGAATCAGTTCATTCAGCAAACTCATCAATGTTACATCATACGTATTGCGATTTTGCAAAAATTTACGATTGCCGAAGGAGCAACGTAATCTTCGTCCCACACTCAACATTGACGAGAATCGTGCAGCTACGAAACATTGGATCAAGTATGTTCAAATGGATGCCTACAAGGATGAAATTATCATATTGAAACGAGGAAACCTTGTTTGTAAATCACTTCAAAAACTCAGCGTCTTTGTAGTTAAAGATCACTTCATTCGCGTTGGAGGCCGATTGCGAAACTCAAACTTGCGTTATGACGCCAAGTATCTATACCTTATTCCTAAGGAGCATCAGTGAACTCAGCTGCTGATAAGGGGTGCGTCTCATTTCATATAAAGTTATTTGATATTAGCTGCTGCCCGCGACTTCGTACGCGGATTCTGTTGCTTATGCCAGCGGCACGGGGTCGTCAAAATCGAACATCTGATAAGTCTGATGTCCAATTTCAAGAGCCCGGGTAAAAAAATAAATG